>JADMLL010000008.1:64805-144045 GCA_016920875.1 Columbicola columbae
TCGTTGTCTTCTGTGAGACCTGCTCCTTGCAGACCGTCTCCACGGTTGCAGAGGTGACCAAACTAAATATCTCAATAACCTGTCCAGACTGGAGACTCCATCTATCAGCGTCATCTCTGCTCAATGAACTCCTCGACCTTTGACGTCTAAAACGCTTTAAGCCATTAAACTCACTAACACGGTTCTTATAGTCGTACATCTATTTGCCTTTCTTTACTTCCCTCCCCTTCATCCTATCCCTTCTTTCCTACTTTTTCGTGGTCCTCTCCTTTACCACTAGCTACTCATTTCTCGCTTCAAAATCCGCTCCTAAAGCTAAGACGCTAGTCGCCTACCCAATAGCCCCCCTCCTTCATAACAAAGCCGACAAACTACTTGGTGTATCGTTCTTGAAGGTAAGTGGTGTTTAACAGGCGGATATAATTTTTTTTTTTAATGGAACTTGGAACTTGACTGCTGCTGGACTGATCCCACTTCTGACACCAATTTAATTTATATAATGAAGAACTTGGACTGCTGATCGGAATAAATAAATGGCGTAGAGTCTACGTCATTTATTACATATTTATGTTTACAAAGCACTAAGAGCAACAATGAGGGAGACAAAAGAATTCATTGCTTTTCTGACGGTGCAACGGCCCAATATAAGAAATTTAAGAGTTGTATCAACTTATGCTTCCACGCAGAAGACTTTAACATCTCAGCTAAATGAAATTACTTCGCAAGAAATCACGGAAAATCTCCGTGTGATGGCTTAGGTGGAACGGTGAAAAGACTAGAGAATCGTTCAAGTTTACAAAGCAACCTCGAAACAACCACTCGGAAAAACCAATAACAACACCCCGTTCGAAATGAAAGAATACGTCCCATAGTATATTTTGGGTCCTATGCAAGTAATTGTTCAAATTATGGTATAAATGTGTTTTATTGCTTCCCTTAGACATATTTCTCTGGAAAACTTTTAACCCTTACCTCCAACTCTTATGTACGTCAAAGGGTTGAGTGAGATAAGTTTCTAAATTCTTTGAAATAGGCAATCTTTAGAGTCAAATTTGACCCACTCATAGTCGCTGCTCTAAAATTAAATAGAATGGGTTTGAAAGCTGAAGATATGCTCATTCCAATGATACTGATTAGAAAATAATAAAAAAGGACACAGTTGAGATATTTGGCCGCAAACTTAGGCCAAAATCCGTTTCTCGCCTTCTTCGCACACCCATACCTCCGAAAGTAATGGGGATAAGAATGCTGAATAAAAACAGGATCATAGTACTAATAACACACTATTGACATAGATAATCTCGAAAAGATCCTCAGTCCCTGAAAAAAGTTATGGCGGCCCAAAAACAGGAAATTTGTCGAGCGCGACAACTCTCAAAGTTGTAGTTAGTCTACAGCGAGCGATTAATGTTGGCGATTTTGGCAGCTCCGCCCGAAATCGGAGCTGCCCCATTGTCTTTAGACGCTGATATAAGACGAACCCGAATAGATTTTGAATTGAAATTTCGAGGATTTTCATCCAAGACCTGAGGTAACATTCCTGTAAAAAAATTAAACAAAATCGGAGATGGTCGATCTGGAACTTTTTCAAAATCTTGTCCGTTTGATATGGAATGACCCAGAGGTAAGTAGAGCACTACTAATAAGAATTTTTAATTAAATTTTCCTTTTAGTATTTAAATAATAAAAATAAGCTATAATAAAAGCTGATGTTTTGTGGTTTTTTTTGATGTGCGTCTACATTATGTTATGTATGTTTTTCCTCTTGAAACAGCGTAATTTGAAACAAAGAATTTGGGGGAGCATACGACTTACTTAGAGTGAACAAAGTATTGGTTAACTAAGTGCAAGTAAGGCTTTGTTCTGCCAGGACAAAGCGACTGAACGCTGATTGAACTATATTTATGAACACTGCCTGAAGTGACCAGTCGGATTCAAAAGCTGAACTAATTCAGTTCAGATATTCTAACAATCATGTTTTTATTGTTTTAGTCTTACTGCATATTATACTCTTATTAACACTAATTTTTCTAAGAGAACAGACGAAATCATCTTACGTTATTTTTTCGAATTGCCAGTGGCTTTAATCGAGGAAAAATGAAATACATTTTGAAAACAAATTTAAAAAACAGCTGAGGATTAAATGATTTCATTGCTAATTTTTTTATCAGCAACAGAGAAAAATAGTACTACAGGCATGAAAATGAATATTTTTTCGACTTCAGGATTATAAGTTCTAAATCTTAAAAGACCAGTCGGTAAGCCACTGGAAGGTAGTAGATCTTGCAAATTGGCTGAAAAAATGAAAAATTAATTAGCAGATTATGCTTTACTGCCTATCGTCATTTTATTACTAGAGAGAGAAAGAAAATTTACTGTTTTGCTGGTGCTGAAACAAAGACAGTAAATTCTGTGAAATGAGATGAGAGCAAAAAAATTTGCCTCTTAAAAAATCATTCTGTAGTTGCATCAAATTTACCTGATGTCCTGCTTCAAAAACTGCATGACTTCCACAAAACAATCTATTTTGATTTTCTCCTCTGACTCTTACGTTGCTCTCATTTAAGGGAACACTACAGACACCTAAAACATTTTATTGTCTTTAAGAGCTATTACTGCAGTTGTTTACAGTAGAGTGTTGTTGACGGTCAATTAAAAACGAATTCGTAACATCGCTATTCAGAACTTTTGTTAACATCTAAAACTTTGGGACTCTTCTTTGCTTTTGAGTTCATATTTAAGTTCAAAATCAAATCAGAAACCGAGATGGTCAGTCGAAGACCAACTCTTAAATATAAAGTTATCTATTAACTATCTCACAAAATTAAAATATAGACTTTGCTGTTTTTATCCAAAAATATTCGAATAATTGGAAGTGATTTACTTGTTTTGTAACTTCTGAAAAATTTTTTACTCCCTTCTTATTGTAGAACACAAAAAACTGAAGAAAGAGGATCGGACTCTCAACTCCTACTTTAATGATTAAAAGATCACTTGCGCTGACCAATCAGGCAATATTTCTCCTTTGAACAGTTTTATTAACATTTATGGCTCAGAAGGTCAAATAGGTCAAACATATGTAGCTACTTACGGCATCGAAAGCAGTTATAGTGCCAGGTAAGCCCACTTTCATCGCATTCTTTTTCTCGAAATTCTATTTTTTTGTGGCACAGCTCGCACTTTGTTGTTGCCATGTTTTTTTTTTAACTAAAATTGTGAAGTCGAAAGAAGATCAGTAAAATGTCGGGAACCCAAAAACTTAATAATAAGAGTTATAATTTAAAGTATCAATTTCTATAAATGCCTCAAACATTTGATCAGTACCGTATACCACCTTGTTCAAAATATTATTCCCTCATTTTTCACTCTTTGAAATGAATTTTACACTTGAAGTTGGGAAAAAACTTCAAATTTAACGCAGTGTGGATATAAAATTTTATTGCAACTATTCGTTTAGTAAAGAATAACACATTTTTTTGATTTTTTAGACTTATAAATTTTCAAAAAAAGGAAAGCTTTGCTTACTTTTTTCTTCAAGTTTTATATATTTTTTTTTTTAATTTTTAATTTTTACTATTTTTGAAAATGTTTGTTGCCTACGCCATGAGAAATCTACTGCTGACATGCAGAAGCTTTTTAAAAAGAATTCACGAATAAAACCAAATTGAAACTATTAATATTAAAAAAAAAACATTATATTGATCAATATTCATATATACATAATACAGACAATAGAAATGCTTATTTTGTGGTATTGTCAATAAGCATATTATAATACATTTAAGATAAAAAATACTAATATACATTATAATACATTGTACATTTTGCACTCTTACAGAAAGCATAATTCGTTAGTCGTCAATTTTTTACGTTTATTACTTTACAAAAAAAAAGAAAAGCATACATTTCACTTAAATGAACGGATACAACAGGCACACCCAAAGCTGGGTGTATTCAGTCTAGTGCTTGTGCTTAAGAGCTAAGACTCTTGAGACACAAGCTGAAAATCTGCTTAAGCCTTGGTAATCCTTCTGCACATGTTTAAAAAGGTTTTATTTATTTTGTGAACTACATGTGACTGGGATCGTCTCTACAGTTAGAGATGCAATCGAGGCATCTGAGTCCGTTAGCTGAAACCTATACAAATAGCTCAAGAAATTCCCATGCCCCGTAAGACCTGGCATGAGTGATAATTAATATTTAGCTTTTTGTTTCTTATTCTATCTTCGATATTGGGAAAAACCTAGAGTCGTTCGACCTTTTTCGGTGCCTCTAGTTGTTTCGAAAGGCAAATGGCGCCATAATTGAACCTCAGCTAAAGATGAGGTTCACTCACTAAACGTTTGTCGTTAATATACGACTTAAATTGGCCTATCAGTTTTTTTTTGAGAAAAAAACCATTCAAGGGGCAGTACTCTCGCAATGACGTCGATGGCCTCATAAGATGTGTGTTATGCTTTGTATGGTTCTAATTAGGAAAGATCTTTGTAATTTTTTGAGTTTTTTGAAGTTCCCATTGTTCAATCTGGGATAGTACGCAGAGGAGCAGTAGCCGAGTATGGCTTGGACTATACCCTTGGAAAGGATTATTCTTTGCCTACAGTTGAGCCCCCCCAAGTTCTGTTTCCTAACATGAACAGCTTACTATTAATATTAGGCTACTAATTTGAAAATGGGCATTAGCTAAGCCTGAAAAATCGTTCTGTTTAATAAAAATGACTTGAAATTCTTCTTTCTTATCTGCAAGGTTCCTCCCCACAAATAAAACAAGAATGTCTAAAATAGGCTAGGACAGGGATGGCGAACCTTTTTTGATGTCCGTGCCATAAAGTTATAAAAATTTTTAAATAGGTGACGTACCACAATAAAATTTTATCTGAAATGTTCGCATGCTGAAAACAATAGGTAAGTATAAATTAATAAAAATACAGTAAAAGCATTTCTTCTTAACCAGTTTTATCTAGTGCACATCTTTATACACTTCGAGAATCCATGCAATATTTTAATGATAAAATGTAAAATTTGACGTGCCACAAAGTTAACATACTAAGATACGTATTCAGTATTAGAAATTCATATCATAAATAATAAATTAAGTGTAGATGAATAATTTGTAATTAATGTCTATCGAAAAAGATAACTTATTAAATCAAATAATTTTGTTTTTGTGCGTGCCATCAAAATTTTCAAACGTGCCACTTGTGGCCATAGGTTCGCCATCCCTGGGCTAGGAAATGAAATAGAGAAATGTACTGTACACCTTTTTTTCTAGTAGGTAGTTTTTTGTCTCTTTTATCAGGTTTTACTGCGCTTTTTTACTTGATAAAGAAGAAGCCTCAAAATGTCAAATATCATTTCAGTAGTCCGGCTGTACTAACTCTTCAATTACAAATTTCCTACAACAAAAGTGGAATTTAAATTTCCAGTCAAGGCAATATTGAAATGCTTTGATACCTTAAATCTTGAGGTTTGACGAAGAGAGTACGTAGTAGTTAAATAATTTAATCGAAACGAGGATCTGTTGTTTAACCCCTCTCGGTTGGGAAGTAACTAATTCACACATAATTAATAAAAACATCTGCTTTTACCTATTTTAAACAACCATACATTTTTTGGTTTTGTTTTCTTTCTTTCTATTATCGTTATAAGGTTGTACTCTAATTCATATTATTAGTCCGTATGTTTTATTAATTAATTGTATTATTTTCTTAAATTTGCTGATACTTGTTTTTTTTTAAAGTTTTGTTCCAGTTGTGTTAAATTGATTTTTATTAAACATTACTTTAAAGGAGTTATGTGTAGTGCCAACAATAAATGGAAATACTAGTGCTTCAATAGAGACTATTAATACAATAAATACTTTTAAAATATCTAACAAAAAATATTAGTGTTGTAAATAGAAAAACAATACACAGTTTGGAAAAATAAAACAACTTAGACCGTATATTTTATCAAAGTCTTGGAAAAAATTTAAATAGAAAGCAGTGATTAGAGTGCAGGTAAAGAGGCAGTCGAATGCCAGATTGTTGCAATTTTAGTGTCTTAATCAGATTTTTTCCATCACCATCCTTGTGTTCAGCAGATGTTTCTATGTAATGGGATTGCCTTTGAGTTATTTGCCAAAGCATTTTTATTGTGCCTTACTTATCCTCTGACTTTGATGCTTTTTTTTTATTGTTCTTACATGAAAAGTTGATGAAGCAAATTCGTTGTCATTGATTCCGTTAGGCATTCAGTCAAAAAGATGTTAAGCTAAGTTTCCTCTTAGAAAGAACTACAAATAACTTCACTTCACTGAAAAAATCTTATCGCTCTCTCTTATCACTCATATGTATATATATATGTATTTATTTATCTATTTTTATTTTTGTATTAAAATGTATAGTGATATTGTTTGCGCCACTTTCAGAAGAGGCGCAAGAAAGGGCAGAGCGATCCGAGTTCGCCGAACGTTTCGCCATGCGAGCGGGAGTCGAACAGGTTCGCTCCTGCCGAAAGCGAAAGGAGTGTTTTTCCGCGTTTAAGGTGTGTAGTTTTAGTTTCGTTCACGTGCCCGGACAGTAAAAAGTCTCGCGTAAATTCTCAATAAGTTCTCACGGAGTATCTATACTCGCGTTCAATTCAAATTACCCTCAGATTCCGCATCTGGATAACTGTAAGCTGTCCGGGGTTTCCTTTTCTCTCCATCCTCTCCCCTTTCAGCTGCCAGGCCATACCAGGACGACTAAGGGTAAGTTTTTCGCCCTCGTTGTATCACATCTCAGCTGGATCGTGAACCAGTTAACCTCAAAGTTGTCGGCCGCAACAAAATATTAATTGTATTTAATTGTAATTAAGCCAAAGAAATTACCAAAAGTTCGAATTACAATAACATTTGAATTTTACAAATTTGAATTTAACTTTTCTTTACTGGTACTTTTCTTATGGTATTCCACAATTTTTCAGTGCGTTGAGTACTGCAGTGCTGTTTAAAAACGAACTATGGGTGCAACCACCCTGCTCATATTCATTATTTCGGTTACTCTTTCGCCCTGTTGGATCTTGTCCGTGACCGTGGTCAGGATCGCAACCCCAGGCGCGATTGCACCTGTTAACTATACATTTTTCAATTCGTAACACAGCATTTAAGTTGTCTGTAAGTTGCATTTAAGTCACCAAAAAACAAGTGTGTATACACACTTTATAAACCCAGCCTTTTTTGCTTTACATTATCTTTTAGTTTATTTTCATACTATTATATATTTGTCATTTATAATTACAAATGGAGGCAGCATTTTTGGGTCTGGTACGGATTAATGGCATTTCAGTTAATTGGGAATCAATGGGGAAAATTGTTTCAGAGATACGAGCAAGGTTAGGAGGGAACGATTAAACTCGTACCTCGAAGTATCACTGTATTTATAAGAAAACCGTAAAGAAGTATTGTAAATATAACCTGCGCCAAGAACTTTGCTGAGATCATTGAAGAGTGTGCTTTCGAACTGTCGTCCTTGATCATTTGTGATGGTGGTATCCACTGAGACCAAAACGAGGTATCCACTCTCGGACGAGAAGACGAGCGACTGTTGTGGCTGATATGTCATCGGTAGGATACGCTTCAGGCCATCTGGAAGTTCTATCAATGATGGTGAGACAGTATCGCTTACCTTGAGACGGTGGAAGAGGTCCCGCTAGATCCAAGTGGATATAAGAGATTTTGAAGAGGATTTGAATTGTCCGTGAGGCGATTATGTGTGTCGAGTGACTTTAGAACGCTGACAACCCACGCATGATTGAGACCACTCACGTATATTCTTCTTCATTGTCGGCCAGACGAAACAAGTACTTATCAGGTGGTTAGTCGATTTTGCTCCTGGATGTGAAAAGCTGTGCAGAAAATCGAAAACAGACCAACGATAACGGTGCGGAACGAATGGGCGAGGGTGCTTCGCGAAGTGTCGTAATATAGTGTGACATCGGTGCCTGAATTTGTAGTTTGCTGCAAGCAGAGAGACAAAGTCATCGGATCGGAAAGTATGACTTGGAGGGCTGAGTCGTCCCGTTGTGTGTCAGCCATTTCCTTCTGGGGCACTGTTGAAGGTGCTGCTACAACTGAAATGTTGCTGGCGTGCTAGCGTAGACCTCATCTGAGACGTACCGTACATCGATTGTAAATGGGGCAATATAATCGAGAGGTCGTGCTTGCCGAGGGGAAACTTTGTCCAGACTTGGTGAAAGGCGAACGTCAATAATTTGTGGTCAGCATGAATTATAAATTGGCGTCCTTCGAGGGGCTATCTAAAGTATTTAGGCTGCGAGGAGCTCTGTTTCGTAGGTGTTGTACTTCTTCCGCTGTAGTAAGCTTCCTCAAGAAGTAAGTAACCGGCTTTAATGTACGATTCTTGGTCGTCACATGTAGTTTCATGGTACATACTGCATGTCCCATCAATTTTTATTAAAAAAGAATTGGACATTTTAATTAGCATCCTCTGTCACGGCAATCATAATAAGCTCCTGACTATTTATTAAGCAAAATTATATTTAGTTGTTGTGTTGTGGCTATTATGCCCCTTCAAGTTATCTAGATAAGATAAGGTATTCGTTGTTAATTAGAGCTTGGTAACAGTCAAGTCCCTGGCCTTTCTTGTACCTAGAAAATTTTCATTCATATGAATCAAGTCGTATGAATTAGTCTTCTCAATATATTTCTTTATTTCTGGTTGTAATTTTCTATTAAACTTTTTGTCTTATGACCTGGAAGAATTCATTTACTTCTCAAATAATTCAGTAGAATATAATCGTATTTCACCGGGAGTGCTTTTAGTGGCACTGATGTGGGTTGCATTTGAGCGATATAAGAGTAAATTCTCTAGTCAAAAACTTGACGTGGTGTAAACGTCAAAAAACTCGTAGTCTTAGTAAATGATGGAATAATTTCATTTTTTTCGCTTAAAAATCTTAGGACCAAAATCCTAGGTGTAATTAAGGCTCTTAGGAGTCTTTTGTCCTACAAAACTTATCTTGTTAGAAGCGATAAAATCATGAAATAACGTTTTAATCATGTAAAAAAAAAAAGATTTTTTTCTTTGAGTCTGATAAAACTTTTTAAATCGTGTTTCGAATAGTACCCAATATCAATATAGCCAACACGATTATTTTTTAAGCAACATTATACACAGATGTATGGCAATAATTAGTTTTTTTTGTTAGACTTCATGGTCAAAAATATTTGAAATGATACTGCTCTGCAACAAGAAATTTCTCCTTGCCCTCTCTTAACCATTTCTTAAGAATTTAAAAGATTACTGTTGTCTTCATTATTAAAATAAAATAAAATAGTGATCAAATTTTGGGCGAATAGTTAAAGATTATTGTAATTTTGAAATATTAGTTCCTTGTAATTATAAGCTATTTACACTTTGTAAAAGCTGTCTTTGTCCTTCCTTGTACTTTTCGAACTTATCTTCGATAATTCTCAACCTCTCAGAATCCTTTCATTCTGTTTGGATAAGACTCATAGTTACAGTCTAATTACTGCAGATTCCAACAGAAAAAAGGAATAGGAAAAATTGTAGCTGTTTGCGCCAGTTTCAATAGGAGGCGCCAGAAAGGGGCGGAGCAAACCGAGTCTTCAAAACGTTCGCCAGGCGAGCGGAAGGCGGACAGGTTCGCTCTTGTCGAAAAGCGAAGACAGAGTATTTTCGCTATTAGAGTATTAAGCATATTAGGTAGGTATTAAGAGTCTCTTTTACATTCTCGTACAGTAGAGTCGCTTTCACGTTCTCGTACGGCAAAGTCGTATTCAATATTTCGTTCCAAATAGTATAGTAAAGTGTCGCTTTCACGATTTCGTTGAGAGTTGTGCCTTAGATTTTTTCCTTTCACCGTGTAGTGTTTCCGATCTCACTTCAAAATTCATGTGTATCATTTCTCTCATATATCAAGTGTCTGGATAACGGTAAGCTGTTCGGGGTTCCTATCTTTCCTATCCATTCCCACTTTCAGCTACCGCGTTCAAAACAGGACAACAAAGAGTAAGTCTCATTTCAATTATTTCGAAATCTCACATCTCATATTCGGACCAAATCCCAGACAAATTGGCCCTTCGAAGCGGACTCTCATTTCTCTACTGGGAATCGAGAACCAGCAACCGCACCGTTGCGCTCGGTCGCAACAGTAGCTAAGATAGAGTCTTTGACGAAACATTGCAGTAGGTGGAAGTTCAAACTACCAGTAATTTGAACCCCAACAATTAAAGTCGAAGTTTTGTTTTCAGTTCTAAGAGTAAGGTGCTGTATCAGATTTAAGACGATATGTAATTCACAATATCTTTATCAAACATTTCATCACTTGTTTATTACATTAAATTTTAGCTGACTGTCGAATTATGTTTCCAAACTGTCAACAGTGTTTTGTCATAAAGTGACAAAGTTTTGAAGTTTAGCGCGAAAAATAATAAATTTTGTGACACTTCTTGGGCCACTTTTCATTATTATTATTATTATTGTTATTTTTTTTTCTTCCTTTACTCGGCTGCTCTTCGCCGTCTCCACCCCCTTCGCTCTTCCCTTGGGAGTGGGCTTCGCCCTTCTGCCGCCCGGGGCCACATCAGCCTGTTCGGCGTCATAAGCACAATTTGTGCACCCGAACGGCGAGAGCTCATCCTCCAACAAGGACAGTTAGTGACCGCAGGGGATTAGCTTGCCCCATGGGCGCAGGATCCGAAGGCTCCCGAGGATCACTGCCTTCTGCATCCTGCAGGCCAAGGCCTGGGCACCCGACCTGCAGGCGGGGATGATGTTCAGTTCCCCCAGGAAGTCAGCTTTCATGCCACCCAGGCAGCCGATGATCAGCACGACCAGCCTGACCTGGTGTCCCGGATACTGCTGCCCGACGTCGACGATAAGGTCCCGATATTTGTCTCTCTTCTCTCTGTTCTTCGTTGCTATATTGGCTTCGGCGGGACAGGAGAATTCGATGACATAAATAATTTTTTCTAATCGGTCCCTCACCACGACATCGGGCTTCGTGGCCTCGAGAACCCGCGTCGTGGGAAATGAGTAGTTCCAGTAAATGGTGCACCTCTCATTTCCCACAACGCTCTCAATCTCGGGGGGAGCGTAAGGCAGAATCGGCTTGGCGTCTATTCCATAATGGTGCCGTAGGTGGAAATACAAGACCCGGAGAGCGGCGTTGTGTCTCGCGATGTACAGAGACCTGGCATAGGAAGGACAAGCCGACAACAGATGCATGACCGTCTCAGGGCGGGTACCGCACGCCCTGCAATCCGTCGAGGCGACCTCCTCCTTGAGGATCGCCCTCCGGTACACGAGCGTGCTGCATACCCCGTCCTGAGCGGCCATCAAGAAACCCTCCGTTTCCGCCCTGAGACCTGCACTTTTCAAGAAGGAGAAGGTTAATTGTGCAGACAGTTGTTCTTGTCGCACGTGCTTAAAGAAAACAGAATGGAGGTTTTTCTGCATGTGCTCCTCCATGAGCTTCGCCTCCTCCGCCCGCCTCACCGACCGAGTCAGCCGGGCCCTCCCTCCTTCTTCGAAGGGCAGGCCCAACCTCGTTCGGTCGGGGATGAGCTCGTGCAGGCCCAGTTTCTCCGCCGCCCTGCTGGCTGCCTTAAAAAGAAAAGCCCCCTTTTCTCGAAACTCTTGTTCTGCTGCGAATTGCAGCAGAACGTCCCCACCACGGAGCACACGCTCGGCAAAACCCAGGACAACCCGGTCATGGAGACATTCGAGGCTCAGTATCCCTCGGCCCCCCTGCGCACGGGGCAGATACACCCTTTGCACGGAGGACCTCGGGTGGAGGCTGCGGTTCATGTTGAGGGTCTTTCTGGTTGCTCTATCCAAACTCTGGAGCTCATTGGCAGTCCATTTTATGGCGCCAAATGAGTAGAGCACCACGGGTACTGCCAGCATATTTGTGGCCGCGACTTTATTGCGGCTCTATAACTAAGATCTCCAGATCTTCCGCAGTCGCCCCACATACTGGCAGTGGAGAGTCCTCCTTATGGTGGCGGAGTCATTCATGCCCCGCTGGGAAATTCCCAGGTAATTGTAGGACTCTCCAGCATCTAGGTGTCGGATGATGCCTCCGTCCACGAGTTGAAGACCCTCGCCTCCATCTTGCACTTTACCCCTGGAGATGTGGCACACGGCACACTTAGCCAACCCGAATGTCATTCCCACCGCCGCAGAATAAGCTCTCACCCTTTCAAGAGCCTGTTTGAGGTTTGCCTCGTTGGAAGCGTATAGCTTGAGGTCATCCATAAAAAAAAAAAGATGTGTAACTTTGAAGTCTCTGCGGCCTGGTGGTCCCGCCGTATAACCCTTGCCTCTCCGTAGAGCAAGTGAGAGGGGCAAGAGTGAGATGCAGAACAGGAGAGGGCTAAGGGACTCTCCCTGGAACACCCCCTCTCCTGAACCTCACCCAGTCTGAGGCGACGAGACCCTCTGATGATCTCAGCAGGAATCTCGTCCGCCAGAGCGGGATCATTTGCTCTAAGCATCTCATTACATTGGGATGAACACCCATAGCTCTCAACAGTCTCAGCAAAACCGCATGAGATGTTGAGTCGAACGCCTTAGAGTAGTCCACCCATGCCATGGACAGGTTGCGCTTGTAGTGGACCGCATTAGCACAAATGCTGCGGTCCACAAATAGATGTTCCTTGCATCCTGCCCGGCCTTTCTTAGACCCCTTCTGCTCATACACCTCATCCCACACGGGCTGGATCCTACGCAGAATGCGCCCGCCCAAGACTGAGGTGAAGATCTTATACACAGTATTGAGACAAGTGATCGGCCTGTAGTTCTCCGGTCTGGCCAGGTCTCCACTCTTGGGAAGCAAGAAGGTCCGACCCTCAGTCAACCACTGCGGTATGGCCATCCTCCCCTCCAGATACTGTGTAAAGGCTCGTGCCAAATGCACGTGCACCGAAGGAAAGGACTTCCACCAAACATTCTGGATGCCATCAGGCCCTGGTGCAGAAAAGTTCCTTTTGCCCCTCACAGCCTCCAGCACCTCCGCAGCATCAACAGGATCAGGCTCTTCTGGTGGAGGCAGATTTTCTAGGCAGTGTGCCTCAAACTCATCAAAGGCCTCAATGTCCTCACATGGACTGGGATTTTCATAGATCTCCCTCCAATACGTCTCCGTCTCCCGTACTGAGGGCGAAGCGGCCAGTCTGTCTTGACTTGGCCGGAGGAACCCCGATGGGTTAGTGGAGAACTTTCTGTTTTCCTCCACCCACCTGAGGCGCCTCAGCAGTTTCTTCCTGGCCGCTACTAGGCTTCTCACTTTGTCGACCGCCTTGGTCTTCAGGAGAGTGAGCACCCCGAGATCCAGTTTTCGATGGGTGCGGCGCAATTCCCTCATTGCTTTTGCCACCTTCTTGGTAGCCTTCCGCCCCTCCTTAATATTCTGGATCACGCACTGGATTCTCGATGCTTCCTGCCTTGCTTTCCTTATTTTCGCCCTCAGTTGCTCCAAACATCTCCCTTCATTCTTTCGAGGGTTTCCCTTAGTGGAAGAGGCCAAAGCAGCTGCAGCAGCACGCACCGCCCGGCAGATTGTCTCAAGAGACACGCCGGGTTCGAGGTATCGATTCAGAATCCCGTCCATCTCGACCAGATCTTCGGCCTTGGGCCGTCGTCTAGGCAGTCTCGGCCAACCCGCATGTGAGGAGACGATGGAATGAAATTTTTCCTCCAACCCTGGCAAAGCAGT
This sequence comes from Columbicola columbae, assembly GCA_016920875.1. Lineage (NCBI taxonomy): Eukaryota > Metazoa > Arthropoda > Insecta > Psocodea > Philopteridae > Columbicola > Columbicola columbae. The sequence goes on from JADMLL010000008.1 coordinate 78,528, forward strand.
CGGAGGAACGTCGGAGCCGACGGACTGAGGAGACCCCTCGATTTGGTCATTTTGATCAATCCGATGGGCGGCCTGTTCTTTAGCCATTGTTCCCCCATCACTCCTCAAGCGGTGGATGCGGGAGGCCTGGTCGCGAAGTTGTTGCGCAGTAACCAAGTTGGCATGCTCTGGGTGAGCTTCCAGCCATAGAGCATGCATCCTTTTCATAAAACCTCGGCCTCCCGCCATAGCTGTCTCCCTGATAGCAAGCAATTCCTCGTTCAGAGCCCCAGACCAAGCTATGCGGCCATGGGGCTCGCTTCTTTTTTCCCTGGAACCACTTTGGGGATAGCCCGTCTTTTCCCCATCATGCCCAGCGAACTTCCTTTGGCTTCTTGGAACCAAACGAAGAGGTCCAGGAGGGAGGTTAACCCGCCTGAACCCCAGCGGTGTTTCCAGAGTTTGGAGTCACCCCCCTCTCTGGTGCCCCCCACGCAAAGCGTCACCCCTCGGTCCGGGGGGCATCCCCTTTTAGTCGCCTTTTACGACAAGCAGTGGGATACCGCAGAGCTATTCTACCCCGACTCTGCACAGGGTTTATTATTATTATTATTATTATGAAAATCATCAGAAAAAAATGTGTGCTTTCGCGGCAGAAAAGCGAAATTTCCAAAATATAGCAAAAGATTAATGTTCAAATTAAAAATCAATCTGTTAAAAGTGATTTCAGGGTCGAAATACAGTATGTGAGTCACTGGAAGCTCTTTTCAAGTTTCTCGGGTTACATAAACCAAGTAAAGGAACACTGGCGAGGAATGACAATGGCATGGGTGAAAGTTTGAGCCCAGTCCTAATTCAACACAATGCATACAGTTCCTCAAACACTCTCGCAATGTCTTTGTCATTCTCATCTCTTAGCAATATTGTTATAAAATCAGGAAAGTAAAAAATAATCCTAAAGAGTTATGCTGATAAAGTAGAACGCGTGCCGGCCAGACGAGTAGGACACATCTCAAATTTGATCAAAAAGATTTCCAACTTAACTTATAATTGAATAGAAAAGGAAATCATAGATTCAAATTAAAGGCTGAAAACAAAAAAAATAGTATTTCAGGAAAAATCATTAGGGAATTTGCAGAAAAAGAAAGAAAAAAACAAAATCTGCTCAAAACACAAAGAAAAATCCCCCACTCAATGCCAAAGAGTTGAGTTGGGAATAGCGAACTCAGTATCCATTTTAGAGAACGCCTTACTGCAAAAAGCTTTGAACTTTTTAGTTTCAAAACTTAAATTCATTGAAATGGTTCAAGAATTTGAAGTAAGACATGAAAAACATTATTTCCTTCAGTTTTCACACCTAAAAGCAATCTTGAAAATTTTGTCAAAATATTTTGAGAAATGAACGTAAATAAAAATTTTAGATAAGCCATTGTTCAATACCAATTATTTTGATCACAATATGATGTGTAGAAATGATTACCAATCTCACGCCATGTAATGATTTCTTATCGCAGTATTCAAATTAGTATGAGGGCGATGCGCTGTCGGTTTTTTTCATAAGTAGTCAACGAGTGCAGTTACATTTGATCACACTTCATAATGATATTGTCGTCTTCCTCCTGGTGGTTTGAATTTTTTTCTTGGACTCTTGTCTGTTTTCTAGGTTACTATGTTTATTTTAAAATTATTGGCTCAAAGTACTGGCAAAGAAGAAACGTGTTTCAAATAAACCCGGTTTTCCTTCTGGGAAGTGATTGGAAAAGCGTTTTCTCGGAAAGTATTGGTTTCGTTAATGAGAGAAGGTATAGAGAATGGAAACACAAAAAACTGGTCGGATTTTGGACGTTTACGTCTCCTTCGGTTCTAGTCACTGATTTGGAACTCATAAAAAGGATTTTGGTTCGCGATTTTACTAACTTTAGGGATCGAAACACGACAGCCAACGAAGACAAAGAACCATTAGCCGGTAAAAGTGTTCAAAGAATTTTTTTTTTAATTGAAATATTGTTTATTTCAGTAATACTTCTGCTGAAGCATTTCTTAAGATAGAAGTTAACAACATAGTGTGAAGTATTTGATTTTTTAGTGCGAATGTATGTATACATGATTCGTACACAAATTAAAATTTTTCGTGATTGTATTAGCTACATCACTTTCTCCTGTTGCCTTAGTTTTATGAAAAAATTGTGTGACTTAAAAAGCATGAGATGCCCTCTAAAACTGAAAATACCTTCTTTTTAATAATTAAAAAAAAAAAGTGGTACAGAACAGTAGCCCATAACTTTCCAATGATTTGAGATTAAGTTCTTGCACTCTTGAAAAATTTTTGAACGCATTTTTTGCACCAAACAGTTTACTCTGGCATGACTGACTAGTGTATTAGATTCCGTTAGAAGTATAAAGCAATAAAAATTATTAAAACAGTTGAAAATCAAATCAAATACAAAGAAACTTTTTTTGAATACCTCATTGGGACCCACTGATATATAGGTCATGATCTGTTTCACTTATTAAAAAAACATATCTGGTTTGTTCAGGACATTTAGTCAACTTGAGGGGATCAAAATGGAGAAATGTGAGGGTTAAACTAACACCTACATTTACTTCTGGAAAAATGAAAATGATGTTTCCTATTATGATTGAATGCGGACTTCAGATGCAAAAGTATTTGTTACCTTTTGCCGAAAATGAAGAAATTGTAGAGTTTAAAGAAATACTCGCTCGCTTCACGACAGATATAATTTCGTCGTGCGCATTTGGCATCGAGAGCAATTGTCTTAGTCATCCTAATTCCGAGTTCAGAAGTTACGGAAGAAAAATCTTTGAGACCGGTTTTTTTTTCCCCCTCAAGAGCATTCTCTCAAGTTTTTTCCCTCGTATTAGAGACATCTTAGGGGTGAGTTGATATTGCATGTTCTACTTACAGAAATATTGTAACTAGTTACGCGCCACGGCTTTGCTTTTTCTTTCAGATACGATCAATTCCCAAAGATGTATCTGAATTTTTCTTGAAAATCGTGAAAGAGACTATGGATTATAGAGAACATAAGGGAATCAAGCGTAATGACTTTATGGACTTGCTAATTCAACTGAAAAACAAGGGAAAAATAAGTGACGTTGATTCGACAGATGATAACGAAAAACACACACATGATAAAGGTAAAAGTACTAAAAAAATTATTTGTCTTTAATTAATATTATACAAAATAATTCCTGCCTTTGGGGAGGCAGGTGGGAGTATGTGAGATTTGCACCCACTAAAACCCCCGAGTTGATTCCAGCTAGGCTCGAACGGCAAGACCCGGGAACCCGCGAATACTCTTCCGCAATTTTACCTCGCATCGTGCCATACCCAAGGGTGAAAAACGGTATAAAACTTATACTAATTAACTCAAAATAAAGTTTTTAGAGTATAAGTTCAGCTTGAATCAAGCGGCAGCCCAAGCATTTGTGTTCTTTGCCGCCGGATTCGAAACTTCTTCCACTACACTTTCATTTGCTTTCTATGAGTTGGCTGTTAATCCTGATGTACAACTTACACTTCAAAGAGAAATCGATATAAATTTAATGAATAATGAAGGGAAACTCTCATATGAGGGGATATTAGAAATGGAGTATCTCGATTGGGTCGTACAAGGTGGATGTTACTCACTGAATTGTGCTCTTTTTTCTTTCTTTTTGTGTCTTTTTTAATTTAGTTTTTATATTATCTACATATCATACAAGACTTGACCAATACTTGATTCCTGTCTTGGATACCGTGGTTTTTAATTAATTAATAATGTGAGAGGAGTAGTGTAGTGGTTAAAGTTCCTGACTGTGACGCAAATGTTCGTGAGTTCGAATCCTCCTCTCACATTCTGTTACACCCCCCCAAAAAAAAGGGTGAAAAACGGGATTAAAACCACTTGATAATTGATCAATAATCATAAAATAATCTTGAAAGTTGATAAACATTTATTTATTTGCTTCTTTGAATAAAATTTAATTTTTTTCTTTTAAATTTGTTATAGAAACTTTGCGAAAATACCCTCCATTGACTTTGATAGGAAGACAGTGTAACAAAGACTATGAGATTCCTGAATTGAATGTCAAATTAGAAGAAGGAACCAGACTCATCATTTCCATTTTAGGAATTCATAGAGATCCTGAATACTTTGTAAATCCCGACAAGTTCGACCCAATACGTTTTTCTCCAGAAGAAAAGGCTAAAAGAGATCATTTCACGTCCTTGCCGTTCGGAGAAGGGCCCAGAAACTGTATCGGTGAGTAATTTGAAATGTCTAATAAAATTTTCCACTTTAAGGGCACTCAAAATATTTGTCGTCTCCTACTTTCAGGCAGCAGGTTCGGTCTCCTTCAAACCAAAATTGGTCTTGTCTCAGTCCTATCTCGATTTAACGTTCAAATATGTGACGAAACACCAATACCGTTGGAGTTTAACAAGAAAACTTTTGTCTTGACTTCAACTAGTGGGATAAACCTAAAGCTCACCAAAAGAAAATAAAAATTTTGTACTGTGACCAAATAAACAAAGAAATTTTTTCAAGCCTTCTCACGAGACATGCGGGTTAAGAATAATACGGACTTAACAATGCAAACCACTCCCTATTTCGCTTTTTTGTTCAGCTCTTTTTATGGAGCCATTCCTTTATATTCGGATTATGCTATTTGGCAAAGGTGGTGCCAGGTCTCGCTGCCTGCAAACTCGGATGCGGCCCGAACACATTTAATTTCACGAACATCCATAGCATAGAAAAATATTATAACTTGATATATTGTTATTATCCCAAAAAGATTTGTCATATGAATTGTTGGGTTCGGCTGTCAAAACATCAAATCATGAAGTGCTTAAGCACTAAGCCGATAAAGGAGTGTATGAAATCAAATTTTAACAGAATTATAGACAAAAGAATCATTTATTTTGTATAAAATGTATAAAAATGATTGTTTTTCAATAAACCAAATCATTTTTATTACTTACTTTCTAATACCTGGATAAAATCCATGACGTCTCAGTGATTTCGTGGGAACAGAATTTAAGCTGATGTCAACAAGTTAAGTAAAAATATCAAATGGTGCATAAAAAGACTAGACATGTTAAATACAAAAATAATCATCTGTAGCAGCGCTGTCCAACTTTTTATAGCCCGCGGGCCATATTTTCTTCACTAAAAATTTCTAGGACCAAGAAGGTGGGCCAACCCAACAGGCGTTAAACGGATTGTGTTGTATGGTATAATACAAATAAAGGAAATAAAATAAAAATATGCTACTTGATATACAGACTTACCACTGTATCATCACCAAAACCTTGAAACGAACGAACTACCTCCCGTGAAGAACCATCCTAACTTCTGAATTATCTCAGGCGGTAAAGAGAGTAAAAAAATTTAAATCCTCAAAAGGGGTGCTACAAGGTGAATCGGACTTTCCCATTCTCTTTAGTTTTTATATAAGTGACATTCCCCAACTTTATTTGCTTCCGTGGAGTTAGAGGTATCGACATCGACAGCCACACAAATCTTCTCACCTTACTATATACGCATAACCTCGTCATCCTTACCTCCTTACCTCCACCCTGGTTATGACGCGGAAAGCCCTCAACGCCGTGAGTGAGTATTGCAATGAAAATGGACCTAAAGTTAACAAAACCAAATCCAGAGTGGTAATTTTTAGAGAACGTGGAAGAGTTAAGAGGAACGAAAAATTTCAACTCGGCGGCGAACCCATCATGACTACCAGCGAATTCTGCTACATGGGAGTCATTTTTCCTTCTACCGAGCACTAGACCACGCTGAGACCAAGGTCAACATCGCTCTTAATAAAATTAGACCTATCATTGAAACATCAAAGATGCACTCCTGAGAAGCTAGAGTAAAACTATTCAACAGCGTAGCAGCGTCCACTTTCCTATATGGTGCTGAAATCTGGGCTGTCAACCACTTAAAGAAACTTTAAAAAACGAAACTCAATTTTTTCAAAACCATATCCCACTGGCCGTTAACTACCCCTGCCTACATTGTCCGACGAGAGACGAGCTCGGTTCAGGTCGTGCGTTTGGCCATAACGAGGATCTTAAAATGGTACAAAGCACTGTGGCCAGAAATGGATGGTAGCCCCTCAAAAATCTGCTTCACCAGGTTGCTTGAGCTAGACAGAGGGACTGCAGAGAGCATGAAACGTAACAGGATGTCTGAAGTTAAAAAGATGGCCAGTGCTTTCCACTTTAACCTAGACTGGCTCCAATAGGCCAATTCAATTAAGTCCACAATTTCACTATTCACACAAAGATATACAGAAGAACAGCAGCTTTCAGACATGGAGAGAATTCACTCCTCTACTCATTGCCCTTTGTACAGATACTTCGATTGGGACAACCAGCCACAATATCTTAAATACAACGTCAGAACTGGCCTCCTTAGGACATTCAGTCAACTGAGAGTCAGTGGAGCGGAAAGGGTGAAACTTACGGCAAACCACTGCCTTTACAAATGGGATACCATAAAAGTCTGCGAAGTGTACAATATCCATGTGCAAGAGACTGCAGCACACTTGCTCTTCCAGTGCGCCGCTTACGCCCCCTTGCGAGCATCACATCTCCAAGCACACATGGAGGAAGGAGCCACCCCACTGCACAACTTTTTCTCGCTTCTCGGAGGAGGTCCTGACCCAGAGAAAATCAAAAAAGTCAATTTATTTGTGGCGCAAGCACTCAAACTTAGGAGCTTTATGTTGGATGAGTGATCTTCCAGTCTCTTTGGTTTTTACCCTCGCAAATTATTTATTTTTTCAAAAGTTGTTGTATATTATTTATTTAATTATTGTATTATTATGTGTTGTCTTTTATGTATTGTTCCCCCTAATATCCTACGGGTAAGATAAAGATAAACTTTATTAAACTTATTATTATTAAATGATTGCTGATTGACTGGTAGTCCCGAAAATCTGGGGCAGCTCGTAATCCGATAGAATTCTTAATGCAACAAAATGCATGAAGACACCAGTTTTATATTTTAACAACTAAGCATTATGTTGTTTAAGAATTTGCTGTGATAAACTGTGTCATTTAGGATAAGATTGTGTTATCAACCTTGATTGTGGAACACTCGAAAAAGAACGGTAACAGTGGCTGCTGTATTCAGTCTGATGTTACGCAAACTAAATTTTACCTACTTTAAATTCATATTAAATTTAAACTTTCACTCACTAAAATAGTTTTAATATTATTAATAATAATAATTTAGTAACATAAATTTATTCATAATAAGATGTACTCGCGGGCCGTAAAAATAACTTGGTGGGCCGCCAGCTGGACAGCCCTATAGCAGGGATGGCGAACTTAGGCACGCGCGCCACAAGTGGCACGTTTGAAAATTTTGACGGCACGCAAAAAAACAAAATTATTATTTTTTAATAAATTGTCTTTCTTGATTGAAAGTAATTAAAAATTATTTGTGGCACCTATAAAAAAAAAGAATTTGTACGACTTTGTGGCACGAACATCAAAAAAGGTTCGCCACCCCCACCCTATTATGATACGACTTCGAACTCAGATTTCTGAGATACAAGACTAAAAATTTAGTCGTAACAATTATTTAATGAGCAAATTACAGTAACCAGTGCTGTTCTTGTGTACCAAGACCTTTGTATGAAAAATAAATAACATACATTTATTCAAAACCGATTTAACAAAAACATCCGTGCTCACCCGAATCCGATGTGAGACTCCCTTAAAACTAACTAATTCTAACATGTCCAAGATTGCACTTTGCAATCGACCAAACCGTGTTCATTTTCTTCGAAACAACCTTTTTTACATAAAGCATTATTTCAACTCTTCATACTTTCGTAGCATATATTATATTTCCACAAGAAGAACAGAGATATTATTGATAATTCACCTAAGGTTAAATGAAATAGACAAAAGTTCCGTTTTCTACCTGGTTGCTCCTCATGACCTTTCGCCATTCCCTTATTACTTTCTCGAGTACACAGTTGGACAGTAAGAGCTACTACCCCTTCCCTTGTCTAACTCCCGTCTTGGAAGGTGGAGCGCGCGCAAAAATAGGCTGGATAATTTCTCACCCACGTGGGAATCAAACCCACGACCTTTGGATTGGTAGCAGAGTGCGCTTACCTCTCGACCACCAGGCACCTCGCAATATGTCGCCTATATTTAAAAATTTAACTTTAAGAAAAATCAAATCAAATTAAAACCATTACAGGTATTTCTCTTGTCCACAAGCGAAACCATTTATAGTAATTTTTGTGATGGTTTTAATTCCGTTTTTCACCCTTAATTTTTGGGTATAACAGGATGCGGGTGGAGGATTCAAACTCACGACCATTTGCGTCCAAGTCAGGAACTTAACCACTACACTACCCCTCCCGTAAACCATTTATAGCAATGACTGTACTATAAGGCATTAGAGTGGACAAAAGAGACGTGGGTGATTATATGATTGTCAACGGTTACTGGTAGAGACTAGAATTAAGGAACACAAAAAAAGTCGTGAGGAAATCGTTTAACTGTTAATCAGCGCTGAAGGGTTGGCCCGACCCAACCCATCAGTGCCTCATTGAGGTAATTTCCCTTAATTGACCTCTATTTAGAAGAAACAGTAAGACTTTACGGACTGAACAAATGAGATCCCAGATGGCACCAAGCAATGGAACGTATACTCAGAAGATGGCAGAATAGGTGAGAAACTGAGGCCGAGGGAGCTCGTACTCGGGGAACGTGGACCGACATTAAGACCCGCCTGGAGATGCGACATCTTTCCCTTGATTGTCTCTTGTCCCAAGCATGGTCTGGCCATAGACGTTTCCGTCAAGAGCTATACAGCTTTCAACATTTTGACTCTACGACATGCCTTTTTTACCGACGGGCTGACGATGACGTAGACAACGCAGTTTGGCATTGTGACGAACTTAGCGTAAGGCGAGTTGCCTTCCTCTAGTCAGCCTAAACATCTTTAACGCTTTCAACTCTCTCCCTTGGGAAAGTATACATAGGGGCCTTTTTGGGGGACTTTTCGTGGGCAGGTAAAAACGCTTATGCTCCCCCATGGGCCCGTACCCATGGGGAGTGTGGGACTCGTCCTGGGGTGTGCAAGGGAACGCCTACCCACTAAAAAACCTGCCGGAAAACGAAATTGCGCTTTACCCTTGCGGGGCAGAGAACAGAATCTTCGCTTCACTACGCCCCGCAGGGTATTTCGCAGTGTCGGGAAACTGCGAGGGTTTCTCTTAAGTTAGTAATAAATAAATAAATGTAATTATATATATCGTTAACACTAAAATAAAAACAAAAATTAAAAACAAGGGGGAACTCGCGCCTATCACGTGACGACTCATTCTCATGGCAGTGAGAATTAGTGTTACACTTGTAATAATTTAACAAAACAAAACATAAAACATTGATTTAAAAAAAAACATAGAAGGCAAAAGGGGCTGTTAAAAATCTAAAAAACACAAAAGGCCAATAGGGGATACTAAAAAACACCTAAATAAGAAAGAACACAGAGCTAAAAGGACTAGAACTATGTCACAAATTAAAAGTTAAAAGCTAAAAATGAGATTAAAAGTACAGCAATAAATTAACAGGAAGAAACACGGAAAATAAATAATAAAACGACTAAAGAAATGCCAAGGTGAGACATTACACCACAACGATTCGCCCACAAGCCCTGTACGCGGCAGAATGCCTATCCCTGAGAAGAAAGGGTCTGGTTGAGCGGCTGGAAATAAAAGAACGAAAAATACTCAGGAAAATCCTGGGTCCAGTAAAAGAGAATAAGGAATACAGGAGACGTCACAACAAAGAAGTATACGAACACGTAACAAAGATATCTGACGTCATAAGAAAAAGAAGGATCGCCTTCTACGGACACCTGGCGAGGATGGACCCAGAGAGACTGACCAACCAGATCTTCAGACACTTCCTCGAGAGGAAAACAAAGCCGGCATGGTTTATGGAAACTGAGAAAGACCTGAAAGAGACGGGGATAACAGCGGAAGACCTGCACATGAGAGATACCCTGAGGAAAAAAGTACAAGAAGCCAGTTTCCAGGAAAAGCCAAAGCTAAAAACAGGAAAGAAGTGGACAGAAGAGAGGAAGAAAGAACACAGCGAGAGAATGAAGGAGTACTGGCGGAGGCGAAAAGAAGATGAGAAAAAGAAAAAAAGGTTGAAATAGCGTGGTCCTGAGATGGCCGAATCGAAAAACGACTAAAATTCGGACTGAGAAGAGTGGCTAAAGAAATTTTTTAATGAGTGCTTTTATAAATCTTCTGGACGCCTCTTCAGTGATTCTTTCCAGGGTGTCTCCTGCGAGTAGCACTCTCCACTCCTCCCACGCTGGGCACTCCCAGAGGGTATGGTCGGCCGAGTCGACCATCGCAGGGCAGTGGTGACATCGGGGAAAGGGTTCCTTCTTTATTCTATACAAATACTTTCCAAAACACCCATGTCCAGTTAGGATTTACGTTGTTCGGAAGGTAGGAGTTATGTGCGTGGCCTCTATCCATGGGCGCAGTCGCCCGGCCACAGCTCTCACCAACCTGGTTTGTCTTGTTCTTCTGGATCCAAGTTCCTCCTCCCACCTCCTTATCCTCTTGTGCTTTTCTCGCTGCCTCTTTCACGTTGGTTGATTCCCTTTTTTTGCGAGGTATCTTGTACGCAGCTCCAGCGCCATGAGGTGAGCCGGGGGTGTTTTGGAGATCAGGTGAGCGTCAATGACGGCCATGGTCTTGTATCCTCTGGCCACCTTTCTTACTATAGCAGTTTGGAGGGAGCGCAACTCTTCTTTGGTTTTAGCGTTGACGCTCGCCTCCTCGGCCCACACAGGGGCACTGTACAGAATGATAGACGATGGCACGCCCAGAAACAGCTTGCGTGGGGCGTGCGACGGGCCCCCTCAAATTAGGCATGATCTTGACCATGGTCGTCGAAGTCCTTTGGACCCTCTTCCTCAATCTGCCGAAGTGCGCTCGGATGTTGAGTGCGATGTCCAGGACTATTCCTAGATATTTGATCTCCGGACTAAAGCGTACCTGATGCCCGCCGAGTCTCACACTGTGGTTCGGGTAGGTGGCGTCCCCGAACGCTATGGCCTCCGACTTCTCGAAGCAGATCTTCAGTCCCAAGTCCTGAATTTCCGAGTTACTCACAGTCCGGCAAGCTCTATTTTCCTGGTCGCGGCCTGCGGTGTCCTGGGCCACCGTCAGGATTGCAGTATCATCCGCATAACAGAATACTTTGGCCCGGTAGGTAGAGCCACTCTCAGGACGGTGTCGTACGCCAAAATCCAGAGAAGTGGCCCCAAAACCGACCCCTGAGGAACTCCGCATGTCATCTTTGACTTCACCAGCGCATTCTCCTTATTCAAGTGCATGATGTAGGGCTAGTCCAAATAACTCCTGATAATGTTTCTCAGGTAGGTCGGCACCTGTTTGTCTTCCAGGGCCTCCAGGATAACGGTCCAGGGGAGGGAGCTGAATGCGTTAGAAATGTCCAAAGACATGAGAACAGCAACTCCCCCTGCCGTAGAGCTTCTTCAATGTCACCTTTCAATCCCGTACATGCATCGATGGTCGACCTCCCGGCCCGGAACCCGTATTGCTGGGGTGCCAGTCCGTTGTTGTTGTTTATGTGCTCCATGATCCGGTCGGCAATACCGTGCGAAGACCTTCCCTGCCTAGTCGAGGAGACAGATCGGGCGGTGCGATGACGGTTGGTCCTCCGCCTTCCCCGGCCTCCGCAGGAGGACAAGAAGGGCCTTTTTCCAGGACTCTGGAAAGTACCCATTCTGAGGAAGTGGGTCAAGATCTCCGGAAGCTCCTCCAAGGCCGGAGCTATCGCGCACGACGAGACTCCATCCGGGCCTTGTACCTTGAACCTTTTTTTGTGCGCCTCTCGACCCGGAGGATCTCCGCCGTGGTGGCCCTCAGATCTTGTCTCCAATCCGGAGAATCTGCGGAAGCCCTTGCTTCTAGTTCTCTCTTCACGGGAAAGAGAGTCCTGACGATTTATTGCACGAATGCAGGGGAGAGCTGCTGGGTCAGTGGCGGGTCCTGGTGTCTGATCTGCTTGACGACGGCCTTGTAGGGTTTCCCCCACGGGTCGTCGTCGAGCTCTAAGAGAAAGGCTTCCCAGGCTGCGTTTTTTGCCTCAGCAGTTGCAGCCTGGCACCTTCTCCTGACCCGCATCATCTCCTGGTGGAGGGGCAGCCATCTTTCCTCTATGCCAGATCTTCGGGCACGGGTGAAGAGCCTTCTGGCTCGGATGGCTTCTCGCTTTAGCGTCGTTAGTTCCTCCATCCACCAGGGGCCGTCCATACATAGGAGCCTGGAACAACACAGAGTCCTCCCGAAACATCGAGTGGTATATTTCAGGTCATCTCAACATCAACCTGCCAGCACAGGAGATTCAAGAAACGTGGTCACAATTACAAGGCATAGAATTAGCAGATCCACAATTCTGGAAGCCTCAAAAAATTGATCTTATTTTAGGAATAGACATCACAAGTTAATTGCGGACTGAGGGATTGAAAAGAGGGCAACCATCTGAGACAATTGTCCAAAATTTGGTCCTCGGATGGCTGGTAAGTGGACCAACAAAAAATGAAGCATCACAACAACTTGGGAACTTTTTCATGTGTGAAGTTAAAAATGAATCAAGGCGAGCTTGGGAGGTAGAAGAAGTTTCACAACAGCAGTTTAGGACTACCGAGGAGACTCCGGGAGAAGCTATCTATCTGAAAACTACAACAAGAACTAAAGATCATCGGTACCAAGAACCTTTGCCCTTGGGAGAAAGCAAATATCAAGCGATTATTCGATTCACCACAATCGTTCAAGGAACATTTGTGACACAATATTCACCGTTAGATAAGTTGCTCGAAGATCACACCTATCAAGAGAAACTTCGTTCGAATTATGCAACTAAGAACATAACCTGGCACTTCATACCTCCATACCCTTCACACTTTGGAGATGTCAAGGACATAGAGTCACTCACACCCAGACACTTCCTCATCGGCGTGCCACTCAACGCTATCCCAGAAGAAGTCGTAGAAATGCCAATGACACCAATTTCAAGTTACTGTCTATTCCAAAGGTTTAAGGAGGCAAATAAGTTCAACTACGGAGACCTGGTCATCATCAAGGATCCCAATTCGCTTCCACAACATTGGAAACTGCGAAGGATCACAGCAGTCATGCCCGATTCAGCCGGTACTACAAGAGTAGTCATAATTAACACATCCAAGGGGCCAACCACCAAGACGATCAATATAGCTGGTCAAACTGCATCAGAAGCCCAGTTATTTCCCTTTGGGCGTCATTCTCTTCTTCTGACTTTTCGACGATCATTCGCTCCGTCCTTTTCTCCAGGTATTTGCTGACGTAGGGGATTTGGGCCCCGAGACCCTTTAGTACAGTGTTGGATTCTGCGTCACCTTCGTGCAAACTAAAATACGGCTGTCGTCTGACCTCTGAGATAGAAACCTGAAGTTTGCAATTTTGACATTGGCGTAGGCTGTATTACTGGTTTTCAATTAACGTGTGATTGATTCCATTACCATATCTGTTAATTTTATGATCATATAAGCGTGTTGCTTTGGGTATCAAAAAATAAATAAATAGATAAATAACTTTATGTGAGTATAAATGCCAAAAAACATCAAAGTATTCCAGTATTTTATTTTATTTTTACTTAACGAACCCCTAGTAGGTATTCTGCAGTTTACCTAGATAATGTGAGAAATAATACGATTTTTTGCTTGTACGGATCATTCCACAGTGCACATTAACGATGTCATGCACCATATGATCATAATATCCTCTCACTAAAATATAGTGGTGCACATACTGTATATATTTCCACCAAAAATGAAAAGCCACTCGACAGCTTTAACAGCATTATAAGATGTCCAGTAATTAACAAGTTACGGTTTTCTTAGAAAACCATTTTTAACAACAACGAATCCATTGTTTCTGTAACATTTTATAAAATTTTAAAACATTTTTTCATTAGGAAGGAGTGTAAATCTCAATATATAAATTTTATGGAAATATGAAGGATTGAATTAATTATTATTACTTTTAATAATAGTCGAATAAGAGTTAGTTTTTTTAATTTGCGAAAATTCACCGAATAAGCTGTTAGTCATTTTTCGTGTAACTTTTGTAATGATACATTACCGAGTTCAAGGGTATGGGATAAAAAAGCTCCGAAACGTTTTTTTTTTTCTTTAGGCAAATAATAATAACAAAATCATGGGAAAAATATAATTGTGCTTATTTTTTCCCGATGTGTTCCTGAAAATTTTTAGCGTGTGATTTCAGTATAAAAAAATACATATTTAATTTAACCATTTAGTTATATTATATGACTACGATAAAAAAAAATCATCAACTTACAAATATCAAAACCCTGAGTATTTTCGAAATTAATTTTTTAACACCAATGATATGTTTGCCATCGGGAAATTCCAGGCAGGTAGATATTAAAAAAAATTTTTTTAGGCATTTCTTCCCGCCCGAAAAAAGCTCCGAAAATTAAAATTAAAAGCATTTGATATCTTAATAAAATTACGAAATTTTTTTTTAATGATTACATAAAGAAAAATCGAAGGACCGCATTGTCCTAAAATGTTTTAATTTTTTAACAAATCTTTTCTCAGGATATTTTTCTTTCTCCTAACCAGTAGATTATTTTGGTTCACTCCACTTTAATGATTTACAAATTTGTAGAAACACTCAAACATCCATTGTTATCATAATATTAAAACAAATTTTTTCACCTTTTTCGTCTATATATATATATATATATTCACAATATATGTATATTGCAATGGTTGCATTTCACTTTGCACACCTAGGATAAATCATATCAATTTATTTAAAGAATTGTAAATTTTCTCATCTGTGCAGCCGTTTGTGCATATATGTCAATTTTAAGGTAGGCCTTTTATATAATACGGCACTCCGTATGTTTGTCCTCATGGCAACGTCATTGGTTCTAATTGGAATGGAAAAATTGTCGGGCGCCATGAATGAGACTGACACACGAATGATCAAGATTTCATTTGAAATTACAAAAGACGATGTAAACCAAAAACCTCAAACAATATTTTTCATATAACAAATAAATTCAACAAAGGATTTTGACACTTTTTCGTGTTTGTAAATCGTTTGTTAATAAGATTCAAAGCCAAGTTGAGTTTTGACAACTGCCATCAAAGTATAACTGAGTTACACCTTCCTCCCAAGGTGATTAAAAAAATTCGATACTAGTAGATTTGTATACTGACTTATGTTGTTCGTTTTGTATTTGATAAAATTTTTATTAGACGATTATGAAAGAACCGTCGCAAACTGTGTTCTGGCATTTATTAACGATATTTTCGTGAGGGATGATAAAGATTGTATTTGATTTTTTTGTCAGAAAAATTGACGACCAAAAAGGGAAAGAAATGAGATTTATGCAAAATTTCTCTGAATAGAATTAGGTTTAGAAAGGATTTTTAACTTACAACTTGCGTAGCATTTCTTTGAATTTCTAAAAACTGATAGCAAATTTACACTTACAGTATATGACTTATTGCAAATTTTTGAAATGAATAAATGTTTTCCAATTATACTATCCTTTGTTCTCACACATTCTCACCTCGATATTCACACGTACCATTCTTTTACGTCTTTTTGTTTCCTTGTATTCTTACCGTTTCCGTTACCATTTCGAAGGGAACCGTTTTGTTCAAATTGTCCGCTAGGAGCAGGTGGCAAAAGTGCCGCACTGGGTCCTTGAGATTGCTGGTAACGTTTGCTTTCTTCTGTTTTATATTGAAGCCGCACTTTTATGTTTAAATCTCAGAATTATTAATATAATCAAAATAATTGCAATCATGGTTCCAGCAATTATACCGATCACTAACGCGGTATTTTCCGCAGATTCAGAAGATATCCGATCGCGCTTTTTAGAAAAAGGTGGTCGGGAAGACGACCACGGTGGAACTGGTTGAGGTGGTTCTAAATATTCTGTAGTCGTTGTCGTCGAAGATGTGGTGATCATTCCAAAAGTTGTTTTATATATTCTTGTTGTCATCTGAGTTGTTGATGTGATTCCCGATGTGCTGGTTTTTGTTGAAGTTGTTTCAGGTGTCAATGAAGTACTCGTGTCTGTCACCGTTGTACTTTCCTCTGTTTCTTCCAAAGTTGTGCTTCCGATAATTGTCGACCCTTGAAAAAAATAACCGAAATATAATTTTCATATGAGGGACTTTATCAAATATAAAGTGGTCAAATATGTTTTTCTTTTGTTATAAAAAAAGTCTTGTGTTCAACGGACTAAATTCCATGTTACCTATTCAAAGACCGCAGGTTTTGCTCCCCTTTGAACAAGTTTTCTTGCCAGGTTTGTTGAAGTGTTTCGTGTCATATGTGACACCTTTTTGTTAAAAAGAACTAGGAGGTTACATTTCGAAATTTCGATACTCTATCGTAATTTGAGACATTGAAGTCTTAAGGGTCGGCCAGCGGTTAATTTTTCGAAAAAAAAATTTGTTTCAAGAGCATCGAAAACAGCAATTCGAACACCTGGCTTTTTTATTTAGTGTAATAACACAATAATAACTTAAATATTAAAAAAAAACAATTAAATACCCAATTAACAGGACATCCATTTAGGCAAAGCTGTTAATGAGCAAATTATAAAGATACACATTTGAAAATTATATATTTACATTTTTTGCCCATTACACTAGAAACAAAAACTGAAAAGTTTCCTTAAAACTTTTTATTGGGAGGATTATAAAAGGTCTCATTTATATTATCATTCCCTAAGTTGTTTCAGTTTTGAACACTCTGTTAAGAAATGCCCGACATTATTATTTGCCATTAGGTTGCAATCTCGACAGACAGCACTCTCAGTTATAAACAATTTATTCAAATACTGGGCAAAATCACCCTGACTCAATAGCACCTGGGTCATACAGAAGTTAATATGAATATTTTTTCTTATTCTTATTTTTAAACCACTTAACTTATTTGTTTTTTTTTTATTTTTGAATAATTTTTTGTTTTTCTTGTCACTTTACACCTTTCGACGTAACAATAAATACTCTTAAAAATTATTAATAATACACCATAAAAAATAAATTTTTGTAACAATTTCATTTAAACGCTGTAATAACACTGGAGAACAAAATATATAAAGATCCTAAAAAGGTCCTGAAAGCTTTGAGAAAAGTAAATTTCTTAGTGTACACACGAAAAATTGGATCGACCCGCCGGTCGCAGACTCATGGTTTAATATTAATGCTTAAAATGAGATTGTGTTGTACCCACCTTTACTTGGTCCGATTGATGTGTCTTCAGTCGTAAGTTCTCCATTCCCGGAACTTATAAAACAGTCTTCATCGTCACATGGTTTGCTACTTTGATTTTCACTGGTTTCCTTACCGAGAAAAGGTTTCGTTGTACTAGGAGATCTGGTGGGAGGAACATACACTGGAGTGATGAGGTCGTCACCGGAGCCGGTGTCAAACACCGGCAAGCATTGATCCTCATCGTCGTTTTGGCATCCTGAACCAGCTCCGGAATAAACCAAATCGTCCATCAATCCGGGTAGATTCGAAGCCGGGGTCTGAAACCAATCAATTTTGCCTTGGTTTCTATTTTTTTCATTTTTATAAGGTAAAAGTCTTAAAGAAAAACAGTATCTGACTTACTTGCTGCATCGTGGGAGGTGGAACATGAATTCGGCTACTTAAACTACTCAATAATTGTACATCACCAACGGTCGTTATTCTAGGATCCTTTTCGGCAGCCAAGTCCAAAATTCTTTGACCATTGAATACTAAACCTGACAAAACTCCAACGAAGGGTCTTTCTATAGAATGACTACTCTCATCCCACTTTCCCCCAATCAATACTTTGCCCTGGGTATTGAAAACCGAGAGCTGAGGTCCCGTCGGATTATATGACTGAAGGTTATAATCGTCCACCTGAAGAGTTGCATTAGGTCCTGACCTCGTGTATCGAACCACATGGTAAGTGTCGTCATCAACTTTGACGCCTGTTTCGCTTATGGGGTTTTCATGTGTTCCTAGATAATACAAAACTAAGAAATTCCCTTCCACCTGAGGGTGAAAAAGTGATTTTAGGAGACAACAATAAAAAAATTAAGAGAAATGAAGAAAAAAATGCCAAAAAATGGTGTATAATTATATCTCACTATTTCGAGCTGAATGTAGTCGCTTGTCGTAGCGCTTTCGACTCTAAGGATAATGGCGTTGTCTTTCGTTGTAATAAAACCCAAGGTTAGAACATCGGCTTTTGTTTCTACCTGACGGTTTTCAGGAATCAAAAACCAAATCATACCTCCAGTGGGACCAAATTCAAAGGAAGTAGACTCTGAAAATTTTAGTCCCAATATAGTATTTTTGTAGACTAGCATCATATAACTTGATTCTGTTTGATACAATTAACATACCATCACTACAAGTGGGTCCCGTGAAAGAAGTAGTCTCACAATCGCATTCATAAGAATTCCATTGTTGTACGCAGTGGCCTTTGTTTTCACATACTCTGTTGTCGCATTTTATCCCCATCTCTGCAAAGTAAGACAAGTATTATATCATATAATGCCTACAGTATTGTTTCCACAGTACCTAGAAAATTTGTTTTGGCAAGGATGTTGAGAACAACTTTGGGAAGTATGCCAACTAGACGTCTACTTCGAATGCCGTCTGAATGCTTTTTTCCTCACCTTTAATGGATCTCAACCTTCTTATCGCTTATGTCATCCAGTGTTTATTAGAATTTTTTCGCATTTTAAAAATCATAAATTATTTGCATTGTTCTAATCTCCGTACTTTTAGCTTTTAAAATTTCTGGCCTTATTGAATTGGAGTAGTACATATTTTTTAATATTTGTATTTTTTTCAATGCATTTCCTTTAATCGCATCGACAAATTCAAGGTCACGTATTTAATAGATTGTAAACTTTTGCTGACATCAGACTCAGACAGGTCGGCGTCAATAACTGTTCCGGACACTTTTTCACGCCAGCAAAGTCACAAGTCTCACCTGCCTGATAGGAATCCTTCATTCCTGATCTGGCATAGAAAAGACTATCCACAATATTTTTGTGTTTGACTCAAACTGAAGGATTAGATACGAATCAGCTATAAAGCAATCTTGAGATTCAAAACAAGTGATTTAAGCAAAGTACAGTACGTGTGGAAGATCTATTTTTTACCAATGTGGTGGTGGTTTTAATCCCGTTTTTCACCCTTAATTTTTGGGTGTAACAGGATGCGGGAGGAGGATTCGAACTCACGATCATTTGAATCCAAGTCAGTGAACCACTACAATACTCCTATCACTATTTTTACCAGTGTTTTAAAATTTTTAATGCTATTCTTATTAATAATGGATGTGATTGTTATTTTGGCCATTGTGTCTTGTCTTTGGTTAGGTAAAAGACAATCCAAACGTTTGACTCTCTTCTACCTATTCTTTCACTCTACTCTATTCTTCTACTCCTGCAGCTAAACATACAGTATTAACAGTACGGATTCTTCTTTGTTGGAAAAATTTTAATTTTTGAGCTGCTCTTTTTCGAAAAGTAATTTTCGTAAACTCGAATCAGCCAAGCTTAAATTGAATATTTTTTTTAATATAAAATTGTAATGCGTATTAAAAATTTGACTTTTTAGTTCTTAAAATGGATTTTTTGGAATCTTACCTTCACAACCTTTAACAACTTGATTACTCGGAATGAGAGCTTCTATGACAATATTTGGCGATTCTCCATTTAAATCTAAACTTCCCAAACAACCTTCATATCCGTGTCTTGACTGAATTTGCTTAGGAAGCGTTCTATAGCTATCTTTTCTTACTCCCCCTGTAAAAATGATTGTTCTTTTACTCTTAAAATGAGACCACGACTCTCCAAATAAAATTCCTATCAGACTTAACTGTAAAAAAAAACAAAAACAAAAACTTAATACAATTGATAATGAGATTTAGGTGAGAATAGAAATATAACTGACCTAAATACAAAAGGCTGTTTAGGTCTAGGTCTTCGTGATGACCAGTGTTGGTGACAATTACGAAAGTATCATCCACCTGCAGAGTATGATGCTTTATTCTAGGTCTACCAATGGCCACCGAGTGCCACTTATTGTCATTAAGATTAGTTTTTGCATTGTCTCTTATTCGGATTGTTTTGTCTCCGAGGTTGAATAAATAATGAATGTGGCCATTGACCAATTCGACTGCAATAAAGTCATGGCCCTTGCCTCCGTTGTATAAAATCAACCCATTGGCTTCTCTTGTTTTGAACTGAAATTGAATTTCAATAGCTTTTTATCGGTCCATTGGGCCTATAATATAAATATTTATAATGCTAATTATAAAGTTTTTCGTACCTGAAAAAATATGTTTGTGGCGGAATAAGCTTTCAGACTAGGAAGACCAACAAATGTGTGTTTTGACCTAAAAGTAGTCATTCTATAAGGTGCCGAGTCGTATCTTTTTAGAAATTTGGCGGTGACATTGACGTTTGGATATGCTCTGGCCTGATTGATGCGATAAGGAATGTTTAGACGTTCTAACCATGGAAACCCATTGAAAGTAAATTGTTGAATGACTCCGCCGAAACCTTCCACTTTGTGAGCTTTGTTCACTATGGTTGGGTAGCAACCCAGATACAGAGTATTGTATTCTAAGATGCTCTCTTTGTCCAAGTCCCTTTCCGCTGTGAATTTCCACGTTTTAATCATTATCAAGCTTTATTGTAATGCACATATTTATAAATTAAAATTAAAATTCATTTTAATTTAAATACCCGGATTAAGAGTTTTATGAAGGTTTTTAGGTACGTGTAACAGCTTGTCAATAACTTTTATTTACCTCTTATGATGGGGTAGTGGTCTAGTTTAAGATAAAAAAAATTTCCTCTTCTGCTGAATTTCATTACGTGCCATGTGAAGTCCTGTAGATTCTGGCCAGTTGTTATGGTCTGAAAAGGATAGATTACACATATAAATTTTTATATAGTTTAGATTCATCTTCTAAAAAGAAAACTCGCGCCATTTCGTGACACCGCGTTAGTATCACAGTCTTATAATTTCTTGTGTAGGGGATAGCTAAGATTTGCTCCGGTTTTTTCTCTCCTTAGTCTTGTTAGAACGTAGTGAAAAAAAGTTTCCAAAATCCCTTTTCGATAAGCCCAGATGCCAGCCAAATATGAAAAGAATAAACAAAGACGGCCATCGAAGAGGGATGAGTCACGTGCTCATTCTTGCCCAACATACTGAAGTCGAAATATTTAGTAGTGAGTCGTAGTATTGTATTTCATCGTCGGCAGTTCATTCTTATAATTTCACAGATCTGTAGTCATACCCGTCTCGAAAAAATTTGTAATTTTATTTTTAGAGATCGATTGTTAAATTATTTTCTTATTTAATTTAAATTTAACTTTTTTTCACTTAATCTAGTTTTTTCATAGCATTTTATTGTATCGCAGTAATTCCAAAATATTACTGATATACAGCAGCAATTGTAGTACTTTATCACCCTATCCGACATTGCTTTTTTGTTCGATACCTGATATCATGAGTTAGAAACGGCTTTTCACCTTAAGATAGAAAAACAAAAAAATAATCTGTTAAGTACCTTTTCTAATCCTCCGATTCGAAAGGACATCTTTAGTTTTCCATCGTGAATGGACAACTCCAGTTTATCTCCAAAGTGATCGTTATTTGTGCTAAAAATCACCCCTTCTTTTTTATAAGTTTTAAACCTCAAAGTTAAGTCTTCCGCCTGAGTTTTCGTACCCTCCGGCAGGCCTATGGTAATATATTGACTCCCATTAAAAGAGGCCGTTGCGGCTTCTTTACCACAAACTGGTCCTCCGTGATTTGTCGCACTGCAGTCGCAGGTAAATCTGTTCCAACCGTCTTTACAAATACCTCCATTTAAGCATGGTTGAGATTCACACTGTCCGGGTTGAACATGGCAAGAAGCGCGGATAGAAGCTGCAATTTTATTATTTATATTATTTTTAACCCAACAATAATTAGATGTAAATGCAAAACGATTTTATGCCTAAAATTAGAAGCCGAATATAAGAATGTACACCTTAAGATAGAAAAACGGGTGTACAATAGGTACAATACGGGTGTTACTTGTATTAGTATTATATGCACTTAAGTGTTATTACTTGTATCCTGTTGCCTGGCGTATCCTGCAATGTCAATGGCGTTTCCATTGACGATGAGATCTCTCATACATCCGACGAATCCCATTCTAAGCACTCCAGTCCAAAAATAAACAGGAACTTCTACTGGGGTTAGAGGATTTCCAGTTCCTCCAATGTAAAGACCTCCGTCAAGTTCAAGTAACGTGGAGTCACCTAAAACACGGGTTTCACGTAAAATCATTTCTTAAAAAACAGAATTTGTTTATCCATGAGAAGCAAGCACATTCAAAGTGCCGTGTTCATGTATCTAAATGACATGTAACTTGAGAATGCATTAACTGATATTGGAAAGTAAAGAACTGTCTTCAACAAAGTGCTCAAAGATTTATTATAATGCACTTATTCACCAGTCATATTCTATTGTATTTCAATTATGTACAGTATATGATGAAGTTTTTATTCTTGCCATTTTGTTTCTTAGAATTCCCATAATACTTTTTCCTTATTTTAAATTAATTTATTTAGGTCAATAAATACTTTGCCTTGAAATGTTTTAATAGAAACGCAATCTCTTACCTGGGGTAGTGAAGTCGGCCATCATATCATCAACAGTGACTCGACCTTCTCTTCCGTTTCGTCTGAGGTTCACGTCGTGCCAAGCTCCATCATTTATTCTTCTCGTAGTTATTCGGATTTTGGTGTGACCGGAGCCTAGATCAAGATGGAGAAACATTTGCCCCTCAATCATTTCGAAACCAAAGAAATCGGGCTGAAAATTTAGAAGAACGAATGTATTAGTTGTAAAGTATAAGCAAATAAATCGGAATTTATATGGCATACAAGAGATTATTAAACTTCTTTTTATCACAACACTCTTCTTCGTAGTTAGCAAATAAGATTCCAAATAAGACAGCCTCCAGCAGGGAACAGGGCGGGTGACTAATTATATGATTTCATGTATTAATATTACATTTCTAAATTAAACTACATTGCTACGTCAAAACAAAAAAGAAAAAAAAATGTACTACCATAAAATACTCACATGTACAGAACTGGATCCCCTGCTAAACATAAATAAAGAAGTGTCTTCGACTGTTCGAAATTTGAAAGATAATGTTCCACTTTTTTTGGCATCCCAATTCGGTAAAACCTACAAAAATAATTTTTTTAAACTATACTCAAATCAAAGAGGGTCACTACTGGTTCCCCGGCCAAGTTTCTTTTCTTTAGACAGAATTTTTGGTTGCAACGGGAACAACGGTTGACAGGTGTTTTCTGTTCACATTTAGCAATTGCCCTTTACTTCGTAAGGTTTAAAGCGTGACCTAATGAAAAACTTACTCGTATGAGTAATGCATCGTACGTATAAAGGAAGTCAATACAATATCCAAGTAAATAATGTGGTAGTGTCACTGCCAGGTGATCGAGAAATTAACTGGAAATGTGCCATAAATGCTTTATGTGCGAAGATATGATAATGCGTTAAATGACTTCATATTAATATTTACGGTTTCCATTTAGGGGGCTAATAAAGTGAAAAGACTCTTGGAAAGGCTTGTTTATTATTTTGAAAAATAAACATGTACCTGAAGCTTTCTCTACTTACCTTTTATTAGAAATAATTGCTAAAGTGTTTTAAACTGAGAACCACATTTTATAAAATGTTCTGTAGCAGTGGTTTCCAGCACTGCAGCCATTCAGGGGGGCGGTCATGGCCTCAGATGCATTTGGGGAGCGATGAATATTGGTAAGGGAGCGGTGATAGTATAAAAAAAAGGAAAGAAGATTTTGAAAAATAAAAAATTGATTGAAAAATTGATTTAGGTAGGCCTATTCTGCTCTGTTCACTTGTATGCAGGCGAGGCAGGAACATTATTACAAATATGTTTTCCATTAATTGCTATTAAACTTAAATAAAAAAAAAAATTCCAGGGGACACTAAATAATATTTTTTCTGGAAAGGGGGAAGGTAAGACAAAAAGCTTAGAAACCACTATTCTTTAAGATGTATCTTCTGACTATCGTTAGAAGTAGACTGTTTCTCTGCAATTTTCTTTTTTATTTTAAGTATTCAGAATTATTTAACAATGTAAGTTGCAGTTAAAGATATTTTATATAAATCGTTGCCAGTTCTTCGTTTTTAATTTTAAAAAAAAGCGACGTGTTAATTGAAATAATAATGTCCTTAATCATTTGGTGAAATTAACTGAAGTGTAATTCAAATCTGTTGAGATAAATAAAATGTTACCTTAGGTTTATTTATGAACTCTAATGTAGGGTTGAATTGCTAAAATATTTAGAAAACGGTTTGACTTCAAAAGCAAAAGAAATTTAAAATATTTGAAAACATTAGAGTAACACTTCTTTTTTCTCTAAAAAAGATATTTAACCTCACGTACGTAAAGGTATTTAAGCTTTACTCTGTGCTGGTTTCCAAAGAAATTTTTTTGGAATTCTAAAATTATAACATACTAATATGGTGTTATGATTTTACTTGTTAAAAATTAACGGGAATGCAGTTGAAATTTTTTGAGTTGTTTTGTGAAAAACGGAAATACATTTGGAATAATAAATATCATATGTTACTTTAATTGAAATACATAAAAATAGTGGTTAAAGTTAAATGGAGTTATTGGCATTTGTGAAAATTTAGTGTACTCTTGTTCGAGGACTTCCTAACAATTAAAATTGTTAGAGACATCCGCATTATTCTTTTAATTTGTGTGGTTCCTTCACTTTAAACCATGTCAAAAACAAGCTTTAACTCTAGATGAACACGAACATTAAATACAAAATAAACTTGTTGCATTTTCATAGTTTCATGCAAAAGATTACAAAACAAAACAGTTTCTCGTTTCGTTTTCTCATACTTTTTAAGTGGATAAGTGTAATGTGTTTACCATGTGTGGGGAAGTGTCAGATAGAGGGATGAAAACGGTGTACAACGCATTGAAAAGCTGTGAAGTGGAATGTGCGGAAACGAAATAAGAGTAAATAAGAGGACGAGTTAGAAAATGATACTTAATTCCTTCTTGTGTTCCCTTTCTAAGCCTACTTGGTATTGTGAAAAAAGCGAAACGGTAATAAGAGGAAATGGGGCATTTCATTGTGTGTAAAAAAATGCATTTCAAAGATTTGCTTTTTTTAGTGCTTTCTACTCTATAAAATACAGCGTGGTTTTTAGCTGAAAATTTTCATTTTGTTGTCCCATTTCATTATCCTCTTTAAAACAACCACCCTGTACTTTCCATGTGTATAGACTATACCTGAGTGTTCAGAGGCGTGAAATTGTTGCGTTCTCGTCAGAGGAACAGGGTAAAGTAAAAACGTTCGATTCATAGAAATTGATGAACACTTGAATATCACTCATAAATGAACGAAAGATGTATATCAATATACTTATAAAACTATTAATGTTTAGGCCTATTCCTATGGAATCCAAATAAAGTAAAAGACCGAAAAAAATTTTGTTAAAAATTATCAGATAATAATATTATTATATTCATATAAATATTATGTTTACATTTATTCGTACAAATTTGATATGCGATTAAAAAGAAAGTTCAACGGTCTTTTCTTTGGAAGGAGAAAATTTCACTATAACTGCATACTTAAGAAACGTAACACTTTTTACTACTTATTTAGGAAACTTACCACTGTTTTGTTTTTAGAACTTTTTTTTAGGTTTAGTACAAATTCAGCGTTTAGGAAAAGAAAATTATTGCAGTAATAAAAACATGAGGTAAATCGTTCTGGGAAGAACGCAACTCAGGAAGTTAGGCGCAGAGAATCTACAGTTAATGTGCAATTTCAGAACGCATCAATGTGGAATTAAAATTTAATATTAAATATGAATAGGAAAACTGATAACAAAATGCGATAAAGAAGTTAAAGAAAAGAAACTCAAGAGACAAAAAAATTCTTTTTTTTTATTATTTACCACTGTGAGCCGAGGAGAATAATCTAAAAACAATGTTAGCTATTTCTCTAAATTAAGCTTGAGGAACGTGAGGCATTTATTAGAAAAGACACGATAGTGTTAAAATTTGGACTAGGTTTAAAATAGACTAAACCTAGATTTGCGAGTAAATTCACGAAGATCTGAGAGTTCTTTGGATTTGTCAATACTTTTTTGGGAATAATTTTCAATTAAATTGAAGAATATTTACGGAGGTCATTCTGGCAAATTAAATTTTTTTTCTTTAGAGCTTTGTGTAATTTTTATCTTCTCAAAACTTCTTTTCTTTTAAGCGGAAACTTAACCAAATAGTGCATGAATAACACCCAAGAGCTTGTTCAAAAACGAAACAAGCAAACAATCGACTTCGTCAAAATATGATTCGTTTTTCCCATTTTGCCTCTTTCCCTTCTATTTGGTACTTTACTTGATCCCTCAGCCGCAATTTAAAAATTTTGAACGCATTATTGGAAACTTTTTTGCAGTAATTTTAAATGTTTCCAGTGACACTGATTTATTATTTATATTCATGGCTTCAAGCAAAATGGGATTACTTGAATTACAAAAAAAATTTATGTTTTAGTGTAAAAAATATTTGAAACTTTTTGCGTCTTAAAACCGACAAAATTGCGATTGAGTAAAACTAGAGCCTTTAATAGTATTTTTAAGGACAAAATTTTTATTTAGTTGCCAGATTCAGAACGAACCATTTTTTTTAAGGTAGCGACCTTTACTGATGAATAAATCGCTAGGCGATCTAACCCTGCGGTCGCATCTTTCAAGTAATAGGACAAATTACAAACTAAAAATTCTGTGGATGGTGGATTTATATTAATAAAGATTACACAATTCACCCTTACTCTTGTTTTTACTCCAAAGCAAGTTAAAGACTTCAAAAAACGCCAAAGAATATTTACTATTATTTTATGGGATTTTGTTATGCTTTATACAGATAATTGAAAATTAGTAAAATAAATTTTTGAAACAAAGCAATAAAATGTAGTTAAAATTTGTAAATTGATTGTGTTATATTTAGGTGATCAAGTTGGGATTTTCGCCTACGCCCAAATGTGGCTTCATTTTTTACAGCCCACACTCCACGAAAATAAAGCTCTCATACTCTGTGAAACTTGTATTAGAAATATTAGAGTCTTGGTTAAAGAAACCTAATACTTTAGACATTGCTACCTTAGTAGGAGAAAAAATTACTTAAAAACAGCATAAAACATCAAGAAATAAACCTTGACATGCATCCAGTAAGTGTTAGTAATAGTGTTTTTAAAGCGTTCCTCATCACTCTTTTGTCGGTTTTAACATCAAGAAAAATGCAATTATTTGTAAAAATGTTAAGTGATATATGGTCTTACTAAAGTGAAAACAGTGAATGTTTTGATGCAATTTGTGTTTTTATTTTTATTTATTTATTTATTTTTGATAATAAATTTTAATTCCACAGTGTTTTAGTGTGTTCATGTATACAGCATTATTTTATGTTTGTACTGAGGAGAGAGTTGTCTTACCAAATAGCTCTCGCGGGTGGTAAATGTTACCAAACCCCAAGTAGGCATAGAAGGTGCCTATGAAGCAACAATAAATATAAATTTACAATTTTACAATGGAATTATCGATTAAAAATGTTTTGCGATTTTCAGGGCTTTTACACTCTGTTCGTGTTTTTAATCTGAAAACAATCAGAGCTTATCTGGAATCATTGATTCCATTACTTAAAAATACAAATTCGACTAAAAACAACTTGACTTAGGTCAAACTTTTTCTTAAAGTTTCGAAACCTAGTATTTGGAAATTTAAAGAAACTTTACATAAAATTCATTTAAAGGGATCAAAACCATAAATGAAAATCAATTAGAAGGCTTCAGTTTGAGTACCACATTGAAATTTTGGGTATATAAGAAAAAGTTTGTTTTTCTGCCGCAAGAGGACATAAGTGGACTTTATGTCACAACTAATTCTTTCCGAAAGAAATTGATCGTCTACTTTGAAAGCGATATAGGTTTAATTTTGTTGTTTATGTATGAAAAAAGTTTGTAGGTATTAATTGAAAAATTTATTCGGATGATAACTTGTCGAACACTGTTCCTATTAATACATCAAAAATCAAGTACCATGAATAATTTTTAATTGACTTAAAGCAAAGGAAGCATAAAATTTGGTGCCCCAAATAGAACGACACTATTCATAATTAGTCAGTTATACGGATCATTTATTTTTAATTATAAAAAATTAAATCAATTTCAATCAATCAAGTTTCACTTCTATAAAAAAAGTAATATTTCACCAATAAAAAAGTAATATAATAAGACCATTATTTTTAAATTTAGACATCGATTACATTTATAATATAGCTGATTTTAAAATTAACACAGGATATTAATATTATTAAGTACCCTCTTTGATTTTCCAGTGCTTTGAAATATTCACGATCCACTAACAACAGCTGTTTCTTTTCCTCATACTTTTCCCTTTATAGATCGTTATACAAAGGCACCATGACTATTTAAATTTTGGGCCCTCTTACCTAAAGTTTGATTAATTTAACGTTAACGTTATTTTTTTAAAATTACAAAAACTTTAGAATGTTTTGGGTGCCTATTTCTGTGCGAAATCAAAGAGGCCCACTGCAGTTATATAGTCTCGTAAACGTTTCAAATTTTACGCGTATTAAACCCAAAGTATTAGAACAAATTTGACATAAAGGTCAATTGCGAAAACATTAAAATTAAAATAAATCTGAAGTCTTAAATTTTGTGTCCTCTATCGATGTCTTGTATTTGGTACACTTTTGCAAAAATTCATCCAGTGTAATTTCACGCAGTTTACCTTTTGTCCGTCACTATTAATAATTTCTGTAAACTGCTTTTAAAGTAATTACTTTCAATATTCAGTTTATTCAAATATGAATTACGATTAATTCAATTGATTTAATTAATGGAATTATGTTCAATGAAACTTTCTCACTTCATTTATTTTCAAAATGAATTTATTGTGTTGTCTTTGTTACCTCATAACACCTTATAAACCCTGTGTTGTGTACAAGAAAACATTTTTCCATGGCGCTAGCACACCTAAATCCGGAGAAATTTATTTTACATCACCTTCAATTGCTAAACCATTTATTTGAATGGTATAATTACAAATTTATAAAGAAAAGTAGTACTATTTAGGATACTAATTTTAACGAATCACAAAAAAGCCTTCTTCAAATTAGCACCAATTATGTCATACCTCAGACTTTTATACACCACTTTCAAAATAGACGACTCAAATAATGGGTGAGGAATACTATAAGTTTTACTTTGGGCTTATTACTTCGAGACACATTTTCATTGTTTTAAATCCTTAATCAATTCCTATGTAGGATTTGCGTCAGAAAAATGATGGCTAGTTTTCACAGTGTTTTTAAGTATCATTTGTAATCAAATTCTTCTTTCTTTGAAAATAACTTTTTACTTTAAAATATACCAGTCTTTTCTTCCTCATATTTTTTTTTATTAAACTCGCTTTTGATTTGGGAGTGAGATATAATAAAACCTGTAATTTTTTCTTAGTGACACTGTGTCATTTATTGTAATGTGTGCTTTATTTTTAAAGCGTTATCATTTTGTACCAAAGTAATTTTTTTTCTAAGATTTTTTTGTGTAATAATGTTTTGTTATACAAATTAAAATTAAAATAAAGACCTGTATTTATTATTATTATTATTATTATTATTATTATTATTATTGTTGTTGTTGTTGTTGTTGTTGTTGTTGTTGTTCTGTTGTCATTATCAGTCCTAATTTTGACCACTTTTCGAGAAGTTGACATCTTTAGCTTGAAAATTTTGATTACGCGGCCTAATAGTTGAGAAATCAGGAGTATTTATAGTTTGAATATAAGGTTACGAAAGCCTAAGCACACCTCACAGAAATTTGTTTCATTTGTTCGTCTTCGGCCAAAATTAATTCTTAAAATTTCCTTGTAATGAGGACATTTTATATTCAATTCATTTTTCTAGGCAATAACGACTAGAAAATTTTTGTGAATTTGTAAATTTCAGTAATCTTATTGAATTTAATACAATTTAAAAAACTAGACTGGAACTGTTTATGACAATAAAACGTTAATGTAAAATGTCGTTATAGAATAAATTTAAATTAGTCATAAAAATAAAAGATTAGATACTTTTACTTACTAAATGAGAATCTTTGTCCAGAAATTGTACGGGATCTTCAAGTTTTCTTTCGTGACATTTAAACTCCATATGACCAATAACCGTCAAAAATCGGCTGCCAGTTCTGCCTAAATCGATCAAATTTATTTTAAGCGTATCTGCAGTGAATTCAACCTATAACAAATACCATTATCATGAAAATTAAGAAATTTTATAAGAATTGAAAAAAATTTTAAGTATCTGTATTTATGGAGCTAATTCAAAGAAATTTCTTTCATTCAAGGTTTATAACAATAAAACGGAACATTTAGGAACGTTATTATTATTAAATTGAAAAGTTTTAACACGAACACAAGTTGAAAGATGTTTTAAGGATGTCTGCTTCTAGATTTTTGTCGTCAAAATTTAAATGATGAATGCAGTGTGATTTCCGTTAAAAGTCGGAAAAATTACTATTGAAAAACTCACTTTTTTTAAACATCCAGTGAAATTATTGGGCACTGAAGAGCCGAGTAAAGTTTGAGTGGCCGGACTACCTCCCACGTAGACTTGACTGGAGTACAGCATGCTGAAGTGACCATGGAGATGCGAATGATCAGAGTAAGTCCCATCCACTGACAAAGTCAGCTACAACAAATGATTTCAACACAGTGAAATTAAGTTTAAAATTTTGAATAAGAATTTGAAACTGAGAGACATCGACATATAACGGCGATTCGCCATGTACAGTGAGTTGAGTAACAATGAATAACAATTAAAAAATATGTATCAGAAGCTTTTACTAACAATTATTTATGTACATGCTGTCTTATGTATTCACCTTGAAAAGAAATACGTCAATACGACTGACAAATTAAGAAGTTTAAGCTTTGAACTCGATATTTTAAACGTTGAAAAATTGACTAGAACTGATCTTTCATTTGGGTAAAAATCCACCAAAAAATCCATGCATTGCTATGCATTTATTTAGTAAAAATATATAGCCACATTAAGAAAGCAGCATTAAAGATGTACAGTATATAAAAAACGGAATCCATTAATCTAATAACATAGGTTTTATAAAACACTAGACTGATAATGAAGAAAAAATGACTCAACTAAGTTTTATTTTTACCTAACTGAGAAAACGAAACGGTCATTCTGACTGATAATCAACACTTAGCTATTGTCTTTTTTCAATTAAACTAGTTAAGGAGTGGTTCAAATAAACTATAAAGGATTATTCGGACCCACCACAATATATTTTCACAAGCTCATGCTCACCGCTACCTACTATCATTCATACAATCATTCTCTTCACCCACTGACATCACCATAACTTGGAGCGCCGGCGTACACCCATTTCTGCACATTTGTCGCAGGTAAACTTTTAGACCAGTGATTCTCAACCTGGTCGATATCGCCCCCTTGGGGGCGATGGAAAACTTACAGTGGGCGATTATTTCACTATACGCTTTTGGGGGGCGATAGTCATTTTGAAAACCCGATTTAGTGCTGATCCTACTAATACTCCTTCGCACATTCAAGAAATGTTAATAGATTTGCAGGCAAATGTAGAAGCGAAACATTCATTTGAACATAGTACTTTAGAAGAATTTTGGATAAAAATTAGCAGTACTAACACATTTCACAGACTATGGATAGAAATAAGACTATTAATCGCGGCATTTCCAACGTTTTACCTAGTGAAAAAGGGTTTTAGTGGGGTTTCTCCAATGCTGACTAAGCAAAGAAATCCCCTCAACATTTGCCAACAAGGTGATTTACGATTATACCTGTCAAAATTAGAACCCAATATTATTAAACTTTGTCAAGATCACCAACCTCAAGGTTCTCATTAAAATTTCATTTAGTTTATTATTTCTTTGTTAAAATTAAAACACATTACTTTATGTACCTTACTTCTTTTGTAAATTAAATTAAATTTCTAACTAATAAATGTTATTATATTATCGTTCCTTTCAAAATTCTTGGATATATCTTACTAACGTCTAATGTAAGCCAAATTTGCCTTATAATAGGGATTATCGTACAATTTTTATCTGTTAAAATTTATAGGGGAGGAGGGGGGGCGAATTAAGAAGCGGGTCTTACAAAGGGCGCGTTTGATCCAAAAAGGGTTGAGAAACACTGTTTTAGACGGTTTCATCGGAACTTATTTTATTCTTAAATTTCATATCTTTTCTCAACAATCATTGTTGTAAATTATTTGCGACATTAAAATTTCGAACTCACCCGACAGAAACTCGTTCCTATGTAAGGTATTATCTGGAACAGACACAACAAAAAATCATATCAATGAAACATAGGAGGCAAATCATTGTTGTCTACAAAAGAAATTTAAAAGTTTTTCTCTCATTTTATTCTTACCCTTTCTACAGAAAATTCTTTAGGGATGTAATACAGTAAATTATTTTTCAAATAAATTATTTCTTTCATTTCGTTCATAAAAACTTTCAAATTCTGATTATTATGACAAATTCTGTATTATTTCATTCGTAAGTACGGATCAAATTTTTTTTTTCAAGGGGACTACAAAAAACCAAAAGAATTTCATTTATTTTAAATTATATCTCTTTAAAGATATTGCTTTGATTTTACTGATGATTCACAAGAAAAAAAAATTGAATTTGTGAGTATTGAAAAAACTTGATTTGCAATCAAAAACAAAAACAATAATTCAAATAACAAAACAAATGAACATTTTTGCTTTAAAAAATTTTAGAAACCTTTCGATGAGACTTTGAAATTTAAAATTGACAGTTAAAATAAAGGAAAATCATTATTTTTTAGTCTTTTTCGTTTTCAATCTTGCTCATTAAGTATTTCTACTTACCAGTTGGACTTTTCTGTGGACTGATATAGTGTGCCACTGGTTGTCGTCAAATCTAATTTTATGCGGCCTAATATTCATCTCCAATTTTTCGTTACCCATTCCCATTTTTAACACTATTCCACCTTGGTGTAACGCTATGTTCAAATATGATTCTCCGTGGCCTGGAAGAAAAATCTCCGTCTATTTAACGTTTACATAATGATATACGTTAATAGTTTTTGAATAAAGATTATTCAATCAATTTTGGGCCAGAGATTCATTGATGAGCTCATGACAGGAATGATGCGACGTCTGGCTCAGGGGATTCAATAGATGTCAGGCTACTAAAACATTATGTTTTTTTTTTGCTGGTTGGTTTGACCCGACCTCGTGGTACGGCAAGAAAACCTCCTTTTTTGAGGGCCACGGTCGTTTCTGTTCTCTGTCAAATTATTACGAGTAAAAACTTTTTCTAATTTTTTTTTTTCCTCATTAATTACTATTAACTGAGGTCTGTACATTCCAAATATCGACATGTCATTGAAAAACACGCAGAAATAAGCAAGATATGACGTCATAAATGCTTTGAGACATATATGTCTCTATGTATACTAAGAACACATTAATAAACCTAGGTAATATACATAGGATGAATTAGATGCTTCATTTTCGAAGTAGATTGATTCCATTTTTTTAATTTTTGTACATTTTTACGTCAAATCACTTGATTGGCATATGATCACATTCAAAGGGTACAATATTATGCCCTAGTATGTTAGGGGAAAGCCAACAAAATGGGTAAAATGATATAGATGAGATGCTAATACTGGACATTTATTTCAATTTGAACTGTATTTTGGCAATAAATCACTGCACGTCGATCACACCTTGGAAAAATCAGTTATCTTGCATTTTACGAAATCTTCAGCCGACCAACTTCATTTCATCAAAGTCTCCGACCACCTTGTAGAGAACGCAGGCAAGGTCACCTAATACGGTTGCTGTTCTCTTTCCTGTGGTAATTCAGGAATACAGATTAGGGGTCAATCCAACATAAGGGACATAAGAAGTTGCTAGAAAAAGAAGAATTAAATACTATCTCCAAATATATTTTTTGGTTTACTCGATATTGTAGAATAATGCATATATCGTAAATATACAGATAAATGAGATACATCATTTTCACGCTCCCCACGAAATGGATTGAATTTTGACATGCATAGGCACGGCCACTGTTAGGTGACTACAGACAGCGAATTATTTCCACAAATGTTAAAACGAAAAGACGTACAGAAAAGTAAAAAAAAAAAATATTGAAAAGCCAGAGCACGCCATATGAAATAAAACAGGAAAACAATAGAAATGCTTCAGCTGTTTACAGAAAAAGGTCGCGAATAGAACAGATAATATGTTCAGTATGTCAAATATATTTGTGTATCACATCTGCAAGAAACTGCTTTGTAAAATTCGATAAATAACGATTAAAAAATGCAGTGTAAATTTGTCTTAGTGTACAAAGGGACATATATGTTCCATGGTATATTTTGGGCCCTATGCATGTAATTCTTCAAATAATGGTATAAATGGTTCTATTGCCTCCTTTAGACATATTTTTTAGAAAAAGTTTTCACCCCTTGTCTCCAACCCTCATGTACGTCAAGGGATTAAACTGTCCGTTGTACCAATATACAAGACTAAGTTTAGTTAATGTCTTGGTATAATTAAATCTCAAACAAACTAATACTTTTCTTTTTACTTCCTTCTCATTTCACTCATATTTTTGAAGAAAAAAAAGATCTCACCTGTGAAATATAAAAGACCGTTTGGATATCTTGTTTTAAAGCTAAGAGAAATAGTGTCTTGAGTGCTGACTATTGGAACTCCCCCTGTTGTGTTTAGATCGTAAGAAAGGAACTCTGAGCCTAAGAATGTGGCTTCTGAAGGTGACTTTCCTAAAATTGACAGTACAGTTAAAGAAGCTGTTGTTGTTTTGAATATTTATGAATATTGTTTATTAACAGTCAGACAATACTCAACAGTCTAAACCAGGGATGGCGAACGTGTGGCAAGTTTGAAAATTTTGATGGCACGCACAAAAACAAAATAACAAAGTTATCTTTTTTGATAGACATTAATTGAAAATTATTCATCTATACTTAATTTATGATTAATGATATAAATTTCTAGTACTGAATACCTATCTCAGTATGTTAACTAGAACCGTCAAATTATACATTTTATTATTAAAATACTGCACGGATTCTCTCAAAGTGTATAAAGATGCGCATTAGATAAAATTGTTTAAATAAGAATTGCTTTTACTGTATTTGTGTACTTAATTATACTTATGTATAGTTTCACCACGCTATCATTTCGAATGAAATTTTATTG
This sequence comes from Columbicola columbae, assembly GCA_016920875.1. Taxonomy (NCBI): domain Eukaryota; kingdom Metazoa; phylum Arthropoda; class Insecta; order Psocodea; family Philopteridae; genus Columbicola; species Columbicola columbae. Next base: position 114,061 of record JADMLL010000008.1, read on the forward strand.
TGGCACGGACATCAAAAAAGGTTTGCCATTCCTGGTCTAAACCCTTTTTTATGCGCTCTCAAAGTTACACTTAATTATTACAGTGAAAATATAGACTGAAAATTAAAGGACTTTGATGCAGCAGTTTTTTTTACCTTTTTCACAAAAAGTTCCTTCATAGTCATTGTTTCTGCACTCACAAATCGGTCCTGTGTCTGTAGATATGCAAATTCCCTCGTGCTGACAGGGATCGTATTCTTCACAGGCATCCGTCGCGTTACTCCGCATTCCCTAAAATATTTTAAACGATTAAATGAACCAAATGCAAATGTATAATATTTACTTTTCTTCATTTGCAGAAAAGTCATTAACCAGTATTCTCCCTTCCTGTTCTTAGAATGAAAACTAAAAACATTGGCGTCTCTCCATTCTCTAAGTGAACATTAATTTCGAGAACAATAATTTTATGTATATAAAGATAAATTTATTTTTCCTTAGTTCCTTTCTCCCCCTTTATATTATTGTTTTTGCATTATATTTTGCTACTTAGAGTTCACGGTTAATTCCAATGAACTGTACAAAAAAACACGAGAATATTTCGAATTTCTAAGAAACCCATGAAAGGATTATAAAAAACGAGTCCCATTAAAACACGGACTAATTAAACGTTAAGACATTTTGGGAATCTCGCCAAAGCTATCTATAATTTATGGGTTTTACTTGGGAAAATCCTTATTACTTTTTCTCATCAGATTAAAAATTCTTTCTGGTCATTTCATTCGACTTCGGAAAGATTTCCTTTTCCAAAAAGAAATAAAGAAATTTCTCTTCTCTTCAGTTAGATTTTTCCTCTACTCCTATACATTTTTCGCTTTTCAAGGGATATTTATGTTTAGTCTTACTTGTGCTGACTTATGTCTAAATCTGGAGAACCTTCCTATGCTGTATTTTAATGGAAAATTTAGATTCTAAACAGATTTCGATTTTTTCTTTAAAATGTCTCTGTTTTTCCCATTGTTCAATAATTGGAAGAATATTCAAGATTAAAACTTTAAAATTATTGATTACCATCATGTAAACTTCGAAAATTTAATAAACCCAAAGTATTCCAATAACCATTCTCATTACCTTGTAAAATGCATTGCTCTTAGTACAGACATATACCAATTCTCCAATTATTTTTTAAAATCCCTTCTTTGTATTAATAACATACTACATATCAAGTCCAATCACATTCACTCCAGACACACTTCTTATTTTCGTTAGATATTCAAAATTTGATTTAAATAGTAAAAAAGTTATTTTTATGGGTTTTATTTTAAAGTAATAAGTAGTTTATATGACTAAAATGAGAGACAGCATTTGCGGAAGAGAGCAGAGTTTTAACTTTGGACGCAACTTAACGTTTAGTTAGTAAAAATTTGAAAAATTACCTTCATTTTTCCTTTCATTTTAGAGCATCGGGATCCTGAGCACTAGAATCGAAAAAAAAAATTATCGCGTTTTCTGTAATAGCAATAATTATAGTTTTAAAATAAATAAGAAAGAGTTGGAAGAAAGCGAACGTTGTACCCTCAAGTTTTTTGTTCAAAGAATTCATTGTTGAACTCTGTAGATGTTCGGTTTTCTCTTTTTTTTATTATAGAAAAGCCGTAAAGAAAAAAAGTGAAGCAGAGAAATGATTTCTTAAAGAGGCTACATTTCTTCTCAGTGTTTTCCCTGACAAAAAGAAGTCAGCTATGTTCGGTTCCCTTTTCATTACACTTCCCAAGGAAAATTTTGTTATTATGATGTTATCATATTTTGTTGTTATGATCATCTTATTGTATTTACCTTGTAATTCTTAATTTTCATTTCTTGTCTTCGGGGCACTGTGCTATGTTCGTCTGCATACACGACATTTCTTATAGCTCCAATGAACCTGAGTTCAAAAATAACACTTGGCAAGGCTAGGAGGGTTAACTTAGAATTATAGTACGGGGGCATCCCACCAAAAAAAACATCCGAATTGGTTGCGAGATTTCCAAAATAAAACTCTTTTCCTCTGGAGGTTCCCATAATCATTGACCTATCGACCTCTAGAGATGTTCTTTCCACTATCCTCTTCACCCGAACTTTGTGCCAATGCCCATCATTCAGGTTTTCTCCTATTGCCATAATTTTTGCTCCTCCTCCTAAATTAAATCTGATTCTACATGCTCCTTCCACTAATTTAATTTCGATAAAATCATAGGTCCCCCCGTCGTCTGTGTACAGGAGAAGACCGTTGGGTTGATTAGTTTTAAATTCAAATTCTAGGGTACCATTTAACCCCGGGTTCCACTTTTTGAATTGCGCATAGGATGTCGGGGAACCGTCTAAAACGAACCCACTTCCAACGCGCACTATTATAATTAGAAAAACAAAACTCAAAGACATTTTAATGTTCAATTAACCATAACAAATCATTTCAAGGTAGTTGTACCGAAGACGGGTGGAAAACTGAAAATAGATACACAAAAAACTACAGTATCATGATGAAGATTGAGGCGAAACTAGAATTCTGTTGGTTATTTTAAACTGTCGGTTTCTAAAATCCATTTCGCTCATTCACTGTTTAGGACAGTATATCGTCATTTGGTCAATAGTTCTTTGGTGGTATTCCAGGTTTCTGTACGACGCTCCGATGACATTTTTTCTATAAAAACAAAAAAAAACTAAATGAGTTCTAAAATTTCTCAGCTATTACTATTACTAACTACCGAGACTATCTAGGAAATTTTAAGAAAATAAAATTTTTTCCGACTAAAACACGACACGGCAAAATAGCCTACGAACAACTATACTAAAACAAGAAAAGAACCTTCTATGAACATTTGCTCTCGATTATTACTCAACTTTTTTTCACTGCAAAAAAAGAAAGAAATGAAAATTTTCCAAAGCACAAAATTATTGAAGTTCGGGTGAAAAAATTATAATGAACTCTCTGTTTGAGAACAGAAACATTTCATGCGCTAAAACTTTGAGTAAAATGTGTCCGGTTTTGTTCTTCAAATCGAGAGACGAAGGCTTTTCTAAAAATATAGCTATATAAAATAGGTTTGAGACGGCATGAAGAAAAAGTCGTTGCTGGCTTTCGAGCAGCCTCGACTTTAGTAATGCTATCGATCTGGTTCACGGAACCCGCAACACCCACCTCCCTCTCTCTGCTTCATTCGCGAATTTTTCTTTTTCTTTATATTGATATATATTTTACACATTTTTGTACTTATTTTGTTGTATTATTTACTTAATTGTATCATTTTTTCATCAATAAGAAAATGGTTCATAAGCAGTAATACCTCAAGCCGAAACAAGTTTCAACTCCAAATCATTTCCAGTACAAGTGTAAAAAATATTAATTTTTAAAGGCGAATTTTTATACAATTCACTTGTTTATGTTTATATTTCGAAGCCTTAAATAAAAATTTTGTCTCCCATTATTAAAAAAAAAATTTATTTTCTGTTTTCAAGTCTTTTCACACATTCTCTGCCCGTCCCTCTTTGCCCTCCAAGCTTTGCAAAAAGAGGAATTTTCAAAAATCGACTTGCAAAACTCCTACTGTTTAAAAATTACATTTTTTCTTATTATCAAAAATTTTTCTTCTTGAGTTTTATTTCCTAAGGAAGACAAAGTTGGTCACGCAAACTTTCTAAATTGGAGTTCTAAGAAGTCCCTTTCTCTTTTTTTCTCTTTCCTTCTTTCTCTTTCTTCTCCATTCTGCCTTCCTCCGTCCTCATTCTCTCCTAGTAATCCCTAACCCCAGAAACCAACAACTTTTGTTTTTGATCGATGAAAAGGAGAATGTGGACAAGTAGAAGTATTTCTGCATATAAGTTTTCTTGCAGACTATGGTATCATATAATATCATTTAACACTTTCTGGCTATTTTATAAAATTTCGATGAGTCACGAAATTTTAAAACAGAGAAAAACGAAGTGTTAAATAGAATAAAATTAATTTTAATGTTTTGATTTGATAACTAATCATTAAAAATTCAAAAGAAAATGTTTTCTTTTATTTGCAATGATCTGAGAATTTTTTTCAAATGAAATTTTTAAGTAAACAAGATGAGAAAGATCGTACTCAGAAAAATGTCGGCATTAAATTTTTTTGGCTACTTTTAGAAATATTATAGCATTGCTAATGAATTTAAAAATTCACGAGAAACGTCATACTAAAAATTATATTCGTTAAAATTTATGTATAAATATAACCCGGCGTTATAATCCATTTTTGTAATATACATAATTTGAGCAGTTGAAGGTTAGAATTGAATTTACAACTTAATTTACAGCTTTCAGTTATCAAAACTTATGTTTCCAAAAAGTGTAATAAATTATTAAATAATGAATTGCAACTTAAAAATAATTGGTAATGTGCAGAAATTTCTAATAAAGTCACAGAATGTTATACATATATTAGTATGTTTAAATTAGCACAACAGATGTACGGGTTTTCAAGGAAGTAACTTTATGGATGTGAAAGAGGGAAAGGAAAGTGTTCAACCACATTAAAAGTCATCCTGGCTTGAATTTAACGATAAACCAGGTCATCGATTAAAAAATTTATTTCTCACGATTTTCATTTTGATTTTTCCCTCTAATTAACAGCCGAGTAACATTTGAAAGAATTTTAACGAAAATATGAAAAAAAAAACGTATTCTCCCCATTGCTCTAGCTTTCTTGCACTGCCTATTTTCTTTTGTCATAATATTTAAAACAGGATCATTTTTCGCACTGAAGTCAAAGCACATTTAGTACAATTTTAAAGAAGTATGGCGGGCGTCGCCCCAAATTTTTTGTGAAAGGTTACAAACGTTCTAATATTGATCTTTTCTCGTGAAAAATTTAAGGCACTTGAATAAAAACAAATCGAATTTCTAAACACATATAACCAACGAAAATTATTTACCATTGCCGTAAAGCTCGCTTGAAATTTTTCTCATAAAATTTTTGACAATTTTATGCAGAAAAGGCAGCAAAGGCGTATCATCGATCCGCGCGATATTTTAACCAACTGGAGAGAGTTTTCCTAGCGAACATCTACTGCACTCATCGTTAATATTTATTTCTAAATTTCATCACCGATGGCGCTGTTTTCTGTCACTTGTTTCCCTAACGAAAGAATTCCTGCGCAAAAATTATTTTAAAAACATCTGCTTCCTCAATCAAGTTTGATTTAGTTTCGAAAATTCTGAACGGCAAAATACGGAAACAGATTAGAATATTTCAATAATGAACTTGACTAAGCAAGCATTCAGCAGCTCTCTTTCTAGGGATCTGGTAATAAAATTTCCCACGGCATTGATTTTGTACTGAATGTGAGAGAAACAAATTGTGGCTAACTTCTACTTACCTTTCGATCAAAAGAATAATAAACATTTAAATTTGAATGAAGTAAAGGAAAAAAGTTCTTCATTTTAAAACTTGCACCCGCAGAAAAGACTAACCATAATCTCATTCTGATATATAACGTACCTGGTATCACTCACTCACAAGTCCTAAGAAAAGTTATTAAAGACAAAGAGGACGAACTAAACTACATCTATTTTATCAACTTTAATGATTTCAGTGGAAAAGTGAGAACTTCCTTAAAAACCCCTATTTTGTTTTCTCGAACTGTTTAGCTCGAATTGTTTGGAATTCTACTTACTCATTTGCAAAGAATTTTAAAAACAGTTTTTTTCATTGGGTTTTCCAAAAGGCTGGTGTGAGTAAAATGAATCTGTTGTGTCATTTCTCTTTGTATAGTATTCAAATTTCGTTCCCCTACTTTAGTGAGTTATATTATGTATTTATATGTCAACCTCTGATTTTCAAAATCAGAAAAATAGTGATTTTTTAAATATTCCCTGAATAAAATTTTCTTCATGTTAAATGATTGTAGTTTTTTATAGCCTTTTTCAAAAAATTCCTATGATAATTAGGACGTCATTTGATAGAACTTTGTCATTTCAAGATATTTTTAGAAACTTATTCAATTATCGTTAGACTAAAATATCTGGACTGGGGGTGGCCAAAGTGCAGATCTCGTAACTTTTCCTTGTCTCCCACCTGTTTAAAATATATCTGGAAATCATGCTTATACCGCGCCTTCTGATACCATGTTAATAGATATTTACAAATATCATTACTCGCATTGATATCGCTAGGAAATTAAAACTGAAAAAACTAAAAAAAAATTATTTCACATCATTTACAAAGATTTGTATTATTTACGAACTAACATATTTATGTAAAATTATTATACGTTGTTATAAATTTAAACATTATTTTTTTATTACTCAAATAACATGATATTGAAATTGTATCAGTATTAACTGATACAATTTCTTTTATATTGTTTATTTTTATTTATATTATATGTGTTTATTTTATATTTTCATAAGAGCACCTAATTTTACTTTATTGAAAAATGCGTTGTTATTGTGAATATGCGTTTTTTTTAATAATAATAATAATAATAAGATCTGGCAGCTCAGGTAAAGCTTCTCACTGCTCGTTTAAAAACTAAAATAGTGCCTAAGATTGAGAGAAACCAGATGACAAATTCATCGCAAATAAAATGAGTGGAAATAACTTTTTTGTTTCACCAGTTGTCTCTAATAAAGGTTTATACGTACAAGGGCAACATTCGAGTTTGAATGGATGAGTATTATTTGGACATTTTTGGCCAGGGAAAATCTCTCGAAGGTTGCCCCTCCTACCTTTGGGGGTAGTAGAGTATATGGGATTTTCACCCACTAAAACCCGTCAGTCGACATCCTCTAAGCTCGAGGGGTATGACCCGAGGACCCGCGAATAATCTACCGCAATCTCACCTCACTTGGCGACGACTTTATAATAGTCAACTCCCATCCCCTCGATCTGGAGTTGGTTCACTCACTAAGCCGCTCTTCCGCGAAATCTCTGTTATGCTCGGTTGCCAGTCAACTCTAAGGGTGAAGTCGAGCGAGCCTTTCTTTCCCGAATTCGTTCGGCCTCCTCCTTCACCAACATTACCTCCTCGCAGAAGAAGGAGGATGCCTACCAGTTTCCCCTCACTCTCGAGGATCCCCCGAATGGTCGCCGGAAGAGAGAGATCCCGTTCCATTACTGCGCAGAGGCCCCCCCTCTGCCCTACTCACGCCGGAAACACTCCCGGAGAGTAGTGGCAACGCATCGTCGACTCTTTCTGCATCCGACACAGGTACATCCTAAAGCACCCGTGCCCGGTAAACGTCTGGTCATTTGGTAGGTAAAGTAACCCTAGCCAGCGCCCTAGGACTGTATTGCCTCCAGAATCCTGGACCACCAAGGACCACCTCTGTCGTCGACCAGTCGATTACTCCACTTCCTGGATCAGGACCCTTTGGGCTCTTCGCCTCACAAACCCGAAGATTTACTCCTTCCCCGCATGTTTCCTTTCTGGTGAAGTTCCTGTCGCATGTCGTACATATATTTATAGGAATCCGGCAGGAGATCTACCGGAAGGACCCCCACAATCCACCCGCCATTGCACCGGAAACAGTTCTGTACCCCCGCGAGAATCCGTAACCGACCATCTGCCGCACCCTCTCGACGAGTTAAAGAAAAGCCCTAGACTTAACAAGAGCTCTGGCTCTCACGGGAGCCCCATACATGAGTTTAGACAAGACCACCCCCGAACACAGATGACGGACCATGCCTTCCGCACCACCAAAGTTCGGCAGGAGTGACCCAATTGTTTGGGCTATTCTCCCTTATTGGGGTGCCACACTCATGAAGTATGATCCGAAACTCCACCTGCTATCAAGGCGAAGTCCCAAATACTTCATCTGAAACCGCCCCTCCACTCTCGCCTGACACAGTTGCATGGACGACTGCTAACTATCACCTGTCTCCAAGTGTGAGGTATCATGTAACTGGTCGGTCTAGTTGTGAGGGGGGGTTTGCCTGAGGAACAGACCAGCGTCTTAGCAGCCCCAGGAGCGGATTCGGAAGAGAGAAGTGATGTTGAGTTTAATCATTTGAACCAGACCAACATTTCACCTCAGTGATAATCTTTTTAGATTAAAATTGTAAAGAGAAAGCGGCAAAAGAAGTTGCTTAAAATGAAGTCCCTTTTTTTTTGTGTGTGTTTCTTTGTGAGATTTTTTTTAAAACTCCCTTGCCTCCTACCTCCCCACCCACAGACAATTGCAGTACTGAATCCTCTTTAAAATATTTGAAATCAAGTATTAAATTATGTATTTTGAAAATGATAAAAACTCAGGCTTTTATAAGAGCTATGAAAACCTTAAAGAAGGCAAAACTTTCTTAAAGGTGAGCCTAAATTCTCCCTTCGTTTGTGTGATCCAATTTCTTTTCGGTTTTCTAAATAGCGTTCAATTCTTTTTCTCTCCGATCTTCCTGCATAGATTCTTTCGCCAATAAAAAACACGACGGAAAATATTAGACCAATGAGAAGGAGGACAAAAATCTGAAAAACGTCTTCTATTTCCACTTCGACTTCTTTGTATGGTTGATGACTTTGACGTTCATACTTGAAATGTTTTTGGATGTTGTCTATGATCCCGGTACTGAACAATCTTTGCAATCTATTAAAAAAAGACAAAAAATGTATAAAACCGTACAAGAATGAGGGTGAGGAGAATAAGAGAGGAGAAGGGAAATAAAAACCAAAGATGTTTGTTTTGTGTTCCAAATCTTCCAAGATGTTTTTCCCTCACAATTGATATCGTTTTCAATCTTCCTCTTCCCATAAACGTTCGCCTGATTACAAGAGCCTAGCTCATTTTTTGTTCTTTAAAAACTGTTTACATTATGTGTGGTGAACGTGATTCCTAGATCCTTAGAAGAGCCAGAAAACGCCCTGAAGTATCTATTTAGTAGAATTTCACCATACATACCCCTTCACTCTTTTTTGAGGTGAAAGCAGTCCTACGAAGAATTTCCCCAATTTAAAAAAAGAAAAAAAAACTCTTTTTGCAGTTAAAGACCTACATTTCACGTGCTCAGTTAAAGCATTTGAGTTTCAAGTCTTCACTCTGAAATTTAAACTTTCGTTCAATAATGTGAAAGAACAAATGAAATGATAAAGTCTTACTTGTAATTAACCAGGCCACTGTACGGGGATTCTTTGAGGAAAGCCAAGCATTGATAAACGGGAGAAAGAGGATTAGTGAAGGTCATAATGTGACAACAGGAAGGTTGGAAGGATTGCTGCAAATGCATTTTGACGATTGATTCCACTCCGAAGAAAGCCTGGTTGTCATGCAGGCAGAATGTTTTTTCCAGACCCTCTTTCACGCTACGCACCGTATACTTGTTTCGTTTTACTCTTCCGTAAACTGTTTGAAGCAATGGACTTGATGATTTCTGTGAAAAAAAGGAGCAGAGTTGCAAATAAAAACATTTTTTAACACTATTTTAAGGAAGTATTATAGCATTCTTCTTGTGGCAACCTTCTTAAATTAACTAAAGCTTTATGAACGAATCAAACTATTGTTTGTGACAAAGTGTGCACTAAAGTGAGAGCCAGCATACCGAGCAGTGGTGAGTGGCGATGATCTATGAACTGGGAAGTGATTGTTGGCGAGTTGACCCGAATCGTTTTGTAGTCGTTAGCATGAGTTGTCACAAATATATTGCGAGTATTTTGGCGTTACTTTTACAAACCCTAACACTATTAATAATACAGGACGTCCAAACCTGAATGTGTTTGAGGATATGACTAGTTCTAGATTTAAATGATTCATTTGTGTTAAAGTATTTATGCGAGATATCTGTGTACTCTAGGTAATGGAACTTAGTTCAGATATCGTAATAATCGGTATACGTTTTCGTGTAATAATAGATATTGCTACTATAATCTTATACAAATTCAATACAGATTTATAGTAGGTACCGAATACAGAAAATTATCTCACGGTCTTACCTTGAAATAGGCCTGCTGGGCAGAATTTTGAATTACGTTAAGGTCGTATAGCCCCTTAGATAAAAACTCTTCCAACGAGTCGAAGGGCTTGTTTGGAGTGTGATGAGTCAAAGAATAAATGAGTGAAGCTGAATATGAAGGGATGAGAACCGCTGATAACAAATAAGAAGTCATAAAAATAATTCTGCAAGCCAAAAGCCGTGGAATACTCGGATAACCTGAAGTCACAAAGAAAAAATTTACTCTTGAAGATATATCATTTAAGCGACGTTGCAAATAACATAAAGGGATAGGTGAGGGAAACTTCAATCTGACTTCACACTTCTACTTTTAATACCGTTGAATTATGTGTTATTCCGAGGTCTTTTGGTTCGTTCAATACAGTTGATTATGATGAAATTCTACTCGATTAGGCTTACCTTGTTGACAAAGAGACTGAAGAATAAAAAAAAATGAAACCGTAGGAGTGAAACCATTTTCATCCTCATATTGAGATGTATAATAGTAACAAAAGGAAATGCTCAAAGTTCCGACGAGAACCCAAGCACAAACTGCCAGCCAAGTTCCTCTTGAGAAAGGATGTAAAACAGCTGACCATTTCAGATTACTCCCCAAAGCGCAGAAGAAAACCTGATAACTGAAAAAGTTACTAAGAGTCACTATTACGGTTACTATTAAAAAGAAAACAAGAGAATGCATTGTTTTCCTTACTTAGATATAAGAACGGGACGAGAAAATCTCAGGACTCTGGATCTTTCGTCATTAATACTGATTTCAGAGACGATGACATCAAGTTCGTTTCTTAAAGCCATTCCAACTAAACCGTTCCAGGATCCGTTAGATTTTTTAACGCCCGTCGAATTATCAACAGACCTGGAAGATTTCGTTCCTGGTCTTTACTTATTCATGCAGTTTGTTAAAACAACTAAATTGTTTGACTAGTGAATAGAGAAACTGACCTAAAAGGCTGAGTCGTGCAGTTAATCAATTTTTCTAATTCTTTCCAGATTCTGGGATAATATCCATCCCAAATCCCATTTCTGAACGAAGACATTGGCCAGTTCTAAAGAAAAATAAACAAAAAATTTATTATTTTTAATTTATCAAAAAATTACAACAATTAAAACCAATTTGCACCGCCTTTTTTTCAATCTTATAAAACGCACAACTGAAGAGATTTGTTTAGAGCAGGGATGAGCAAAACGTGGGCCTCTTGAGATCCGTAAAACATGTTTATGAGGCCCGCCAAGCATTTTAAAATTGAATTTATTCTGCCGACTTTCTCCATCAATATATTGTTATAAGATTAACTATAATAAAATGGTAGTATTAATACGTGCTAAACCAAAACAATTTTTTGTAACGAGTTACTTGTCGGCGACTTGTTCAAACATGCAATACGAACGTGCCGCGTCTGTGCTTATTTATGTTTGCTTCTGTTACACAATCAGCCAGACTGGTAAGCTGTTAACTAGCAATTTTAGCAATTCTTGTGTTTGTCCAGCAATATTGTTGTCAGAAAGATAATATTAGAGTTTTTTTTATTAAAACTTAAGTTTTCCTAGAAATTTGTGCGGCCCTCCAAAAATTTTATAATCTAAATTGGCCCGTTGATTAAAAAGGTTATTCGCTCCTGGTTTAAATTGCAGTCTTTATAGCTTTGTTCCAATCCTCCTCCCTTATCCTGTTACACCCGATAAGGGTGAAAAACGGGATTAGAACTCAACTGTAAATATGTAGAAGACTAATAATTCGATTTATACTAATTTTTCAGCTTTAAGCTAACTCATGTACCTCGATAGAACCCGTTCTCAAAATTTTTCCTTCAAGGTCATATCTCCTTGCGTAAAGGTGTCCCTGATTCATCTGCAGTCCGTTTTCCACAGTCCAAAGCCCAAAGTGATTGACTCTCAGTGGGTAATCATCGTCCACCCTGTAGACTTCTCGAAGTTCGATTCGTTCTCTACTTTTAATTCTGGCAACGATTAACTCGGTATTGAACGGAACCTTGGCATCGGCAAAGAATTCACTCACCGAAGAATTAAGGGTTACCAACCAGAGGGCATTTGCCATTGAAGTGGTGCGTGTTAGCTTAAAAATAAAAAATCAAATCAAATCAAATCAAATATATACGATTTACACTGGGCCATTCTTTTACCTTTGTCTCACCTCTCTTTTTAAAAATCACTTTCATTTTAAATCATTTTGAGAAATGCATAATGTAGTGATCAAAGTACTAGACCAGTGATTCCTAAAGTGGTTTATATCGATCCACAGGGGTCTATGACAACCTTCTAGAGGTCTACGTCAGCGAAAAAAATTTAGGGTCCATGAAATGAAAATTGGGGTCCACGATAGTGGATCTCAACATACACGGATAGGATCTATTTACTTAAGGCTTTTTGATCGCAATACATTTAGAACTTGTAAAAACCTGATATGATATACATATCATCTTGTTACAAGCATACACGCAGTAAAGATTCTTGTCAGTTATTGTCTCAAAGCTCCGCGAACTTACACTAACTTGTTCATTTCGTCACTCTTCAAATACGAATTTGAGACAAATATACTTATTCGTTTCTTAAATGTTCAAAAGGAAAGTGCTATAAAAATATTTCTTCAAGGGGTCTACGACACAAAAAAGTTTGGAAACTTCTGCATTAGATTTAATAACTTATGTTCGTGGGTTTGACCACGTTCCGTGAACTCAAAAATGAATAACGGAATTAAAATCATTTTGGTTATAATTTAATCATAGTAAGAAATCTACTAAGGAAGACCACTATAATTCTAGAGATGCAAATAAGGGTGTGTTTGTCAACGTTTTTCTAAAATTTTATAGTGCCCCAAGCATTGAATTTCCGCTTTTTCCCTCTTGCCCACCCAAAGGAATAGAAAGCCTAAACTTTCCACTGCCGTTTCCTTCTGAAAAACGTTTTGTGACTGTAATTTAAATTTTTGGGCTTACTTGAACAATTATCTCAAACATTTCTTAATACTTCTATGTATTAAGTACTTTGGTGTTATTGGGCATTAGGTGTTTGAAAACAGAAGAAAATCTTGACAGTAAATAATATAATTGAAACTAAAATTATTTAAAGTTTGGAGAGGTTTTTTCTCATATTTACAATACAATATGATAGATTTCAAAAGCTGTTATAGGCGGAACAATTTTTGAATTTAACTTTAAAATTGATTTAAATACTGAGAATAAGATGAGTTTCTATCCAATTAAAAGTGGTAATTATGGTAATTATCTTTTTGTTTTAATTTTACAAGATTCTCAAGAGCGCGTAAATTATGAAGAAAACAAATTATTTATGATAGAGGAAATAGAGTCCTCAGACTTACAGTAGAAAACTCGCTTTTAGACTCTCCTCCACCGATTACGAACTTCATGGGTTTTAAACAAGTACTCCTCTGATGTTCGAGGCCGTCTTTCGAGCCCATGTACTTCTGGTAAGAATAAGTACCGATGGTTTCCTTCGTTTTCGAAGCCAAAGCTCTGTAAACGCTAAATATTTGCTGGCTTTCGCCTTCGCTTAAGTTTGTTTTGTGAATGAGTTTGATGCAAGGAGAATGATAATAATTAGCCAGGACCAGAGTGAGATTGACGAGGACATCTGTATCGTATACGCCGGATGCGAAATATGTGAAACATCCAATAAACCATAAAACAAAAGCGGTCATTGTGTCGGAATAAACCACTTTAAGTCACTTTAGAGTTTTTAATTTTTGTCTTCCATCACTTTCACGAATAGAAAAAGCAGACATGACATGAGAAAACGTTAAAAGACCAGCCTTTTAACTGAAAATTCAGAAATAACAGACCTCGGAAAAATAAAATGGAATTAATTATTCATTTTGTTGGAATGTTCAAACACGAATAAAGGAATAATTCATTATTTACATTTGCTCCCTGATTTTGACCTAACGACCCAGATAATAGCCCTCGATAATGTTTTTGTTTGTTCACTCTAATCTTTGTAAGAATTTAGTTTCATGTAAAAGTAAAGGAAAACAATGCCTCTGATAAATATTATAAAAGGGCAATGAATAAAAGCAATGAAAAAATTTCTCATTGCCTTTCACCGACAGCGGCCTAGCTTTTTTGAGCCTTCTGCCCATATTCCTTCAGCTTTTCTATTATTTTCTATAATTTTAGATTACTTTGGTTCGGTCGACGTGCCATTATTACGGCCAAGTGCGAACAAATTAACTATAAAGTAAACCACTCCAAAAGCATACATTTAGTAAATCACGAATAAAAGTATTCTTATCTACAAGTACTTGATTACTTTAACTAAATTTACGCAATGAACCATTCCTAACAGCGTACCAGGCCTATTGATTGCAGTCATTTTAGATAACAAATACTTCCACATGAACTTTGCAACTTTGAAAAAATCTTAGTAATTAAAACTGTTATACGAGCAAATAAAATGATTAATATAAATTATTAAACACGACAAAGTACGAGATAAAAAGAATGAAATTTGTGAGCAGAAAAGGTACGTTTAAAAACTTTCGGGAGTCACGATTGTTATGATGGTAAGAAACCATCTTACGATGTTATGAATGGAAGGAGAGTTTACTTGAAGAAATGATTTTTTTAGAACCTAGGAAAGAACACAAGGGAAAAGAAATTTTTAGCTAAGGTGGAAAAGTTCTATTTCTACGAAAGATATATTCACATTTATTAACATTATTTTTTAGATTTAAAAAACATTAAACGAAAGAGCTTATTTACGAGAAGTAGGAGGCAAATTCTTGCGCCATTTTATTTCGAAATCTGAAGCAAAATTCATTTTAGCGTGACTTAGACGGAGATTATGCTTTTTACGCTTCAGCCTGTTTCTTTCTGTGGTGTACATGTGATGTTGGATTTCCACCAAAAGGAATAAAACAGATAAAAACGTGAAGAATCCAATAAAGGTAAAAGCCGAAATCAATTGGCGTAGTCCAACCTCTTTTTCGGTGTTTGTTATGACTGGGTCAAAATGTGGGAATTCTGAATACTTCAAACGAGCGACCACTCCATTAATGAGCAACTTGTATAGGCTAACCAAAACAAAAAAACGATACTAAATAGAAAAATTATATTTTAAATGTAAGAAAGCCCGCGTCTTGAACGAAATATTATCACTCTTTTTTTATATAATTTGATTGGTTTTATTACCTGGATTTAAATAAGAAGCACTTTAAATTTGCCTGTAATACTTTTAATAAATAATTACCTTTAATATTATTTACCTGTAATAAGTAATGTTTCAATAGACATTTTAAAGTGGGTAATGCAATTTTTATCCCCAAATTTTCTTTTCGTCTGAAAAAAATAATAATTCTGATGAATTTTAAGAATATGAAATTGAACTTACTGATGATTGATAAGACCCCAGAAGGGACTACTTTTCGCAGTGGCCATCGTCATATGAATAGTTGTCACCGGATTGCTAATAGGAACAATCGTACAACTGGGTTTTAACTTCCTATACATTCGAACACCAATTATTTCTTCAATTCCTAGAAGAGCATACTTTTGAAACTGACAAATGGTGTTAATCGAATTACTCAAGCTCATTTTCTTGTACTCGTCGGGAACCGGCTTTGCAAGCTTTTCGTAGGCTTTTAGCAGAAATTCATCTTTTGTATGCTGAAATATACGGAAAAAAAGAGGAGAGAAAAAAATTACTTTCATCTACATTTGGTTTTATGTGAATGGTGTCACAGCAACCCGTGTAATATAAATTTGAATATAGACAATATTTCGCAAAAGGTTTTTACCAGAATACGTTTCTCTGCCGAGGAACTATAGGCCTACTAATTAATTTGCCGTTATAAGATAAAAGACAAGGAGAATGAAATCTTACAACAAAAAAAGCGTGTGCCGCAGAATTTTCCTTAACTAATAGACGATGAGTTCCATCTGCAACCATCTCTTGCAGTGAATCAAATGATTTATAATGGGTTTTTTGTGCTAAGGATGACACCAAAGACGCTGAATACGAAGGAATTAACACCCCAGAGACCGCATACGATACAAAGAATAAAATCCGGCACGAGTATGAGTTCGGTATGATATGAAAACCTGAAATCATAATTGTTGCATTGAAATTTAAGAAGCGACAAAAAAGAAGAAGAGAGATGCGAATAGAAACCTATAACAATAATTTGCAGTGAGATTTATTGAAGGTATACAAGTAGGGTTCAAAAAATTTGAGGAATATAATTTGAACACAAAATGGTTAAAAATATCGTTCGGTGAAGCTAAAAAGAATCGTGAATGCATCCTTTTCATTATATAGTCGCTTATGAAGAACAAGTTTACATCATAAAAATTTTATACTGTTGAAAAGTATCAATTTAACAAAGTGGTTGAATTTGAAGTTGTGTCTTTCACCTTGCTGACACAAAGCCTGAAGTACAAATAAAAAAGATTTAAATGGAGTAAACGTTTTTTCATGTTGATTGCGTTCCAAGCCATGACTTAGACACAGATTATACGCAAAGGACAAAAAAAATGTGATGAGTAACACCCAAGCTAAAGCGGCCAACCATACACTAGCGTGGAACGGTTTCAGAACGGCATCCCACTGCCACCTATAACCCAAATGTCGTGTATATATGCGAAATCTGAAAAAGAAAAAAATAATGCAACTAATCTGTCGGTTTAGACATCCAGTCCAGCTTTATAGATAAAAATTGGTTTGAAATGAAAATTTATTCACCTAGATTTAACTACTGGATGCAGGAATTTCAAAGCGTGGGACCTTGCTTTGTCGATAACGACTTCTGCGACAAGAATGTCGATTTCATTTCGCAGGGTCATGCCCACTAAACCGTTCCAAGATCCATTTTCCACCTGCATTCCAATTAAATCGTCCTCACTCCTTTGGCGGCAATCATTAAACAATAAAATAAAAAAATTAAGTAACAAAACGTCATATGACTCCTGGACGCAAGTTTCAAACGCATGTTAGTTTTTTACATTATCTTTATAATCTAAAATTTGGGAATGTGCAACGTACATATTGCCTAAAACCAATGATGATACTGTTAAAAGATAAAACAAATTTAAAATTATACAGCGAAAAGGAAAGGCTAGTTGTTGAGTTATGTTTATTCTCTTTTATAATAATTATTTGTTGTATGTTTCTAATGATTGCACCTTAGATTGAAAATAATGCTGTGTGAGATCGCAAAAAATTAAAACCCATCTCAGTTTTAGTATAAAAAAGTGTCATTTGCCTTTTTTATGACACTGGCTCTCTTTTACTTTAACTTTACCTAACGCTAACTGAAGTGCAGTTTATTAGGCTTTGTATTTCCTTCCAAACTTTTATAAGAAATCCATCCCACTCTCCGTTATTTACATAGGTGGCTGGCCAGTCCTTGTTGAAAAAAAAGAAACAAGAATGACTGTAACTTTTCACCATGGAAATACTCATTATAGTAGTGTAACCATTCTACCTCAATCGAAGCAGTCTTGAGAACGATTCCTTCTAGATCAGACCTTCTGTCGTAGAAGGATTCCTCATTCATAGTCAAACCCTGTTTCATAGTCCAGTTCCCAAGAGCCAAAACTTTCAACGGAAGATTTTGATTAATTCTGTACACTTCATAGAATATAATAAGGTCCCCCGCTTCAATGACAGCAATTACAATGACGTCATCAAACATAATATTGGCAAGTTCAAAGAAATGTGTCGAAAAGGATTTTAAAAAAAGAACCCAAACTGCATCTTTGATGGCATATTGATTTGTTAGCTGAAAAAAAATCAAAAGATAGTTTAAAGGAAAAAATTCAACAAATTTTGTCAAAAAAACTCATTCATAAAGAAGAAGACATTTTGAGCAATTCTGAGTATGATAAAAATCTGTCAAGCTCTGATTTTTTACAAATATTGTGTGAGAAGAAAGAAAACAAGAAAATGGAGGGTATGACTTAGAGGAAGGCTTGAGTTTGAAAATGATCTTGCTTGAATGAAACAACATCTTGCCCAGCCCTTATGTCACTGGACATTTAAAAGCGCCTCACATTTGCGTAGCCTCTCCTGCTATCCTCGTCATCAACCACTATTTTCAGAGACCTGTAGCAGGACACCTTTCGCTTCTTTACTTTCCTTCTCGCTATATATCGCTCGAATGAATATACTCCTGTCGTGACTCCGGTGTTGACTATGGCTAATTTTTTCCAAGTACCGTGAATTGTTTCCATTTTATTAAATGAAAGAGTATTAGAGCGGAAAATCTGGATACAGTCGACGCTAAAGTACTCCGCCAACAACATGGAAACATTAGCTACTAGTCCTGTTTCATCAAGTTTGGCAGGAGTGCTCCCAGAAGTCATGACCAGTGCCAACACCACAGCGATGACTCTAATCATTTCCTTCGAATAAAGATTATTCATTCATTATCCTTCGGCAATGTGTTTTCAAATTTATTATATTTTTCTTTCGTTTCAGCATTGAATGTCGCTGACAACTTAAAAACTGTTTTTATTAAAAATCGATGAAGTTTAGGGATGAGTAAAAAAGGTGGAAATTTTCACACCTTGTTCAACCCATTTTTGGGCACATTGTCAATCCAATGTAAACAAAAAAAAATCCAAGGCTTTCATGGAAAGAAACGCAAAGCTCTTAACACGGAAACTAAAAAATCGAGTTTTGAGATTTTCACAGCTTTCACCATTAATGTTAATAACGTTATTGTTTCGGTTATTCTGGCGCTCAAATCAAATTTTGGATGGACAAAAGAACTTACTCTTAAGTCCTTCACACGTTTCGTCTACTTTGAAAGCTCTAAGCATCACCAACTGAATTATTTCATTATTATCATTTCTTTAGAAAATACCTGGAGCCTTTAACGTAGGCAAAAATGGACGACATAAGAGTAAGTTCTTTTGTTCATCCAAAAAATTTAACCTGAGGGCCAGGATAATTGAAACAATAACATTATTAACACTATCTAAAAAAAAAAGTTTATTCCCTCTGAAAAAAATCCATCCAAATCGTCTAATTCAGAGACAAAATAACATACAATAAATTCAGTACAATTAGATTAACATGCAATAATTCAGTATCTTGGAAAATTTAGTTAACTTGAGTTATATTAATGCTTTGATGGTAAAACTCCTGCTTTTAAAAGCAATTAAAAAGTAAATGTTTTTCTTTTATAATAAACAAAATCAATTAGTACAAAACTTTTTGAAAGTCTTCAAAATGTGGACCACATGTATATAAAGATCTTTTTTGAATTAATTTTTTATCTGTTCTTAGAACAGAAAATTTGTTTGAAAAAAAATTTTTTTTTTAAATTTACATAACGGTCAAAATTTCATGAATCCAATTAATGTACCAAATTTGTTGCCGTTAAATCGATTTATCGTGTAAAAAATTAAAAATGCACTTACTTAAAAACAATGTCACAACTTTATATTTCTGTATATTAATAAATGAGTTGCAAACGACTGCGTGAATGAGAGCTGAACGTATAGAATCGCAACACGTTTAATAATTATCTCCCCTTTCCTCCATCGCTGTATTTCGACCAGAAAATGATAATTACGATCATTAACTTATCAGTATCGAAAAAAAACTCTGATGAGTTAGCATAAACATTTCCTAGTTCATTTTTTTGGTGTGCGACTATAAAAAGAGCTGTGACGACTGGAAGTAAAAGTACATGAAATCACGCATTTACTTACAATCCCTGTGACGTCCTGGCACAGGTAAAAAATTATGTGAAGTGTACGTCCACTTTATCTGAATTTGGTCAACTTCTGTATATATGAGGTCGACTTTTTTTTTGTTTTAACTTTAACTCTTTGGAATTTACTTAAATGCAGAAAATTTAATTTTGAATGATGTGTCATCAATTTCAGCAGGAACAGTCTAAAAAGACACTTTTGGGCCTCACCTATTCGGATGATGAAAAATATTTGTTTATCGTAGAGTACACTTCAATTTTTGTGTCACGATTACATTATGGTCCTGCGTCAAGACTGTAAGTATCTTGTTGGCTCTGATCGATCAATCATTGTTTTCCAATCGCCTTGTTGACGGTACCTAGTCTTAAACAAATGGTGTAAAGAAGTTGTTTAAGAAAGAAAAAAAAGTTATCTAGACATAAGCTTGATCACAGTGAGAGAAGGTTCAATGCTTCAAGACTTCTTGAAACTGCCTACAGCATGAGGGGAAGATGTAGTTGTAGAAAAATTTCATCTACGAGACGGTTCGCGAAGGTTGTAGAACCAGTGAAAAGAATACGAATACCCGTTTCTCCAATCTGCGAACATTAGTCATGGCAGTAGTAGGTAGTGTTTAAGCACAAAATATATTTATGTTTTTATCAATTCTGAGTTAAACAGAGATTATTTAGAGCTGCAAAATATCTGGTTTACTTTCTAAACTGAAGTTTAGCAATTAACTACCATAGTCTTTCAACATTATCAGTTAAAATGTACTGAGGCTAAAAAAAATATAAATGGTTAAAACCCCTAACGTAGATTTTGTTAATAGTATCAAATTTTGGGCAGGTGGTTCATTAAATCAGTGGCATCACCCAACAGAAGTAGAATGGGGAAGGGGCGCAGCAAAGGGTCCTAATTAATTCTAAAACACATAATAACCTTAAAAGTTTTTTTCTATTTCTCTTCTTTTTAAATAGGGAAAATTTTCTTCTTTTTCTCTCAACATAGACTTTTTTGGTTGATGAGGAAAGTTTTTATAAATTAATCCTGCTTTTAACTGAAAACGTTAAGCACTGGGTTTTTACACCGCGTCATGTTAGAATCGAAAACCGACGTTTCGTCCATTTCGTCCACTAAAAACCCAGTGCTTAACGTTTTCAGTTTCAAGTTTGACTGCCGCGAAAGCCTAACTTCAGTATTGCTTATAAGCAGTAACTGCTTATTACTAGCAGTGGAATTTAATATTTTATTGTTAGGTGACCCATCCAGACAAAGGTCAAAGTATTTTCTATAAAAGGTGAATTCCGAACAATAGGCTGGCCGGGAACGGTATGTAAACCCATCTCGGGGTGTAAATACTGGTCGGTTTTAGTTAATAAACAATTCTAAATTTGGAAATCAGAAGAAGCGATCATTATTGAATTTAAGCTTCTGCGGCAGTCAAACTTGAAATTAATCACATTATAGACTGGGTTTTTAGTGTAGGTTTCACTCTGACGATGTCCACAGCCAACGGAATGGACGAAACTTTGATTAGCTTTTTAAATAAGACGTGGTGTAAAAACCCAGTTTATAATGTATTTAATTTCTTGATTCTTTTCATCTTTCCTCATTGTCATAGGTGAGACCAAGGAGAATCAACCTGACTTGTAAGGTTCCCTCTGTTTATTCAAAATGACGTTCTTGTCTAAACAGCCGTTTAAACGTTAAGCTTGTCATCATTGATCAAAACCCATAAAGTCTGCTTTGGGACTAAATAAAATTAATAAAATTTTGAAGAATAGTTCATGTAATGTCAGGAAAATGAACGATATTTAAGAAAGAGGAGAAATTTTTTTGAGAAGAGCGATTTGTGATTCCAATTCTTGGTTTTTCTTTTCCATTTCTTCGCATTCGCCTTTAATTTGTGCGAGGGTTTCCTGCAGTAGTCTCAGTTTCTGTTGCTTGGGTTTAAGGCTCAATTTTTCTATATCTTTTAAATTTTCGTCAAACGCCTCGATTTTCTTGGCAAATCTGAAAAGGGCCGTGTATATAAGATTTTAATTTTGACCCATTCTCTACGTTTACTTTTTTCTTTGCATAAACTATGGAAAGCCAAATAATCATAAATACTCACTCGTCGGAAAGATGTTTGACTTCTTCCTTCACCTTGTTCTCGCCCTCTGCCTCCTGAGCTTTCAGTTCTTTTTCCTGGAAAACCTTAGCCCATTTATTTGTCACTCTAACATCCTTTTGGTGCTCTTGAATCTTAGATAATTCTTTTTCCAAGCCAGCTATTTCCAGCAAATACTTGTTTGCCTCTTCCTGTTGAATTCTTTTTAGCTTTTAATATTTCCTTTTTGATTTTTTCGTTTTCCCCCTCAAGTTCCAAACATTTTTTTAACATATCCTCGTATTCTAATTTCAGTTCTTCCAGCATAGCTTCTTTTTTTTTCAACTCCTTCTCATTGGCTTGAACCTTAATTTGTTCTACCTTTACTTCTTTTGCCCATTTTTCTTTTTCTTCCGTAAACAATTCGTCGGCCTTATACAAATTCTTTTTTTTTCCGCTCTCAGTTGGTCTTCAGCATGAACTATCTTTTCGCGAATTTCTGACAGGAATTCCTGACAGGACTTCATTTTCCATTTTCTTTTGGCTTGTATCAGAGTAGTCGAAATTGGTTGGTTTAAACTTCCTGTGAAATTCAAGAACATAGCTTATCTCACATTCACACAAATATTTTTCCCTACTCGATAATTTAAAAAAATTAAAAGATTCAAAGAAAGACGACAAAACCCATCTAGAGAACACAAGAAAGCGGACAAGTTATAATGTAATGTATATTGGTGTGGAGTGGCGTATATTGACGTGGTCATTCAAACATACCTATCTTACACAAAAAGTAATTTTTTACACCCTACGGGAAATATAAATCATGGCAATTTATGATTGAATTATGAAGGATGAAATATCAGATTAATACTGAGCTGTACTTAAAAAAATAAAAAAATTTTTATATCAATTCCACCATAAATCAGGTGTTCAACTGTCCGTGCACCTTAAAATTTCTAGGCATTTATAGGATTCATTCAAAACAAACTTTACTTACAAATTTAAATATTATATATATTTTTGGGATTTTTTTTACAAAGATTTTTTTTTTTCAAAACTTTTAATTAACAAATGCCAAACTTGCTGGTTTGAAAATTTATTACTTGGTATCCGAACCAAATGAAAATTTGAACGAATTCGGTAAAAGCGAAAAGTGTGTATTTTTCCCCTCGAAGATTTAACAATTAATAAATGCCATTTCTCTTAATACAGCTAAAAATAAATTAATTTTTTTCCTTTTTGATGAGTTTTGGAAAGAAAATCATGTTGAGTGAACTTTCTTGATAATAAACCGGTATGTCGTATTCGGCGTTTTTAAGTAATTTGATCTAGCCCAACTTTCAAGGTCACAAGTTATTCAAAACCCTGTAAAAACAACTCGGCAGAAGTTTGTGAAAAATCTTTGGCCTACGATCGCACGAGAAGAATGAGTTTCAAGAACTTTTGCAACAAGTCCTAGAATTCCTAATGAAAATTTCAAAAACTGACTGCATTTCAACATGTTTTTTAAATTTGATATTTGACTTTTTTCCCCAAGTTAACCTTGTTTGCTAGAACTGATTGTTATTATCCTGCAAACTCAAAAGCAAATCCGTTGCCAAAACTGTGAGGTTTTTGCGGCTGTTCCTGCTTGCGATGACCTCCATATTGATGAGCCATATATGGTGAGGGTTTTTCGTAGTTTCCTTCCTGAACACTGTATTGGTGGGGCTGATACTGAGGTGCCGGGGTAAAGTGCGAAGTTTGTGGTGCTTGTCTATATGGAGCATCATACCGTACCGAGTTGGTATTGTATCGCTCTCCCACGTGAGTTGACGGAGGAGGAGGAGGAGGAGGGTTATAATGATGAACATTTCTGTGAGTTTCATCGTAAGGAACGGAGTTTCCTCTGTAAGCTGGGGCGTTCATAGTGTTTTTGTAAGTCTCGTAAGGAATACCGTTACCCCTATAGGGTGCCGAGTAGTGGGGCGAAGGCACCTCCTGTTGAGGATAATGAACGTGAACTGAATTAGGCCGAAGTAGATGCCCTTGCTGTGATTGATGATATTGCGAGTTGGGCCTTTTCTGCAATTGCTCCGGTGCTTTTGGAACATGATCTCCATCTAACACCCGAAAACCATCTTTCCCAGCGGTGTATGAAAGGGATACAGTTTTGCCGTTAGGGTCTACGTAGGAGTAAGATCCCTTGCGACTACCATCGGGATTAATGATTTCGCCTTGCTGAAGGCCATTGTCCGCGGCAAAAGCATAATTAAAAGATCCGTCTTGACCTAAGGCCTGTTTATGCAGAAGAATGGAAGCCGGAGGTTTGTTGAACTGCGAATGTGGTTGATATGCCGCTCCTTCGTGATCATACTGGCCCGATACAAAGCCTATCAAGCTCATCAAAAAGGTCGAAACAATCTGTAACAAGTAATTTTTACGACGAAAGTTAAAAAATTAGAAGAGTTTTGTGGCATTTAGTCCAACACATCCTTATTAATCCGAGAAGTTTTTCCTTTTCCTTTCCACCAGTATCTTACATGTGTAAGAATTCTTCGTTAAATTAATTGTCTGAGAGGTTGGCTTTGATTTTTTAGTTATGCATTTTTCCGACTCAAAAAACGTGCTAAACAATATTTTACTACTGAAAACTAGATCGTAGCAAATAATAAAAATAAAAAGTTTGGAGACATTACGTAAGGTACTGACACGCATGAACAATTCAAGCTCTAGGTTACATTAATCTGAAAACAATCGTGCGAGTCCAGGCTCAAGTTCGCAACTTGATGGACCGTTACCATTTCTTTGTCTTTTTCATTTTTATGCTGCCATCAAAAAGATACCCTGTTTTTATGTTACTGACCAATATATAGATTGTCCTGATAAGGTTTGAGAATTTTGTAAATTATTGTCTTAATAAAATTATAAATGAAAAAGTTTGTCTCCAGACTCACACTTTATAATTAGTGTTAATTTACTTCTTTTATAACCTGTTGTATAACATGTTCGTCAACCGTTCCTGGTTTACCCCTTGCAAAGTTTATCCTTAA
Source organism: Columbicola columbae (assembly GCA_016920875.1). Lineage (NCBI taxonomy): Eukaryota > Metazoa > Arthropoda > Insecta > Psocodea > Philopteridae > Columbicola > Columbicola columbae. The sequence goes on from JADMLL010000008.1 coordinate 138,778, forward strand.
ATTTATTCTCACTCACGTCAAAAAGCAAAGAAATATCATTTGAAATGAACATATTTAGATGAAAGGGAAATGGGGTGGGGGTAGGGGGATAAGAATTAAGGTCAGTAAATTTTTTTTTTAATACTATTAAATAATAAGTGATAAGAAAATTTCCTATACTGTTCACTGAATGTATTTTATAAGCTACACACAATTAGGTAATAATGAAAGTTTTCACAGATTCGCTTTATCTTTGCCAGAAATTTTACTTTGTTATTTATTTGAAAAAGAAAAAAAGTTTGCTCACAATGCAGATGACATATTGAAAAATAAAATGATAATTTAAAGAACGGGTTTTACGTTAGCAGTAACTAAATGTAGAATGCATGAACGATGACTGAGGGCAACTACAAGTCATACTATTCTTGTGAATATAAGATGAAAATATCAAGAACACTCACCAGTTTAATCATTGCATGTATTGTTGGCGATGACGCGGACACTTATAAATCAGTGTCAACCTTGCAGTCGATACCTAATCGAAAATAATTCGAATGCACAGTTTTATAATAAATGATAATGGAGGGGGAGACAGTAAGAGGAGAGGCAACTTTTTTCCCCTTTTTAATTTGGTGTCGTAATTTGAGCATTTATTTCAAACTTTTTCAATCATTTCTTTGTAAATTTATAGGATTTGCCATTCAAATTATATTGATTACTATTGAGGGGATATTCAAGGTTTCTTTAGGCCAAGTATTTCGAAGAAAATAAAAGGCCTGCTCATAAGAGGCCTTGACTGGAAACAAAGGCACTTTAAAACTTGTTTTTCCGCTTTACTTGTCAAATCCTAAAATTCCTTTTGATTTCACCCAACAGATAATTTTTCATTAAAATAAAAAAAAGTAAAATTAATTGTTTAAGAGTTCTCATATTTCTTGCATTTATATTTTGTAAGCTCATTAATTATTTATCAGTTTTTATTTCAGCTAGAATAAAAACGATGCTGACAGGTCTATCGGTTTACGCAGGTCTTGGTGAAAAATTGACTTGTAATTACGTCCGAGCAAACGTTGTCGTGGAAACGCGTTACCTCAAAATTCAAAATAAACTGAGTTTGTAAGATTTAATAAAATGACGACTTAGAAAGGGTAATAACGATTTGTGAAGTAAACATAGTTACCCTAGGAATAATGAAGTTGAAACGATCAGTTTTACTAAATAAGATAGATGAAGCTGGTGAGAGACGTAGGAAAAGCGAAATGACTAGGGTATTAGATGAAGAAAGGAGCCCCAAATTAGTGAAAGATGCTGAAAAAGAGATGAAAAAAACAGTGAATGTGATAGAAAATGCAAGAATAAGACTGAAAAGCGTTGTTGGGATGAATGATGTTAAGCCTTGGAAAACTATTATAAAAAAAAGACCGAAAAGTTTTTGTGCTCTAGGAAAACAAATGTCACAGAATGATATTTGCCGCGATGAGTACCATCGAAAGGTTCAAGATTCTAACGTTCAACTAAAACAGAGAGAAATGAATGTTTTCATACCACCGAAACGTGTGTGTGTACGGAAACACCGGTAGTTCTTGTCTGTGCACTCACCAAGACCATTTCTCACTCCAGCAGAAAGATTGGTTAGTACTCTTGAAGTAAGTTTCTACAGATTTCTGTTGTTCACTTTTTTAATTTTCTGATGTGAAATAGTTATAATAAATCAAACTTAAGGCGTGTAATCTTCCTATGACCTGCATCAAACATTTTAATGTCGTTTTCAGTCGATGGACAGCAGAGCAGCAACAGACGCGAAGGTGTAGAAGTACTCCTAATATTTCAGGTTCTAGCGTCAAATTGTCTACCCAAGTGTTTTACAACGACAACTTTCTTAGAAAATTTAAAAGAAGTCTAAAGCTTTTAGGCTTTGAACCTTCGGATTTTGGTATTTATGAGTCGAAAACACCTAAAGTAACACGGAAAAAAACGCAATCGCAACCAACATTTTCAACCAAACTTATCAGCAGGACTGTCTCTTTGGACTCCCTTAGAGAAACAATTAGGGAAGCTTGGGTAGACGATTGCTTGGGTAATGATTTTCTATTAATGGATGCATGTTTTTCTCCATCTAAACCTAACCAATAAGAAAATTCGAAAAATCCGTTAAATGACATTAAATTGAAGGAATTGAGCAGTTCAATTCCAAATTTTCTGAAAATGCTAGTGGTCTTACTTAAATTTGTCATGTAAGGCGCAATTTTTTTGACCTTTCAGTCCGGCTTTTTTCTCTTTTTTTAACACACCGTCACTTAATTCTTTTAAAGAATTTGTTTTGACCCTTGGAACTATGATTAAAAATTTATAAATTAAGATGTTAAGTAAATTAAGTAGTTTCTGTTTATCTTTTTTTAGATTTTCATCATCTTAAAATTCTGTCACAGGCCGCTTACGAAGAGTGGTATTTTAGAAAGGAAAGAGAATGGCAAATAAAGAAGAAGAAGAGAAGATGGAAGGGCTTAGAAACCAAGAGAAAAGATGTCGAGACTATTTAATGAAAAAAGTTAGAGCAGAAGAGGAATTTCAGAGGTGGACTCTCAGAAAAAGAAAAAAAGGGAAAGAAAATGATGAGAAGTCCATGAAAACGTTCGAGTAAGTACTGATGTCACTTCTAATTTTAATTTTTGCCATCGAAGAGGGAAATGAGTTATGTAACCTTCTTTGCCATTAACACCTTTAGGACGAAATTGTACGTGTCTCCTTATCTTCTACTCAAAAAAGATATGACTTTAATTCGAGTACCTGGTAAAAATAAATTACAAAAAATCGTGGGACTCTCGCTGATCATGACAATGTAGACTTCCATAGGAGAGTTTCCGTCACTGGCTGGGAGTCTATTTCATACTAGGCTCAAACTATGATAATTCAGAATCGAGTCAACACTGTGATAATTCCAATTGTTATTTATATTCTGTACTTGAGGAACCCTGATTTACTTTTTCCGATTCAGTTCACCAAATTCGTCCAAAATTTAATGTAAAGGTCCTGTTTAAATGTAAAAACCTGTTAGAGTCCTAATTACAGTCATAATAATAATTGACGGGCGCATATTTGTTTGTTTAGAAAGACTTTTGACCGGAGTAGAAAGAAAAATGAAGAAATAGAAAAAGCATTTTTAAGATGGAAAAAAAATAAAGATAAGGAAATAAGAGAAAAGAAGAAAAGGAAAAAGAGAGAGGAAGAAAATAATAGAGAAAGATCAGAATGGAAAAAAAGATGGTTGAGATGGTTGCTGAAAAATACACTGAAACTGACATGCAGTAGTAACAGTTATCGAGACGCTATTGCGACAAAATAGTTTTTTGCAGGCCTATCAGCAATGGAAAAATAATCTTTACGAATGGAAAAAGAATGAGAATGAAAAAAGACAAAAAAAGCAGGAGCGTTTCGAAGAAAAGCAAAATAAAGGGACAGATAGTCGGATTCCATTTAAAATTTGGAAAGCAATCAAAGATGAATCAATTAGGCAGGAGTCAAAGGAAATACGGTAGGTTTCACCTAATGTGAGTCAGCTGAGTTTTCGCGGCCATCTCTATTAATGTTACCATTGTAAATGAATTGGTTATTACGCAACTCATATATTACAGTATTTATATGAATACAACAAATTCTTTGGTGTAAATTTACAACAGACAAGATTCTTTTATTATTACATTATTATTTTAACCAGTTTATCATATAATAACCAGTCGTCGGCTTGTCCGAACTTAAAACAATAAAAAGTTTCTATGACAGCAGGTATATTTTTTTCTAGAGTGCTAATATTCTTTGAACAATTTCAAGAGAACAGTTTCTAGAGGAGATGTTTTTTGCTAGAGGAATGGTGAGTGCCGGGCCACTCATCATTGAAACGATAACTGAGAAAATAACAAGTTATGCCACTTGTGGTATTTAAATAAGCCATTGATAATTTTCAACCAAAAATAAAAGTCAGACATAATCCCTGCGTCTGCTAATTGGTTGTTCGTTTTTTCAGAAATGCGGCAAGAGTGCAAAGAAAAGAAAAACTTGCTCAAATGGAAGAAAGACTGTACGAGGCAGAACACGCTTTTGAGGAATGGTTGAAAAAAAAAAGCTTTAGAAAGCAAACCAACATGGAAACACGACAAAAAAAAACATTCCTTGGATACCAGTTTAATTGGTGAAAAATTGTGAGGTGCTTAGTTGTGATTTTTGATCAATCTAATCACATAATGACGGGGAAAACGCACAACTTTTCAATCGACAAGTAAACTTTTTTTCAACGTAAATGATATATTTAGGGTCCATTCAATAAAATCACGATTGATAGTCATGATTTACATTCAATATAAATACCCATATTCTAAAATAAATTCTTTTAGAGAATTACAAAAATTAAATACTTTGCAATAATAAACAAATTCACTAATAAATGAAGAAATTACAATGGAATGTATTCCACAATATTCCCTTGCCGAAGAGAAATTTAAAACACCAAGTAAAAAATATTTGTAATTTTTTTTATTTTCAACGAAAACGACTACCTATCGTCGAGGAAGGGACTATAAGTTGTTGGTAGGACATAGGGTTCGGAGTTTAGTGGGGATTGGACCAATGTCCAAGCCCCAAGAGTTGACGGGAAGAACGAAGGAAGGACAAAAAGATAGGCAAGGATAAGGAGGGTGAGGAGTGGAGTGGGTAGGAATGGGAAAATAGGATAGGCAGGAAGGTAGGAATAGTAAAGTAGAGTGTATAAGGAAGGGTAGGATAGGTTTAAAATGGAAGGTATTAAGGCAGGGCTTCTTAAACTATGGGTCGCGACCCCAAATGGGCTCGTGTAGCATTCTGGGGTCGCGAGAGATTTTATGTCAAATATTTAAATACACGATTTTATACCATCTAAATACGTATTTGTGCGGAGTCACACTTACACACACAAACAAAGCTTACAAAAAGCTTTCGAGTGACTCAAACTTAAAACTAAAATTTCCAAAAAAGCTTTTGACTGAATTCTGGATCGGAACTAGAACTGAATTTCACAATCGCTGATAAGGCGTTAAATATTAAAGGCCATTCAACAAATGCATTCAATGCATTTTGATGAAAAATAGGGTATGTAATTTGTGTAACACTAATTAATACAATTTTACAACTTTTTGTGTAGTTTTTAATTTTAGATTTTTGTATGTTTCTAAACGAATTCTGTAACTATAAGTTTTCATATGTATATGTATAATGTTACCTAATTAATAAATCACCAAAAAGGGATGGGTGAAGGAAAGA
>JADMLL010000008.1:144145-210186 GCA_016920875.1 Columbicola columbae
AGTTTTCATATGTATATGTATAATGTTACCTAATTAATAAATCACCAAAAAGGGATGGGTGAAGGAAAGAGTAATAATTGAGACCGGAATGTGGTCGGAAGAGAGATCGAAGCTGGAAGTCGCGGTGATGCGGTAGGAGGGAATTCCCCTAGTGACGGCGGTATCGAGGATATCAGGATTTCGGTGAGGATCTGTGGGCCAATAGGAGAGTTCGCAAGAGGATATGGGAAGAAATTTGGTGGATTTGATGGAAAGGTAGAGCTGCTTGCCGCGGGGGTTAGTGGAACGGCAGCCCCACCAAGTGTATTTGGCGTTATAATGGCCGCCAGCAAGGAAGTTATTCTAAAGAAGCTGAAAAGAGGATGTAAAATGGGCAGAGGAGATTAGGTGCTTGGGAGAACAGTAGAGAGAAGCAAAGATATGTGGGCCAGCAGAGATTTCGATCGACCACAGCAACGGTCTGGAGATAGTCACAACAAAACCTGATTTCTTCATGGCGATGTAAGTGGAATTAACTAGAATCGCAGCACCGCCGTGAGCAGTGCCGTTCGAATGTGTTCGGTGCGGGATGTCATAGAAGGTCTAATTTTCTAACTTAAAGTCGTTTTAATCAGTAAAATGTGTTTCACTGATGAGTAAGACATCGATGTCTTCAGAAGTTATTGTACAAACTGTCTGACTTCCAGCTTCCGGACTCTGGGCTAGTCCATTGGCGTTCCAGACTGCTATTTTAAGAGAAGCCATTATTTTTAACAAGTAAGAAAGGTAGTTAGTATGATGATGATGGCACACATTCGGGACAGGAGTGGGGAGAGCATTTCGGTAAGGATAACTTCCAGGTTGTATAGATGAATTGGGGACTGGATTGGGAGGGAAAGAGGTATGAGGAGGATTGGTGTTGGCTGAGGAGCACGCCACCTGAGAATAGTATGCCAGGCAGGGCAAGAGAGCATGGAGCAATGGGTTTTGGGGAAGAAGTAAGAGGTGAAGGAGCAAAAATGGAGTTTGGGAAATAGTATAGATTGTGGGTTTTTAAAAACCTGACACCCTTTGTAATTGGCAGGGTGGTTACCACCACAATTTCAGCATTTCACGTTTTCGCTTCGTTCTTTGCGGAAACAGTAGGAGGTTAGATGGGGTCCAGAGCACTTGATGCATCTGAGCGACGGGTAACAATAATTTTTGGTGTGACCAAAGCCCTGACGCTTGAGACATTGAAGAACAGTTTGCTTTTTGTATAGTATGCTCGAAACTAATCACCATGATCAAGAGGGTCTTAAGTTCATAAATTTTCTTATTATTTTGAGGTTCCTGTTCAATCAGGAACAACGGAAGAGGAGTCTTGGCTTTGGTATCCTTGATATTTTTAACACGCCTGGCGTAATGGTAAAGGTAGGAGAGGGCTTGGATGATTTCTTCAGGTTCGACCAAAGGGTGCATGTGTCGCAGGACTACCTTGAAGGTTTTGTTCTGCTTCATTTGATAGGAATCAAATTGAGTGCCCTTTTGAGCAAGGGTATTTATGATAGAAGAGGCTAAATACAGACTTCCTTATATAGACTTCAATGAATATTTGTCCTTAGCAATGTCGTCTAGGAGATTTTGAGGGGGTCGAATATGGGAGAATCCACTCACAAAGATAGGAGGGGGTTTGGGATTGTTGGGTTTTTCTTTAGCAGGGTTGAGAGAGGATGTGAAGGGATCATGATGAAGTTCCTCGAGATGTTGGAACCCGTTGAAGGCAGGGGTGAGGGCGTTCATAGAGGTCCAGAAATCAGAGGAGAGATTCTGTAGCTTGCTGGCGAGAGCTTCGGGAGAGTCCTTAGGCAGGTTTTGAGCCGACCCTTTGCCAGTTATGGAAACTGGACTGGCTGTGGGCGTAAAGGCTGCTTTTGTAAGCTTTCTGAATTTGAGGGTCCATTAGGTTCAGCCATTGCGAATGATTTATCGCACTGAACACTTCAACACTTCACGACGGATTTGTCAATACACAGCACTAACACTAAATTTTATGATAAAACTTAATAACTACGAGAATTAGTTAATTTTAAAATAGCTAAGGTTCACTCCAAATAAGAGTAATTAAAGGTATATAACTTAAAAGTATAATGAAAAATGAAAAGTAATTTAATAAGAATGTGTGAAAACGCATCGAAGTTTTCAAGGTCTCGAACAAAACTCGGCACGAGGAAACAATACTCGATGCGACGGTTTTGACAAGACTCATTCGTAAAAAGATAGAACTATTAGAATAAAATTAAAGAAAATATAAAGATTCCGAACATTTTATAATAATAAAATCAACGGAATAATATTATCAACGAAATAGGTGTCAGTTTTTCGACTTCATTACGAGTCTAAGCAGAAGAGACACCCTTGCACATTTCAAACAAATGTTCAGAAATTTAAGCACAACTTATGGCCTTGAGATCAACAAATGATTTTTAATGCATTTAAGACATCAAACTTGAAAAGAAAAGAACAAAGGATAAACGAGCTGAAAAAAATAATACAAATGGGTGAAGAAAAACAGAACATAACAGTCGGAAGAAAAGTACTAGGGCATGGAGAAAACTTTGAGCACTTGAATATGAATATGTTAAAAAAAAGGAAATAAAGAATTGCAGTTTATCAGCTTTTCAGGAAACTGAAATGAGGAAAACATTTGAGTGGTTATATGAAGTAAAATGAAAATGGGCTGGAAAATGGTGAAAACCAGAGATGGAAAGTAGGCTAAACAAAGTTAAAATATAGTATATAATTAACAATATTTCATATTATTTTTTTCTCAATTTCACGTCTCTATAACTAATAATACACATTTTTAAAACAAAAATCACATTAAGGAATTAGTAGGAAATGAAATCACCATTTGTATTTTCCCCTTGATTTTAAAAGAGTATTACAACTCCTAATAACAGTTAGGAGTATTTCTCCAAGTATAAACCAACCATAACCGCAACAATGGTGAGTCCCTGCGCAGCAATACGACATCTCATCATTAACTGTTGTTTTAAAGAATCATGCTTGAAGAAGTTATATATCCCAAAACCTAATGCTGCTACAGTTGCTGTGGCACCTAAAAACCCAGTTTCACTTATTTCAGTTTGAAATAATTCTTTTTTCCTAAAGCCTTAAGAAAAAACTGTCTCACTACACAAGTCAATTAACCTCAGCTTTGGGAAAAAAACTTAAAGTGTCACAGCATTTAGTACTGTCATAACTATTTATGTTTATATTTATAATACTTGCAAGAATAATAACGATTAATACCATTAAACGCTTTTTTCCCGATGAATAATAAATAATTTCTTTCAGGGGTCATTTTAATCAACTCTGGACCCAAATGCACCGGCGAGCGATGAATGAATGATAACGGTAAATTTAAATACCGATTTATCAGAATTAGAATAAAATTCTAGGTAGGTTGATTCAGATTTTCCCACTATAGAATCACATGAGAAAAAAATTTTAAACATGGTTTTCACCAGATGATTGGTTAATATTACCAAAACACGTAAAAAGAAAGCATCTTTTTTAATCTGATTCAAATGACTCACCAAGATATTTTTCAACAAAGCCTCTCTCTCTCTTTGAGATAGGTCAAAAAAGTTATACTCAAGTGTGAAAAAGGAATTAAATCTATAAAAAAAATATAGTAATGTCTGTAGCAGGTAGACCACAAGGTTCAAGTCTTATGGAGTTAATTGATTTGTGCAATGAATGCCTCATTTAAAAATGTAAGTTAACAAGAATAACTATGTAGTAAGAAATTGATTCATAGCTGAATGTTTTTCTTTCCAGAAACTTTTGATTAATAATGTTCTTTCTGTTTTTTTATTTTACTATGGTGTCTCTCTTTTAATTCCCTGATTTCAAGAGAAACAGGTTTCCAAAGCTACAAAACTAATGCATCATTACTTTCTGTATCATTCTTGAATTTTCAACATACTCATGAGTCTTCATCAGTATTAAAAATTTTAATGTAATATTTTGTGGAATATTTTTAAAACAAAGAAATCAATCTTTAAGTATTGTCAGTGTTGTCTAAAAGTAGGTTTTTGTAAGTTGTAAAGAAAAAATTTTTCAGAAAATAAACTCAAGTACAATAATACTCAGTTTAATGAACCCTTTGGTTACATAATTGAAAAAAATTTTGGGTTTTGGAACAAAATTTAATTTTGTGCCCAGCTTCAAATCCATAAAATATACAATATTTATTTTTTTATCATTTGGGTTTAATACCCAAAATACCTTCAAAAACAGGTTCATCAATGTTCTATTGCAACCAATACAAATTTTTCTTTTAAGAAACAAAAACAATGAATATGATATTTCTTTAAATTCAATGACATATTAAAACATCAAGTCGAACTTTGACTAAAGAGATGCATGACTGTCTAATACAGGAACACTAAGTGGTATTTTGGTGAACCTATGGCATGTGTGCCACAAGTGGCTTGTTTAAAAATTTTCATGGCACACACAAAAACAAAATTATTTTTTTTAATAAGTTATCTTTTTTAATAATAATTAAATTTTTTAAATTAAATTATAATTTTTTTTTATAGTAATTAATTTAAAATTATTTGTGGCACATCATTTATTTTTCAAAAAATGACTTGTAAAAAGACATTTATGACTTTGTGGCATGGACATCTAAAAAGGTTCACCATCCCTGGCCTAATATGTCAAATGTACTCAAAGGGTCAAGCAAAGTGAATAAATACTGGCTCAAGAAAACACACATGAAAAAACAGATATAAGGCAATTGAAGAGATGTTTCTAATATACACATTTGTTTTAACAAATATATATATGTTTTTAATAAACACAACTTCTGGCTTCAATGTCAAAAAATAAACAAGAGCTTCTGTTTGGCACTTACTTTTTAGTGGTCAATAGCCACACTGAAAAGCAAAATACCACATAGCAGTCAATATTAATATTAATTGATCACATTTAGAGCTTTGGTGTTGTTGCTCAATGAATGTTTCATGATATTTACTCACCACTGACATTGATCTCTCACTAAAGTTACAAGAATAATTTGGGGAACAAACTTTTATGACATTAGTTTTTATTTGACGTCAACAGCAGTAACAGTCGAGATTTGTTAATAGCTGAGTGACACATTTTCATATAAATGGCAAAAATGTCATGTTTTGTGAAAATGTAGGTGTCAACACAAATCCTAATTAATAATACGGAAATAATACGCTTGAAGATGTCTAAGCCAACTTTTTGGGGAAAAATCTAACCATTTAAATATACAGAACTTACATAATATTTACAAAAAGTGTAGCAAAATTTAATTTGAAGTCAGAAACAAAAAGTAATAATCTATTAATAAAGGTATTTAAAGTATTTTTATTCTATGAACGGTTTTTCCTTTTTTTCTAATGAGAAAAACCAACTGACCAATGGGTACGATAGGATTTCTTAAAAGTCTAGATTCCACGTTCTGCCTTTCACCATCCTGATACTTTAACCTAATCCATTTGAGTTCTTCTTGTACTTTTTCTGCTTCCTTTTTATCCAGTGAAGTCATTATTTTGAAAAAATAATATTACCGAACCGAAATTGAACCAAAGCAGAAAGATATTGTTTAAAGCGACATATTTTGGCCATAAAATTCATATTTGCGACAAACTTGTGAGAACGCGACAAATTTTCATTGGTTAACTCATTTGCCAGCGTTCCCAGCTGTTTCATGACGGTCATAATTATTTGATATTGATACATTTGGAAATGCTCTTAAGATTTTTAGATCGACAAATAGAGTTTTATTTTTACTTGAATAATTTTAAACGAAATTTATTCCTTTTCAAATTTTGATTAGTTTCCATTTTACGCCCGTTACTAGCTATAAAAAATAAAAGAAGTCTAATCCATGGTGCCCAATAAGAATTTAAGTGGCGTTCTTGATTATTTTTGTTGATACCAATTTGTACTGATGTACACATCAGACAAGCTTTTTTTGTATTTTTTTTTGTGTGATTAATGAACTTCCCTTTGAATTCGTCTTAGGAAAATACATTAATAAGAATCATGGAGGAAATATGTATGGGCTACATACATATTAGAGACAAACTTTTAGGTTTAATGAAAATGAATTGATACAAAATAATTTTTTTAAGCTTAGATGAATTAGTGTCTGCTGGAATCATATTTCCTTAAAATTATTACAAATTTTGGAAAATATTTTTTTCTTAGCTTTATTATAAAATTATTATAATTAATCATTATTTAATTAATATTATTTCATTAATCATAACAATTCAATTATCATTATTTAATTTGATTAAGTTGATTAAGTAAAAACAGTATGAAAGTTCATTACTGATGTTTAAGATAATGAAATTTGAGCTGTGAAAATATTTGATGTCAAATGTCTGACAACTGATTCATTGATCCTGGGAAGTGCCAATGGTAAATGTTTGCATCACAAAATACAGGTTCATAGAAAAATGATTTGACACTGTTATACCTCTTCTATTAATTCCTTTCTTTGTTGGCTGTATATACAGTGCATGCTTTATATAAGCAACCTGTATTTTACAAAACAAAACTGAACTTATTTATTCTATGTAGTATAGTTAGTAAAAGAAATAAGTAAAAATATTTTCTGACTGTAAGATTACTGTAATATTTTCTTTTTCTATAAGCAACTTTTCCCAATAAGGAACATTTTTACTTAAATTGGTTCAAATGAGTTGCTTATATAGAATGTTAACTGTACCACACTGTCTATGATAAGTGTCATACTGTGTATGACTGTTGTCAAAATTTAACATGTATTTGAAAAATCATATTGACTGGTGAAAAGGTGGAACTTCCCAAGAGAAAGGGTAATTTTTAAAGTCAAATGTTGTCTAATGTCTACAGTCTAAAAGTCTACAACATAATCAGTGTGGTAGATTTTTAAAATTTAACTTATTGATTACCATTTACTTAAATTTTTGTTTTCTTTTGAAAAATTGCCCCTCTTTACTTTAATGAGAACCCACAAGTTTTAGAGAAATAAACGATAATAAATTCATGATGCATCACTTTCCTGCTAACCTTACATGATACATTTTTATTTTAAATAGAAGACTGTTTACTTGAGTTTAAAATCAAAATAAAGGGAACAAGGGTGAAGGGTCCGTGATCCATCGATGGCCGAAATTTAAAAATCTTGGACACCCCTGGTTATTTAAAAAAAAATGTCGTTCGTTGATTGGACGCCAGAGGGCGCAGCGTCTGTATAGAAAGAGTCCATAGAAAGAATAAACGGAAAGACTTCCTACATTTAAAATAATCTCAAATATCGTTTGTAGAATACCTTTGAAAAATTATTTGGAAGTTTTGTGGATGTAAAGTTGAAATCAGAAAACAAAAAATATATATAAAAATTCGAAGTGTTGAATCGCATGCATAAGCACTAAATAGGCTTTTAACCTATTTAGGAGTTTTTTTTTAATTATTGATTTTTAGTAGTAAAAAGTGAATTTTTTTGTTGTGGTCAGTATGTTTAATCAGGATTATGAGAAAAGGCTATACATGAGACAACAGTGTGATTACAGTGAAGACACACCGCCGATCGGAGGTTATCACGATCCACCAATTTGTGCACCTACAACAAAGCCAATGGCTGAGAGATTTCGATCTCCGACTAAGTGTCCCAATGCAGACAGATTCATACCATCTAGATCGGAGAATTGGGAGACAAAGTACGCTATGATTTCAGAAAATAGTTCCGTCCCTGCCTTGAGGAAAGCCAGGGAATCAGGCGAAACTGGCCGAGACGGATTAGCCTATTCATATTTACTAAAAAATGAGGTGCTTGGCTCAAACATTGAAGATATAAAAACAAACTGTGATGAAAGAAGGGCACTTTCAACGATTGAAGGTTCTAATTTATTTCATTATCAGTCACCAAAAAAGAGATCAGACTGCAGTGAGCCAACATCCCCATACTCATTGTCTCCAGTAAGCTGTTACAGTCAAAAACTTTTGAGATCACCCAGAAAAGCAACTAGAAAAATTTCAAGAATACCATTTAAGGTCTTAGATGCACCAGAATTACAGGATGACTTTTATTTGAATCTAGTTGATTGGTCATCACAAAATGTGTTAAGTGTGGGTTTGGGAAGCTGTGTTTATTTGTGGTCAGCATGCAACAGTCAAGTTACAAGACTATGTGATTTATCCGGTGATGGAAATTCGGTAACATCTGTTGCATGGAATGAAAGGGGGAATTTGGTAGCGGTTGGAACTCATCATGGACAAGTTCAGGTTTGGGACGTAACAGCTGGAAAACAAGTAAACAATTTGCAAGGTCATGCTGCCAGGGTTGGGGCCCTGGCTTGGAACAATGAAGTTTTGTCATCTGGGAGTAGGGATAGATCCATTTTGCAGAGAGATGTTAGAACTCCAGAAACAACACCACCTAGAATATTAGTGGCTCATAGGCAGGAAGTTTGTGGTTTAAGGTAATTTTCAATCTCAGGCTTTTCTTTTTAAATTTATGTACTTAGTATTTTTATTTTTTAAAGACAAAGTAAAGCAGCAGTTCGATGTTTTTATTTGTATTTTTTAAACTTATATCAATTTTTTTAAATAGAGCAAAGCAAAGACATTTTATTCTAAATGTTTTATAACATTAATGCTGTGGTTTCAGATGGTCCCCCGACAATCAGTTGCTAGCATCAGGTGGTAATGATAACAGATTATTTGTCTGGAATTTGCATTCATCATCACCAATGCAAACATATGGTGAACATATAGCAGCAGTCAAAGCAATTGCTTGGTCACCTCATCATCATGGCCTTTTGGCCAGTGCTGGTGGCACAGCAGATAGGTGCATTCGATTTTGGAATACATTAACTGCTCAACCAATGCAATGTGTAGATACAGGTTCACAGGTATGTGCATTTTCATGTGAATCATTTTTGATTTCTTTATATTAGTGGTCACTTGGTTATTTGTTTATTTTTGTACTCTCTTAGATTTTTCATTTCAGTTTTACTTAGAAAGTGAAATTGATTTAGAATTTTTTGTCGATTTAATACTATTCAGTTATTTCTCTTGTAAAGAAAATAGATCATGTCCTTTTTTTTCTTATTTGTTGTTTTTGACACAGAAAGTGTGTGATTTCAAACATACAAACTTTTTATATTTGTAACATACTTATGTGCCTTTTCTTTTCAATAGATTAATTAAATTGTTTACATTAAAACTGAGATATTGTGAACAAAATTCAATATTTCTAGTAAGATTTAATCAAGTTCTACGTTTTAAGTTTTGTTCTGAGAAAATTTATCTCCAAATATTCAATGAAGTTGAATGTGAATATTGTTGGCTAATAAAAGTCTAATAAATTGACTTATTTATTGAAGCAATTTTGAATGAAAAAAATAACAACTTTACATCTCTTTCAAGGCACAAAATGACAAATTGCTGTAACATGAATTGACAAAGATATTTTTCTCCATATATTTTCATTTTTTTTCTCGCTTTTGGTCAAATATAGACCACGATGTTTTCAACTCATTTTCACTCCTATTTATAGAAGCATGTTATTACATGAGTTGAAACTATGTTTAGATTATAAGTCAGCTACCTTATTTAGGCTTAATTACTGGCTGAACATTATTACCAAGGTTGTGACTTGGGGTGACAGGATAGTGGATAAATTGAAGGAAAACATTTTAGGTAGGGGAGAGCGGGAGGAAAACAGGCTGGGAGTATTGCACCCAGGTGGGTGCGACCACTTTCAACCATGGCCCTTGGAGTGATAGGCAAATGCTCTAACCTCTCGCCTACCAGGCCCCCTTCATATATTATCATTTGTTTTTTATTTGACTCAAATTCTTTCTGAGGACAGAATCAGCTGTTTGCCTGCTTTGAGTGGGCTCTCCTTTGGTTTGATTATATTAAAACCAATATCCTGAGTTACAATAAATTGATGAATATAATTTGTTTATGAAAGAGCTGCTAGTCTGTAAAGGTCAAATGTAATAATTAAATTTAAACCCTTAAAGGCTGAAAAGTTAAATTTTAATAAAGCTCTTTTTTCCATTTCCAGGTATGCAATTTGGCTTGGTCAAAGCATTCCTCAGAACTTGTGAGCACACATGGATACTCACAAAATCAAATTCTGGTTTGGAAATATCCAAGCTTGGTTCAAGTGGCCAAACTGACAGGACATTCCTACAGAGTACTTTATTTGGCAATGTCCCCTGATGGTGAGTCCATCGTGACTGGTGCCGGAGATGAGACGCTCAGGTTTTGGAGCGTTTTCAGCAAGGCAAGAACACAAAAAGAAAATCGTTCAGTCTTAAATCTTTTTACCAATATCCGTTAAAACAATCAAATCTCGAAAACTTGTTCACTTCATTCTTTATTATGTATACTTACATATATGTGTATATAAACAGAGAAAGAGATATTTAGATTTTTATTATATTCGGAGAAAACTTTTTATATAACTTGCCCACGTTTTTTTGCTTATACATTTCATACGAGTCTAGAATATTAAATAAAAGTATAATTTAGAGCTTGTGTTAAATTTAAAATCGGATGAATTTTTATAAATATTTTAATAAACAGTTAAGGTACCATACCACTGAAACTTGCCTATAGCAAATTATAGAATTCACTAATTTATTAGAGTTCAATTTTTAAATTCGAAAATGAAAGGAACGACGAAAATTCTATGTTCAGTTGATATTCTATTATATATCGATGAGGTATATATCAAATTTAAAATTCTGAAGTAAATAAAATGTTCAGTTTTCAATTTGTCTGAAATTTATATGAATTTCTGAGAGTAAGTCTTTATTCGGAATTTATAAAATCAATTTCGGCTACTTCTTTAAAGAAATTTAAAAAAAAGAAACAGATTTTTCTAAGGTGCAGAAATTGCAGGTACATTCTTTGACCAGGAAATGGTTTATCGATTTTTTTTTTATTTAATGATAACTGAAGAGCAAAGAAACTTTCGGGCTTCCAGGCAAAATTATTTTACAATGAGTCATTTGAAGTGCTTCTTTTATTGGGAGTAAACCATACGTACATACATAAATATAAATATAAATATATTTATACAGTACGTAAAATCATGGTTTAGTATCGTTTTTCTTTTATTCACAACCTTTTCTTTTGCCTTTCTTATCCCCCTTTTTTTATATTTTATAAGCTTGCAATTTCACACCTCTTGTTTTTATTGTTCTTGTTTCGCTCATCAAAATTTCGAAATGTCCGTTGTCATAACATTTGTCCCATTATTCCGTTTATTTGAAAAATTCCTGCCTACTGTTTGACCAAAATAGGAGCCTTTGGTGTCTTAAATCTAGAATAAATTATGACAAGAAGCTCTAAATAACCTATAAGTTTATATAATATATGTAGCGAACATCAACATAATCCAATAAAAACATATTTTGAATCGTTAAATTGAAATAAATAAATTGTATTTTACAAGCTGAGCGCTCAGATTTTTTTTTGTATAACGACTCAAGTTCTGTGCTAGTATTACATTCGAATCACAATCGAATACGGCAAAAGGGCCAAATATGATGGGGTACTGGAGCAGAACTTAAAATCGAGTGTTTCAGGGGAGAGGTGACATCACTGGCAATGTTTTTTCTAGTTTTTTAACTAATTATTTCAAATGAAATTCCCAAATTTTTCCGCTCCATTTTTTTTATACCAAATCTCTTGATATGGATGTTTTCTTTATTCTCATCTAATTTTTGAACTTAATGCAACCAGTAGTCTTTTTCATTTGTAGTGTTTAAAATTGTGTTTACAATAAGAAAAGGCTTTATGTAAATCATTAACTTAATAACGGAAAAATATATTTATATTAATTTAAAGGAATGTGCAATATACCATAGCTCAGTTGTAGTCTTCAGTTTTTTTAAATTTATTTTACGATAAAATACGGTTTAATTTCTTATTCCTTGTCAGCTTTAGAAGACGCTAAAGGGGTGAAGGCGAATAATGTAAAAAACACAAAAAAGATTTCATCATATACTTTTCTAAAAATGTATACTGCATGTTACACAATAACTCTGTGTACGGCTGTAAAATAGACAAATTCTTTAGTGATTTCAGTATATAACTTTTGGTTATTACGGTGCGTCAGGTTTTTGAAATAATAAGAAAATTGCCTCTTACCTTTCTCAGACTTTTCCCCTTTTCTCACAAGTAAAGGCGAAAAGTCTGAGAAAGGTAAGAGAAAAGTTTCGTATTTTTTTCAAAAGAATACCACGTCGTAATAGGCAAAAGTTGTATACTAACATTAATAATAATTGCCGCGAAAATCTTAAAACTCAAATTCTTTAGTGTTTTTATATATGCACACATATTTATACATATATTTAATTTCGAATGGAATAAATCAATTTTGTTCATATACTCAAATTGTATTTAAATCTATTTTTTTATGCTTCCCCTTCGGAAGTTCATTCTCAAATATTGTATAATTACTTAGGACCTGTCAAGTAAATTATATGGCCGGAAACGGTGCTTTTTTTAACGGAAATAATGCTTATTTTTTTTTAGCTGGAAGTTTTAGTATGTATTAGTGAACGAAAAAAAAAAAAATTAATAAAAGTGAGTTTTAAAATTCAAAGGTAACATGACCAATTCTGTCTGTCTTCGACACTATGTCGAGGCTATGAGCTATTACGTCACAAGATAGCGCCCCTTCGTTTAGGAGTTCAAGTTGTAACCATGACACTAATGACTTTATTTATAAACTTGGCTTGATTTTACTGCCGCTTCTAATAAAGATCGAATCAAGAATCAAAAAATTTGCATTCTTCTTAAATCGACTTCTTTTTTATTTAAAAAAAATACTTGTATGTATCTCATCAGACGAGTGGAAATCGGTGGAATTTTCTCTGGGAAAAGTAGCTCTTTAGTTAGAGGAAAAAAGTATTGTCTTATTTAGAGTACACTCCTGTGTACTCTTTACCACTAAACCAGTCTTTTAAACCCCCTTTTGAACTTTGCTAGTATTGCTGTTTGGTAGAAATTATTTATTTATTTAAGGAAGGATTTTATAACTGAACTTTGGAATAAAGATGATTTTATTTTTGAGTTAAGAATAGGCTCCTAATTTTTTTGCTTCGAATCGTTCCGTGTTTATAAAAGATTAACGTGGAAACAATAGACACGTATTGTTTACCAAGAAGTGAGGTCGTTGCTTTAAGACGCCATTTATTGAACCCAAGACGAAAAATTTAATTTTATGGGTTGAATAAATTTTGAATTGTAATTCGACCCTAGAGGGCATTAACTCGGGGGTTTATTCACCCTGTTTGGGTAGTTTGTTTTCGACTTTGTCTTCCTGATTTTATTCACTTGAATGTCACGTTGGCACTTTCAAATCCTTCGGATTAATCCGAGGTCAGATTTTGGTAACCAAAAAATGTAATTTCCAATTTGTGGATATATAGATATCGTAAGTATCTCCTGAAGGTTGACTGTATCTGCTGTTTATAATTAGAGAACCCTAAAAAATCAGCCATAATGGCGGCGTAATGTACTTCGCAAGCTATCTGCCAAGAAGTACCCCGATTGTAACAAAAACTGAAGAAACTACGTCACACATACTTCATTTCAATCCGCAGCATGGCAAAACCTGCGAAGTCAGTATAAATAGCCAGATCATTTTAATACATTTACAACAAGGGAAAATTCAGGATAAACAACTTTTTAGCTTTTGTGACTCGGATCTTGATATACACACACAAGCACTAGCCTTTTCTTTTCTTCTTTCGCTGACGGTGTACCTATAGATGTTATGCCCATAACTTGCATGCAGTGCACGCGGTCTTGTCACAAGAATAATTTGTCTTCACGCGGTCATTGGAATGAATATAAACTGTACTTAATTGCGTAGTGTAAATGTATTAACGTGAGAGTTTGCTTCGTATATCGCAAAATCATATTTAAGTGTAAAGATGCTTACTGGCGTTTTACAAAATAAACATTTTATTAATATGTGCTTAACTTCTATATAAAGCTTGGTGTATTATTTCAAACAAATAGGTTTAGTCGTTTGCACGTGTTTAAGAATAATATATAACTATGAAAGTTTAAAATAAAAAAATTTAAATTTACTTTGTCTATAAGTTTTTTGCCTCGTGGTGGAAAATTTTCATAAGATATTGCAGAATTTTGAGAGATCATTTCCAAGAAGATAACTGGAAGAGGAGTAATAATGTTATAGAAAAAAATGTGGATAAAAATTTTGAAGTAGCACGGAGGAGGAGAAATGTAAAGCAAAAAATGAAGTTGAAGATGATTTTATGATAAAGTCATAAGAAAATATTAATACAAGACTACATTAAGTAAAGGTTAAGAAAAGCTTGTCGTTTTCTGCAGAAATTCACGGCGTCGTTTTGAAGCTGACAATAATGGGCAATGACACCAGGAATTATATAAGAAAAATGAAAACAATATAACAGAGAAGGACAAATTGACGATTAAAAGTTGATATTCAAAATTGTTAATAAACTATTAAATTTAAATTTATGAAATTTACAGCCTTTTCAGACATTTTGTATCTGATTTGCCTTATCATAAAGGATTTACAAGGACAGAAATTAAAATGCGCGTGATCAGTAGAGGAGTATTCGGCTTAAAGCTTTTTATTTATAGTCTTTTATTGCTGCAAATAACCTCAGAGCGGACAAAGAACTCGTCCATTTTTATCGTAATTTTATTCAGAAGAGTTGATGATTGAAATATTCACCAGAGCGTATGATTTGTGTTCGTTGGTATTGGCGCCGAAATATTTAACTTGGAATATTTTTAATTATTACATAGGCTTTAGTGGTTATTGTTCAGAGTATTAGATGTCCTGACTTGTGGGTCATTACACCGTAACAAAGAATTACCCATTTGTGTTTTCCTAGCCATCTATATTTAGGCAGAGTGAAATGTGTACGGGAAGTAGTTTCAATTTGATTTAAAATCTATTTTATCATTGCCTTTAGAACTAAGAGACCGTTGCTGTATTCTGAGAAGAAGAACGCAAAAAGAAATTGTGATGTTCAACACGATAAGACCAAAAAAATAAGCTGTTTCCGCTTAAGAAATAGTTTTTTAGAAAATAAAAATATCAGATTTATTTCACAACTCCCGCTCTTAAATTTCCTGTAAGAAGAATTTAATGACACAAAACTAAGAGTGAAAAAAGGAAGAATACAAAGAAGGATAAAAATGTTGCGATTTTTTGGATTAGAGAAAAAAATGAAAAAATAAATGTATAAATTGTACAGTGGGAAAGTGTCGAAATGTGAAAAGCCTTTTTCTCATTTATATATTCAATCAAAGTTTTAATCTGTTCAATTTAAATGTTATTATTGTAAAACATTAAGTTTAAGAAAATTTCCAAATGAGCGAACTGAAAGGAAAGAATATTTTTTGGAAGCCATAACCTCCAGATCCACACGGTTTTTTTTCAGTTTCTTCACTTCTAAATCATTTCACACAAAATTTTGTTAGGAAGTCACATTGAAGTAAGAGTGATCATTTGTATTTGGAAAATTTTTGATGAGATGGACTGAAAGGGAGGAAAATACAAACTATAAAGTGAAGGGCAAGAAACGGTTAGGATTTCCTGGTGTTTTCAAAAATTTTTCACCCAATACTTTAACATAACTAAAAAAACTAATCAATTATAAAAAAGAAATAAGACCTTTAAAAATTGGGAAAAAGAGGCAGGACGAAATTTATTCCTCAAAGTTGACGGATTCGTAAAGGAACGCACATGTTTTATCGTTATTTTGTCAATGATTATTTGAAGTACCAAAGACCAAAGAGAGTAAGCAGAGTACAACGAGCGAAGAGTTCTCTGAGAATATGGTAAAAAATAATATTCAAACTATAATTAGCTTGAAAATTCTCTTTAAGGAATGAGTGAATTTCAATAAAAGTTGGTCAGGAATGGATAAACTTTTCAAATGTCATGAAGAAAAGGGCTCCTAGTGAAGTTACTTCGTCGCCAGTCACTATGCAAAGTCCCCACTATATTAACCCATTAACGCCCAGGTATAAAAATCGTAGAAATTTTTTGAAATCCTTTTGAGATCTGGCATTAAAAATCAAAAATGATATTTCTATAAATTTTTCCTAAAATTTTTGCACCGTTTTCCGGGAAATTGCTGTCTTCATTTGAGGACATGGGGATCTGACGTACGCAACTCAACGTAATTGTAAATATTAGAGGTTACAGAAAATTCGGGGTTTAAAAATAACTTCTTCCATTTTTAAGCTGTACAGGTCTTCAGTGGACACTTTGCCCTTCAATTTTCTCGTAACGTGCCTGTGGCACGAAAGCCCAAGTTTCGGAGGTAGATAAGATGATTTTCCGACTTTAAAAAAATCATACTATTTATAAAAAACAAATTATTATCCACAAAGAACATTTCACCGCTGAGGAACACTCAGATTGCCCAGCCGCCCATCAAAACTGAGAATTTGAGGTCACATCCTGTAATACAGAAAGAAAGGACTGAAAAATTGGCCTTTTTTACCCACTTTTTATGAAAATGTTGACAAAACTATTGTTTTCCCTATTACGTATGAATTGCATACATTAAATCCTCGTGTCCTCAAATGAGGATACCAAAATTTGATTGTGACTCACTTGGTTCTGGTTGAAATTTCAGGGATAATTGTTTTACGGCTTTGTTTTATAACATCTTGAGTGTCTGCTAATTTTTTCCGAAGCGGTAATTCCAACAGGATGTGAGAAAAAAATTATTTTCTGAACCGATGCATTTTAGTGAAAATCTTGCTGCTCTATCAGGAAATATTCTACCACTCCTGATTATGACAAAAATGAAAAAATTGTACCTACTCATAAAAAAAAAGATGGCCCTTGATGTTTAAAAAAAAAATTCAACCAAAAAAAGAACCTGAGGAGCTTTAAAAAAATCCTAAAGTTAGTGTCCTCATTTGAGGACACGAGGCGTTAATGGGTTAACAGAAAATAACAACGAGAAGGGAGGAGACGGGATAAAAATGATGAAACTAACAAAGTTGAATTGCTCATTTTCATTGGTCTCTTTTTGCTTTTGTCCTCCTCCTTCTCCTCCCTGGAGCTAGATTTACGAAAGCCTAGTTCTTTAAATTGTGCAACGTTCTTCCGATTCCCTTCAGTTGGTTTTTTTAATGCTTCACAATTCTTATATATATCTTTTTCATCTGTAAGTTTTTTCAAAACTCTTTTAAGATGTCGGTATATAACTTTACATTTAGTTTCTAACACATTGTTTAAGATACATTTTTGTCTTTCAAAAAATTTAACAAACGTAAATTAATTTCATTATTAATATAGTTCAAAGAAAATGGATGTCTCTCACAAAGTGTTCATAATTATTTCATTGTTGGGGATGTGCGCCAGTGAGCTGGTGACTGAAATGCTTCCTTCCACTGAGTTCAAAGCTTGTCCGACCTGTGACGTTGACTATTGTCCGAAATCCATTCAAGAATGTTCTCACGGGCTGGTCAAAGACGAATGTGGCTGTTGCAAAGACGGAGTCTGTCTCCTCTTTGAAAAGGAAAAATGTTTCAACCTGAAATTATTTGAAAATATTACAGAAACCGATTTCAAGAAATTTAGTGTTTGTGGCGAGTACATGGAGTGTGTTTTGCGAACGGATGTAAAGGCTAGAGTAAGTTGATATTTTCAAAAGCGATTTTTTAAAAATAATATACAGTGGAACTTCTAATAACGAGTTTAATTCGTTCCGGAGTTTTACTCGAGATACGAAACAATTTTTTCCATACAAATGAATGTAAAATAGAATTAGAAAATAAAAATGTGAAAGAATGTAGAATAGAAAATAATGCGATCCGGATCGAACAAATAACCCCAAACAAAATTTATGCTTAGCATTTATTCGACAAAAAAATTCATAAAAATTGTTGTCAAATATGATTAATCATACTGGTTTTTCTTAGTTATGTACCTAATTTCTTTTTACTTCAAAGCATTAAAGAGCACTGGTGCGCAAACTTTTTCCGGCTGCAACCCTTGCAGTAGAGAGAAAAATTTTGGCAACCCCCTGAGGTAGATTTTTACAAATACGATGTATAGTTCTTGCATTTTTTTTATTTCGTCGAATAAAAACATCGTCAAATATAACACATATTATTTTTATTTTGGTCATTCCACGTCAAACGGACCAGGGGTCCCAGGTCGACCATCTCCGATGTTGTTTAAATTTTACAGGAGTGTTCCACCAGGTCTTGGATGAAAATCCCCAAAATTTGAATTCGAAATCTTTTCGGGTTCGTCTTTTATCAGCGTCTAAAGAGAATGGGGCAGCTCCGATTTCGGGCGGAGCTGTCAAAAATCGCCAACTTTAATCGCTCGCTGTAGACTAACTGTATAACTTAGAGAGTTGCGCTTCTGCATGCTGAGTATATTTTGGGTCCTATGCAAGTAATTGTTCAAATTATGGTATAAATGCGTTCTATTGCTTCCCTTAGACATATTCCTCTGGAAAAAATTTTTAACCCTTACCTCCAACCCTTTTGTACGTCAAAGGGTTGGGTCAGGTAAGTTTCTAAATTCCTCTGCTCTAGGCTCATTTGGCTTTGCCGAGGCTTCAAAATTTGATAAAAAATGTGACACCGCATTATATCACTTAAGAATTTCGTGGCGCATGGCTACTGTCTTATTTAGGGTGATGCTCCTTGATGTACGAAGCAGCACTTTCCGAAGATCGTTACTTTGTGAATTAATCCCTCATATTAAACACTGTGTTCTAATTTTAAAAGTTTGAAGAGAATCCAAGATGGAAGTCGGGTTTGCAAAGAAACAGAAGTAGCTAAGAAGTTTATTGACATGAAAAAGAATGAAAATAGATGTGAAAGAATTTTGGGTGGTAGTGAAGAAAGTAGAGAAAGATTAAACTTTGAATTTGCTCTGATTCGGAGTTTGGAAGTCTTTTTCTCCACCTGTCGGAAGATCTCCCATGTACATGTCGCTCAATATGCCAAAGATTGCTGGTTATGCGAAGCGTTTTGTGCTCGTTATGAGAGACAATTTTTTGCAATTTATGTTGCTCGTTACGCGAATCTCTCTCGTTGTGAGAGGTTCCACTGTCATATAAAGCATAGGAATGTTAAAAGTTCTCAACAAATCATTCATTTAAATGTCGTGAAATGATCGCTAATCATGTGAATTGAAGTTGTTTAGGTAAAGTGTTATCGGGAGTGGTAAAAGTGATTAGCTTTAAAAGTGAATTAATTTGAGATGTGAACCAGCCCAACACAGTTTTTCTCATTTTTCAAGTTTTATTTTTTTAAAGTTTTTCTTTTGAACTTGAGTTCTGTGATTAAGACAAATAACTGCATTTTGTTAACTTTCTTTTGAAGTATTCTTATTTGTTGAAAGAAATTAAATCAAAGCTCTTTCTTAAAGCATCCCGGTTCAAATTTCCTGATCTATAAATTTTACTACCTGCATCCAGTAAGAAAGTCTGATGTGAAGATTTTAATTTCAAATATTAGAAAAGGAATTTTCAAAGCTCAGTGATATTAATAAAGTCTCTCAGTTTTCACTGGAAATGTAGGAATACGATTCTTATACTTTAATCGTTCAAAGTTGTAAACGCAATGTGTTCATTAGTTTGGCTGTTTGACTAGAAAATTTTCTCTTACCTCGCCCACTTACACAGCTCCATCGAGTTGTCAATTGCCTGTAGCAAAGATTCCTTCAGATGTCAAAGTGAACGTCGCTTCTGGACGAGGCGAAAGAGATTCTTTTGTCTAACCAAAATTTTACTCTGCACAATAGTCATATAGCGTTCCTTCTGGATGAAGATCGCGACCAAAAGCTACGAAAAGAGACAAACCTCTCGACTTCATAACACACTTTTCTTAACTGGGAAACTTACCTCTTTCTTTCTTGCACTTATTTTCTACTTCTCCCATCATTGCCTTCATTTACTCTCCCCTGGTTTTCTTTCCCCTTTAACTCCTCCATTTTCTACTCTTTTCTCCTTCCTGTATCTTTTTCAGACCCTTCTTGAAAAAAGGTGACAGTTAATTGAAAGATAAAAAATATTATAGCTCTAAACAAATATAGAGGGCTTTCGAGACTGTTCCTCTTGACAAAAAAGTAGTTTTAATCTCTCCTCCCCATTCAAACAAGGAGTGCCTTCAAATAATAAGCACCAACAATACTACCAATAATAAAGATGAAGCTTCCATGTAATGACATTTTTTACTTTTACGATTTATTTATTCGCAGGAAATATCGGAGTCATCTTGCAAATGTATAGAAACAGAAGTGTGTTGTGGAAAAGATAACACGACATATCATTCAATCTGCGAATTAAAAGAAGCTGGAACTGAACTTGAACACTCTGGAGCCTGCACTACTGCCCCTGGAATCGTTTCTGAACCTGAAGTTATTTCGTCTTTTGAACACGAAAGATTTTCTCTTAATTGCGAAGCTAAAGGATTTCCCGTTCCTGAAATACGCTGGGAGTTTGAAGGACTCAACGGAGTATTTAAATCTCTGCCCGGTAATTGTCATCGATGCAAAAACGACCCACCCAGAGTGTCTAAAAATTTTTTAGATCTGACCTAGACCTAGAGGGAAGAAAGAGCCACATCAATTTTCAATCTATGACGTTCCACTTTTCACACTTTTCCTTTTTAGTTCAGGGTAAACTTTAATAGTAAACGTTAAAATTTAGGTGATGACCCTTCGATAGCTGTTCATAACCGAGGAGGCCCGGAACCCTTTACCGTAAGCTCTTGGGTAATGATAGAGTCTTTGAGAGAAATCGATGCTGGCACATACATTTGCGTGGCAAAAAACAGCGAAGGGATCACCCGGTCAGGGGTTGCAGTCCACCTGTCTAAGAAAAATCCTTAACATTTCTCACTGAAAAGAATTCAGAGAATTCTCGGTGAGTTATTATCATGATGAACACATACATATATAGGCTACTATTAATAAAAACTGTGTCTTCTGTTTTTTCCGTTATGAAAACGCCCTCGAAAATTTGATATCATTAAAAAAATTTAATATATACAACACATACTATATATTTCTGTATCTCAGTAAATATATATATATATATATATATATATATATATATATAATGTGCGAGATTGTGTGTATGTCATATATATATATGACAGTATATATATACTGAGTACAGTAGAATAGACTACAGAATTTATGATTACTGAACCGTAGGAAATTATTTTGATTAATATGTGTATGAGTATTAATCAAAATAATTTCCTACGGTCCAGTAGTCATAAATTCAAATTGTATAACAATGCACGGTACCTTTTAATAAAAACTTGTCACTTCCAGTAAACTCAATTTATCGTTTTAGGTATGTGATCCCTCACATAATGATCCCTCTCTCCGGAGGGATTATTATTGCGCGCCAAAAAAAACTACTTCTAAAATTTTAACGGCGGTAATGAGGGACCCATAAAGCCACCCTAATGACTCCAAAGCAACTGTTTACTTAAAAACGGCATTGAGGCTTCTGCACTGTTTTAATTAATCCACCTTTCATTTAACTAACTTTGGTTAATTTTTCGTTTCCTCATAAAAAAAAAATTAATTGTCTGCTACTACAAACATTAGTTAAATTCCATTATACAATACGTTTCTGTCTACGAGTGGTTTTTAAAAAGTGATAATCAAATCCTCACCTTGCACTCTTCACCTGTGCCCGTATCCCCGTCTCCTCTTGTGCCGCAATTAGAATATGTGATCCCTTCAATGGAATGTATGATTTAAAAGTGTTTTACGAAAATAATATACAGTAATTATATTGAGAATTTCAAACAAATCGAATTGTGAACTTAATATATAAAAGTTTTTTGGTTTTTTACAAGCCACGTAGTTTGTATTTTTAAAAACGGTCACCTTCAAACACTACACAAAACAAATGAACCAAAAAAACAAAAAACTTTTACATATTAAGTTCACAATGAACGGCCCCGAAAGTCTTAATAATATTATTAAAAATCGAATTGCTTTAGCATACAAATCGAAGTGTAACTGACCCGATAACTATGGATGGAAAACTGAAGATTAATACAACAGCTCAAGTAATAATCTATAACAGACGTGAATCGTTACATCATAATGAACACAACTGAAAGACAGACATGAAAGTTCACCGGTATCAAAACAAGTCTCTAGCTCGTTACTTGCTTATAGTTTTACAGTGATTTAGATTTAGAGGAATTTAATTTTGTTACCTAAATTCACTGGATATTTCCTTTTGAATTTAATGAAGTTCAAAAAATTACAGGAACATGCTTTAAATTGTGAACTTTGAACTTATATTTAGGAATCCCCCGGCACAGAATTGTGGTCGTAAGTGACTCCTCCTGACCTCAAGCGATTTAATCCTAACTTTAAGAAAATGGTTTGGCTCACATCCAACTACGAAGATTCGCCCCCAAAAAGAATTTTCATCTCCAACGCTTCACAAAATAATTGGAATGAAAATTTTAAATTTTGTATGACTCACTTTTGCTTTTAATGCCATGAAAAGTAATTAAGCAACCCTAAATTAAACAACAAATTCAGTTTCCTTGCAGAAGATATTTTAGTCAGCAATTCCTGAGAAAATGACAAATACAAGGGCTGTACTCAGCAATTTTCTTCCCCCTTCTTATTCTGGCGAACTTCTCCTTACAAGTCCAAAAAAAGGCTATATTATGGGTCACTTGGAATTTAATATAAAATAAAATACTATGAAGATGTCGATTTTGTATTTTCAAACGAAAATCCTTCAATATGAAATCTGTTGAAAGTACGACAGACTTTTTCTAAATAAAATTGTGGTTTGTCATTTACGGTGTCATAAACTTCTATTTTTAATATAGCTTATGTCAGCTACCTTGTCGCACTATTGGCCTTAAAGATGCTTGCAAATGGAAATGCGAGGTTATTTTGGGGGCGAAGACTAAACTAAAAAATAGCTAAATAGAACTAAAATCTTTTCGATGATTGCTCATAATGTGAATATTGTTAAGAAGGAAATGAAATCCTAAAGCGGAATACAAAACAAATTTTTTATCGAGTATTTGGTTTAGGGAAAAGGACGATAGAAATTCGACAAATAACACTGAAGGAAGAATTCGACTATTTAATCGCTTTACATTGATAAAAGTTAAGGAGAGAAGACCAGAGTCACGACGTTTTTTTTTTTCATTTGAAGGCAATTGCTTAGGATTAATGTGACTTTATAGTGTATATATAGAGTATTCACGGGTCCCCGGGTTTACCGCTCGAGCCTAAAAGATGTCCACTCAGAGGTTTTAGTGAGTACAAATCCGACATACTCCCTCCTGCTTCCCCAAAGGTAGGATGGACAACCTTCAAGAGGTTTCTCCCGGCGAAAGAAAAAGGATTAATATGATTGCAAAAAGCGAAGCAACGATGCAAAGACAAATTGATTGTCAAATTATAGTCGGATTTTACAAAAGACTTAAAACGATGTTAAATATCAACACATGGCAGTGAGGAGTGCAGATTAGAAAGCCCTGAGAAGTTGAAAGACAAAGAGATACATTTGGTCACAAGCAAGTAAGAACTTGCTTTTATTGTCTTGCGGCCCCACACAATTAGGAGAAAAATTTAAAAGCGCCGTGCTTGAAAACATAAAAAAATGTGGAATATATTTGAAACGCTCATACACAGTATTGGCACAGTGAAAACCTTAAGGAAAACTAATAATTTGGAATGATTAAATATTGTATCTTAAACAGTTTTCCGCTAAATCTATATAAAATTCATATCTATTAAACTATATAAGGATGTTTTCAAAAAAAAGTGCAGTCGAGATTCCACTCGAAAGCAATTACCAGTAGAATGTAGAAAGGGGTCGATGTCGAAGGACACCATCGCTAATTTTAATAAATAAAGGAAGAAGAAAAAAATTATAATAATCAAAAATGCTTGCCGTTGACATTCATAAGATTAATGGTTTTCTTGTTTTTAATGCTAACCAACTCCAAAAACGGAAAAACATAGAAAATATTAATTCAAATATAAAACTGAGTCTTTTTTCCTGTCAGAGAAAAAACGTTGATGAGAAAAAAAATTTTTTAGGGGGATTGATGAGAGGTTAAAAAATTATGACTCTTCGTCTTCTTAGTTTTTCTCTTTGCTTCCCTCCTCCATTTTGTTTTTCATTCCTTTATTTCAAGTCTTTTCGGTTTTTATTGTTCATAAGTAACCCATCGCTCATTAGGCTTCTTTTCTAAGAAAAACTTTTTTTTTTAAATGAATCTGATTTTATTAATCAAGATACTGTCCTTCAAGGGTGAAAGATTTCTCCCAGCATTTTTCAGCTTTTCAATGCCTTTTTGGTTGGACGATTTGCTTTTTCCTCGCAAATTAAACCTCAGTTTTAACAATTTGTCCTTCATTTGATTCAAATTTATTTCTTTCATTCATCTTTTTAAGTCGCTGGGGACCAGATCTGGGGAATAGGGTGATGGTGATAGAGCAACAATTCGTAGCCCAATTTTGTCGGCTCATGTCATAATTATCTTCTTCATCGACTTGTTATCTGAGCGTGTCTTGATGAAACAGCAATTTTTTTCTTTGTATATGAAACCTTTTTCTTGATTTCTGTACTCATTCGATCCATTTATGTCATTCAACATTCGCTCTTGATAATTAAATTTTTCTTAAGACTGTCGACGAGCAAAACACAGATGTCATAACTCTGCTGGCTGACTTTTGAGTTTTTTGTTGCTGTGGACAAATGTCATCGTCTCCTGCCCACTCAAGTAACGACCTTATTGATTCAAGTGTACAGTAGCAAATTCATGTTTCCTTCATTGTCATTTATCGAGGCGAGAATTCTCTCGCTTAAGCAGCTTCAAACAGTGCTCTGGATTGTCTACGTACACTCTCTGGTTTCAACCAATTCGTACGGAAGTATGGAGTTTGTCAACAGTCAAACCGAAAATACGCCATTTCAACAACTTATTGAGAGGTTGTTCCGATTGGTTCGGCCTACGATAACCCAGCTTTCCTGGAAGTAAAAAAATGAGGCAGAAAGTCGAGAGGAGCGAAGTAAGTTTAGACAGATATGAAAGAACGATGTATGAAAATAAGATATACAACATTATATGAAAGAATGGTGATAGGTTACCCTATGGAATGTCTCGTGGAGCACAGAGGAGTAGTGAAGAGAAATGCTAATTCGTCTAAGGTGTCATAAACTCTGTAAAATCACTGTTAAATTGTCTTTCACGTTTTTCTTAGATTGAGTTAATGGGTCCCAAATGAGAGCACAGTTTTATAGCAAAACTATGAAATGAATTCTCTCTTTCTATTGTAAATTTCTAAAGTCAAGACGAGAAAAATAGATTATTGACTCCCTCGTACTAGGTCGTTTTTGTGCCAGAACTTCATTGAAAAAATTGAAAAATGCTGGGAAATATGGCCATTATATAATAAAAATATAAAATTTTACATCCACATATCCCTTATCTGTAAATTCTTTTGAGTTTCAGCGTTTTCATGCTTTTGTCAGGTATTACTAAATGTAGGTTGTTATATCTAGAATTGAAATCTCAAATTTCAAAGGAACTTTTCCAAAACCAAAATTTCGAAGAAAACATAAATTTATGACGGTCGACAAACTGACTATCCAGTTCCCAGCCAAGCCAAGCGGTGGTCATGCGCTCATTCATTTTCCTCTGAATACTGGGAGAGAAAATATTAAACCTTTTCCTCTTCTCTTTTTAGTTTCTCGGTTGGTGTTTTCAATAAACCATGTCGTAGCATTTTCCCATTTTTCAATTGTTTCCACGTTCCGGATTATGCTAAGTAAGTTCTTATCTTTTCTTGTCTATATACAAAATAAAGTTTCTTAAGTTTATCTTTTGACATTTACTGAAATTTTACAAATTTTGCCGAGATTAAAAATGCTGTTATATTTGACTGAAGCTTATGTTGACGTGTATCTGAAAAGAAAATTCCGTTTATTAATGCCTGTAGGCCATGAGAAAGTCTTGCATTTACTTTTTGACTGGATTTAATTGATTTACTAAATATACACGACTGATTGGCCTGAGCAGGAGACCAGTTGAAAAAAAAATTATAATTTTGAATTTTTAGTAAGCAGACTGAAGCTTAAAAAGGTTTTGACCAGAAAGCCAAAAAATGGTATCCCACTAAATCATTGCAAAAGGTTTGTTTTGTTTTCCCAAATTAAACCTCGAGATAAATGGTCTTCTTCTGGTTAAAAAAAATAATAAATTTGAGCTAACAATAAATTATTATATTAGACATTGAAAATTAGTCGAAATCGAAATACGCCACCACTATATTAATTAGTGATTGTTTCTATTCAATGTTTGTTGACCTGTTTGAAATCGTTTGAATCAAGCCATAAATTGGTCAAAGAAAAAAAACTTGAGACGAAAACCACTCATTGAACTAAGAAAAAAGGTTTAAAGGGAATGTAATACAAAAGTAAAGCCTTTAGGTTTTAGACTTTAATGGCTGTTACCTAAATTCTTAACAATCTTTAGCCCTAACATGAAATTATTTTTAGGACCAGGTACATCAGAGTTCATTTTCTTTGAGCTCACTGAACCCGTTCGAATTGTGTGTGTGTGTATGTGTATGTATGGCTTTGATAGGACAAAATAAAGTTTTATTACTAACGAGTTAAATGAATCGGAAATGAAATACACGGAAACGGAAATCCGATTCCAATAACACAAATTTCAGTGTAAACCAGTAAAATTTTTTTTTTCTCACCTTCTCCCTCGACAACCTTTCAACCTTCCTCTCTCAACACTCATGTTTGTTTAGAAAGTGGCTATATTTTATATTATCAAGAATCCAGCTCCACAAGACATGTACAAGTCGTTACCTAAAGAGAAATAGAATAACATCTTTGCATTAAAATATTGACAGAAAATACATAAAACGATCTCGAATTAATTTTTATATACACATACATAGACATATATTGCCTGTTAGTCGTTTCCATTCAGAAAAACAAGATTGGCATATAAAGTAATTTAACCTGTGTCCTCTTCTCTTTTATTGTGTTTTAATATTGTACTTCAGGCATCAAGATCTTGATTAATTCACACAAATGAGGCTTTGGACTTATTAGGAATCCAGAATTTTCTTATAGTCAAAGAACTCCAAAAAATTTAATGCTTGACAAATTAGAAATTATCTAGTCAACATAATTATTTTTTTAGTGATCTAACTTTTTTCACTTTGTTTTTAATTTTACGTTTTCAGCATGGATGTAATGTAGAGAAAGAAGGTGGTCGAAAAACCAGTGCAATTACTTCCTAGCGAACGTTCCCCAAACAAAGTAAAGGCTAATACACTGAAAGCTTATATATATAAGATTTGAAAAACATAAGGGAACGTAACCGTTTTTTTTTTCTTTTGGTAAAAGACAACAAAATCAATTGACAATAGCAATGTGATTCGATAAAAGACTTTTACTCCTACTTCAAATTTTTCATGCAGTCCGAATTTGGAATCTTTGAGGATTAGTCATTAGACCATTTTACGCCTTAACATGAATTCTTCTAATGTCTAATTTCTTTCTTTCTTTCTTTCTTTTTATTTATTTATCTTCTGTGACAAAACAACTAATTTACTCACTTTTTCGGGCATACCATTTTCTTTATTATGTTAAGTTTCACTTTCCCATGTGTCAGTATTAACGATCAGGTGATGAGATCCCTTACCTGATTTTTCCTTTTATTATTTCATTTTTTCCAGCTCTGCTTCGCGAAACAGCTACAATAACCCATAAGGTAAGAGCTTAATTTTTTTAAGTTTGAATTTTAAATAAGGCTAATCGGCTTATCCACTAATTGTAGTGAATTTGACTCACTTTCTCTCCTCTTTAAAAAAATCATTTAGTGTTTTCCGTTAAAAGGTTTTTTTTTTTAATTTTCTGCGATTATTCCCCTCCTTTGAGTTCTTTATTACCTAATTTCCCTTACCCTCTTCCTACCCCATATTTCCTTTCCCTTCCTACTCCACTCCTCATCTTCCTTATCTACTTCATGTTCTTTCTCCCATCAGCTCCTTGGGCATTGTGACATTAGTCCGTTCCCCACCAAACTCCAAATCCTTATGTGACACTAACAAATTATAGTCTCTTCCTCGAGGACAGCTTGTCGTTTTATTGGGGATAATAAATTAAAAAATTTTTTGCGGAAGAAATATTTAAAATTTTAAACTTTTTCGAGCAATTAAAGTTAATGGGTTGAAACTTGCAAAAAGAAGCGAAAATTTTTACGGAAAGAACTTTTAATATGAACTTCTATTTTTAGAAAGTTATGGTCACCTCCGACGCTCAAATAAATCCCATGAGAAACCATCTTAATATCTAAATTTTCACCCAAGTTTAATAAAGTTTCCAAATAAAATTGACAGAATCAAACCACCCTGAGCTAGCCATTAACTGCCAAGTGTTAGCACGATTGACTGAATAAAATATACAGATGACACCTTCTTAGGCTCTCTCAGAATTGTAATTCAAAACCTCAACGATACAATATTAGCATATGGAAGCCTGAAAGTATAATTTCAAATTTTAAAAATATATTTTCACTCTTTTTTATCTGGCCTTGTTTGCCTCTTTGCTTTCGTGGTTTGTTTTCAAATAGTCAGAGCCACAAGAAA
Organism: Columbicola columbae; assembly: GCA_016920875.1. NCBI lineage: Eukaryota > Metazoa > Arthropoda > Insecta > Psocodea > Philopteridae > Columbicola > Columbicola columbae. The sequence goes on from JADMLL010000008.1 coordinate 172,845, forward strand.
TATTTAACTTCGAGGAGCAAAAAATTTTTTAATCATTACAATCGCTGACAAATATATTATGGGAACAGGGTATGCGACCCTTCACGAAGGAAATTGCTTTACACTTAACTGCACCTTGCGACTCTTATAATGATGCAGAAGGAAACATTTGTTTTTTATTCTTAAAGTTAGAATAGTCAAAAATTGTTTCTAAAAAAAACACGAAACATAATTTTAGGCGAAATTATCACTTGTTCCTCACTCAAAAAGAAAAGGAAATTTGAAAAGAGTAGAAGTCTGATTTAATTGCAAAGGGAATAAGAACAAAAATTAGGGCAAGAATTGGGAACACCATTATGCGTTCAACGAATGCAATCAAGTTTTTCTTTTCTCGTCTTTTTTTTCGTTCAGCCCTCCGTCCATCCCTTGAATTGCCCAAATTCCCCGATTCTTTCTCGTTTTTTGTCTGATAATTTCGAGTCTTTTAGTGAAGAAAGTTTGAAAGTATAATTATTATTATTCGTGAGGCAGTTTAGCCTTATATTGAGGAGGCAAGATGAAATTGTCATTTTCATCTTATTTTGAAACCTTTTTTCAATTGATTTATTATCTGCAAGACAGCTATGAATTTTTCAGAACCCTAGGATTCACAAGAAGTTTGGGAATCGGAGAAACTGCCAAAGAACTAGAAAACTGCACTAATCTTGGCATTTCCTTACCCCCGGTCACATAAAAGGTCCTCCCTAAAACTATCAAACGTAGGGTGACTGAACAACTAGACGAACCACACGCTCCGAACAAATATTCAATTTAAAAATGCTCATTGCATATCCAAAAGCAAGAAACAAGAAATTTGCCATCACGGTCATAGATTTTGAAAAGGCATATCACTGTGTAGATAGGATCATCTTACTAAAAATCTTACGAGAACTGGGGCTTGGGCCAAAAAACAAGTGCAATAATAAAAGAAATATTGAGCAACACCACCTTCAAGGTAAAATTCAGAGGAGAGATTTAGACCGGAGTTAGACAAGTAAATGGGTTATCGCTCTTACTGTTCAACTGTACGCTGGAGAAAGTAATAAGGGAATGGCCCAAAGACATTAGGGGAAACCAGATAGAAAACGGAATTGGAATGGGCCACAAAAAGAAAACCTCTTAATTGACTGCCAGTAACTCGCCAACGAAATAATGTTGTTCGCAAACGACCTAGAATGCGCGCAAAAACAAAAACAAATAGGACACTTAGGAATAGAAGTAGCAAAAGTAGGGCTCTGTATTTCATGTGGCAAAACTATCATCACGACAAACATCAAATTTGCGCCCCAACGCTTAGTAGTTCAGGGCAACAAAATCAAAATTACAGGAAGGTTCAAATACCTAGGTGAAGAAGCGAGAAAAACGCAGCTCTAACATCGAGTGAATAGGATAGAAGCGGCATTTAATCTAGATGAAATCTAGAAACCTTTTTACTTTGGCTTTTAAATCTAGGCTAAAACCTAAGGAAAGAAAAATACTTCGAAATATCCTGGGTCCATTCAAGGGAAACGGAGAGTACAGGCGAAGACATATCGAGCACCTCCCGAGAATCTCGGATGTCACGTCATGAGGAAGAGTAGGATAACCTTCTACGAATATTTGAGTAGAATGGGTGCAGGAACACCAACAAATAACATCTTTTAGTACTTCCTGAAGAAAAAGAAAGACCGCCGTGGTTTTTAGAAAACGAAAAAGATCTTGAGGAACTAGGACGCAAGACCCCAAACGGCGGGACCAGATACGAAACAAACCATCATAGAACCTCAGGAGTTCTTTTCTAGAGCCAGACTGAAGACAGGGAAATCGTGTTCTGGGGAAGGAAAGAGAAGATACAGTAAAGAGATGAAGGAGTGCTGGTGGAGGCGAAAAGAAGAAGCAGGGAAGAAGGGTTGACGACGTGGTCCGAGGAAGAGGCCGAGACGGGAAAAAACAAAAGAACCCGAGGCGGAGTGCCAAATTTATTACAAGTGTAGGTTATTTTTACTGCCCTGTACAATCATAATCACGTTGAATATGTATCCTTAAGCACGCGAAACCATGAGTAAGTTGAATTCTAGGAGAGGAGGATAATCCCGAGCTTTAGGGGTATTCCTCAAAAACTAAGCTTTCTTAAGTAACAGAGTGTATTCGAAAAAGACTCTCCTATCAAAACAAGATTCCATTTTTTAATCCTTCCAGCCTTTCAGTTTCAGCATTGTCGGCCCGAGATGAATATTTTTATGGCCCAGTCAATATATCTGACACAAAGTAAAACGAAAGAGGATTAGAAACAAAGCCAGAACATAAAACTATAATATGCTTTATTTATAAATTATACAAATCATCCTTCCTTTCCTTTCCTTTTCATAGACCCGCTTCTCCGTTAGGGTCGCGGGGTGAGGGAAGCAATCAAAGGATTTCCAACTGGAACGATCCTCCGCTATCGAGGTCAGAGAACCCGGGGTTAGCAGGCGGGATTCGGCCAAGGCCTTCACCCTTCTGAGCCACCCCTGCCGCGGACGGCCACGGGGCCGCTTTCCTCCCGAGCATTCCGACAGGACCCGATGAACCAGACTTTCTGGGGGGAGCCTCTGCACGTGCCCAAACCATCGGAGTATGGATCTCTCGATCCGGAGAAGAAGCGGCTCGACCTGAAGCCCCTCGCGAATGGCTGTGTTACGACAGCTATCCAGCCTCGACACACCAGCCACCTCTCGGAGATACCTCATTTCAGCCGCTTGTACCCGGGATCTGATCCTTTCGGTCATCACCCACACCTCATGACCATAAGTGAGGACAGGAACATAAACGGACCGGAAGATACTGAGCTTTGCCTGGGTGCTCAGCCCAGCACTCCTCACTACGGACCGCCCCAACTGTTGCATTACTGCCCCAGCCTGAGCGATCCGCGACGCGATCTCTGCGCCTGTCCTGGCATCACTTGTGAACCAGACCCCAAGGTACTTAAACTTCTCCACCTGCCCCAGCGCGGCTCCGCGAAGGCGGATGTCGCACTTAACGGGCTTCCTCGAGATCACCATTACCTCCGACTTGGTCACGCTGATCCTCATCCCGGCCTCGGCACAATAATTTAACTTTATATATATATTTATCACAATATACAGTACAATTCAAAAAAAAATTTGTTTCTTTGAACATTGATTTTTTTGCGGCCCATCTAGAGTTAAGTATAGTATATTTGGCCCAAGTGAGCTTTTGAACTTGACATCCCTGCTGTGTGTAATTTTTTTGACGGGTATTCAATGGCCCTAACTTGTTAACTTGTTGCCTCGTGTCTAATTATGAGGCGTTCAACATGTCATTTTGGTCCTTGCTTTATACATTCCATGGTCGTTAACAAATAGGGCAGCTCTTTATTTAAACTTAAGTTATCTCTTTACTTTTGGCAAAGCCAGCACACTTTCTCTTAATTCAATTAAAACCTTTTTAAATATAATTTTTCTTTTTTCCGATCGGTCTTCATTTTGTTAGTCAAAAAAGGAAATTTTCACTTAAAAGACCTGCAACCATCGTTTTTTTGGCTTAATATTGAATTCTTGGCGCTCCAAGGAGATGTTCTCAGGGTTAGAGTTGCGGTTTTTATTAATTCATTTAAGTCGTTTACTAATTAAGCATTGTCAAAAGCCATGACGAGACGTTTTTCGCTCCTAAACAGTTTCCCATTAATTAGCCCCTAGAGGATTAAAATTATCCTGGTTTATTTACACTCCACGAATAGAAGTTTAAGTTTAATCTGAATAAAATGAACCTTATTTCTTTAGCATCTCATTCTTTTACGTGTCTAAACTCTATTTTTTTTTTCATTTTTAGTTTTTTGAGATTTGGAGCTAATAGTATAAGATTAATAGAAACGAAACTGAACAAAGATTTAGAAGTTTTAATTTTTTTACTTCTCGCTCCGAGCTGTACAAATTTAGTACTACATTTGAGGCATCATCTGCCTGTCAAACAGTCATTATAAAATGAAAGAGGTAAAAGGACTTCCAATGTACAAGGAAGTTTTTTGTCTTCGTTATAAGCTCTTGCAAAATCTATTTCAAAATTTCCGGAAGGCAGCGGACTTTAATTTGACAGTTTTATTTTTTGTGTGGTGGGAGTAGTGTAGTGGTTAAAGTTCCTGACTTGAACGCAATGATCGTGAGTTCGAATCCTTCTCCCACATCCTGTTATACCCCCAAAAAGGGTGAAAATCGAGATTAAAACCATCAGTTTTATTTTTTGCGTTTTACTCTCAGCTGAACTTTAAATCTTTTTATTTTTCTCAATAACAACGTTAAAATCTTTAGATAATTTTAAAAAGGATTTTTGAATTTAGGCTATGAAATGCGAGTTTACTTCAGATTTTGCTTTTCACAGCTTTCTTCTGACTTTACTTTCGAATCCACTGCTTCTTTTGCCCCCGCCCTATCTTTATTCATCCCCGCATCCCACCACCATCCTTCCTCTCTTTTCTTCTCTACACTTTCCACGTCACTTCCTTTCCTCGATTCCTTATTTATTCCATTTTCAACTTTTCTTCAATCGAATTTTCTTTCCATCATTTTTTCAACTTGGAAAAGTTGTTTAAAGACTGTCAAATAATAACTTCATTGAATCTTTATTTCCTTCGTTTTTGCTTTTCCCCAACTTTCTTCTTTTACACTACTCTCACCTTTATCATTTATCCATACATATGTATACAGAATATATAGCATTTATATACATCGGGATATATATTGAATATTAGCAGTAAGCTAAGTCAGTCCCGATGTAAGCCCAAAAGGCATCCCGGGCCTAATAAATTAAAAACTAAGTCAGTGGCTAAATATTAATAGTTTGTGAGCACCAACCGGAACATACATGAAATTTTGCTGAAAGAAACATATTTTTAAAGCTTTTAACAATTTTAACACCTGAAACAAAGTTTGGAACATTCGTGATAGTTTAGCTTTAATTCGTACTCAGCTGCAGAGAATCAAAAGATCAAAATTTGGGATGCATATTGAGGTTCTATAGCAGAAATCAGACATTTTAGGAATCCTGCCTTTTCTCTTTAAACTTTTTTTTTTTTTTTGAAATAATAACATTCTATTGATCAAATATCATATGTACGTTATACACAATAGTGGAAATGCTTATTTTGTGGTATTGTCAATAAGCATTTCTCTTTAAACTTAATTCTCCTAATCCCAAAAAATAAAAAAAATTGCATGGAATCTAAAATTAATCAAATTTACTCGAGTCGATTCGTATCATGTGTACAATCGTTTAATCTTGAGAAATAGAGAAATATTGTACAGAGATACCTCGAGATACGAGTTTAATTTGTTCCGTAGCCTTGCTCGTATGTCAATTTGCTCGTATCTCAGCACTATTCCGATTGAAATTAATTGAAATGCCATTAATCCGTTCCAGCCCCAAAAATGCTACCCCAATTTTTTTGTTATTTGTTTTTGGATGAGAAAAATGTATTATAAATAGCAAATATAATATAATATAAAAATATAATAAAAAAGAATCTAAAGCAAAAAACTGGGTTTATAGAGGGCACATTTTAATATATATTGATATTTGTATTCTGGTCACTTAAATTCAACTTACACCAAACTTTAATGCCACTGTATTCTTATTTTAGTTACCAATTTATACTCTTTAATACTCTTCACTGGTATTTGTCCTTTTCTCCGGATTAAAAAAAAAAACTGTTCAAGGAAGGTTGTTTCTTCTTCCCCTCCAGAATGCTGCGAAAACGAGTTAGGCAAGTGTCATTAAATAGCACCGATGCACGACCAGTTACAACTTTTTCACGAGATGTGAAGCTCTCTCCTACGTTTTCAAGATCTCTTTTATCTCACTTGTAGAGATAACCTTCTTCACCCCTGATTCTTCCTCAAATCCAATTTCTTGCAGAACTTCCGAATGCTGCTGCGACTGCAACAGCATTAAATCCTTGGTCGTCAATTCCTGAGAGTGTTCCTCGACGAGCTTGTTCACGTTTCACTCAACCATCACCAGACATAATGCCAAAGACACAATCTCCTTCTCCACTGCCACTTTAGGTTCGAATGCTTCGAATGTCCTTCGGCTACAGACTCAGGCCACAGCTTTTTCCATTCAGAGGTCCTCGTTGTAACAACACTCAGCCAGATCTGATTAATAATTTTGAGACATAGGACGATGTTACAGTGGTCCTTCCAGTATTCTCGAAAAGTGAGGTTTATTTTCTCTTTCGCCTAAAAGCAGCGCCCAAACGCTTGTATTCAAAACCAAACTTCAACCGCTGGATAGCTCATATCTCAAATAACTCATGTGTTGGGGCACTCGTATCCCGAGGTACCACTGTGCCTCTACTTTGACAAAGTTTTTTATTCTTCTTTTTATTTTTACTATTAGCATTTCCCCTTAATATATTGTGGAGTTAGGCTACAAAAACCATTGGAAAAATGGCACTCACGCGAGCAATGTCACGCTATTTATTTATTTTTTAATTGTTACTTAACGGAACTCTTCAAAACTAACAGGGACGAGAAAAGCAAAGGGAAATTAATAGAAAAGGTTTCTTAAATGTGCCTTTTCCAACAATTTCATGTTGTACCTTTCACTACCAATTCTCTTAACAACTTCCTTCCATCTTTTCTTTCCTGCGTACAAAATCGCATTTATACTTGATAGCTTTCCTTCAAAGGGATCTAGGTTCACTCAGTGAAAGATGCTTTACAGTTATTTTTTTAAGAACTCAAGAAATTCTTCCAAAAACGGTTCTTTAGAACCTTCTTCCTTTAAAACGAAAATTTTGATTAAAACCACCAATTTGGTCTTAGAAGACCAAGGCAAGAAAGGACACATTCCTAATTAATTTTTAAGGAAGAAATGCTATAATTTTGCATGTGATAATTTCTAATTCTGAATCATAAAAATCATGTAATCTTAGTGAGCGTACGAACACTAGAGTACTTTAGGAGTTCCTTCGTAGCATTCGAACAGGGAATAGCGTTTGATATGTTTTTTGTATATTTCTTTTGGTTTATCCTTAGCAAGTTTTGCATCTTTAGTTCGACTTTATATTTCTTTTTGAAGTAATAAAACCTCAATTTTTAAATTGATAATATTTTTCTGTTTTGCTATTCACTTGTGTAACCGATGACGAACATTTATTATTCCGCTGTATTTTCCGAAAATCTCGAAAAGTATGGAGAATTTTCTCTTATTTTGAAAGTATTTTCTTTTTTGTTTCAGGCTGTACAATAACTAAAAGGGAGATATTCTGCTGACAATATTCAGTGAAACGAGGATTATGTCTACATTTGAAGAGAATGGTGACTTCTGCTTTCATTTTATTCATATTTTAGATATATCGATAAGAAGAGAGGTGTCACCTGAACTGATGAAAACCGATGATTTAATCTTACATTTGAGCCGCTTACAGAAAATTCACACTTCCATTGTATAAATGGAATTTCACTTCTGAAACTGAAGATTTTTTAAAATATTTTATTTATCAATTCACTGATTTGTCCGTGTCTCTGGAAAAATTCCCACCCTATTTGACTTAATGAAAAAGATAAAATCAATATGAAAAAGAATGAAAGGCAAAGTAATTTTTAACAAAATGTCTTAATCGTCGGAAATTGATTTGGCAGCATAAAAAAAAAAGTGGAACGCTCAAATTTCTAGTGAATTTAATTAGTTTTAGAATTGGTTATACCCGAAAAAATTAATTTTCGCACATCTAAACCCTTTTTTATGAACCTGAATTTCATTTCCTGAGCTCCTTTCTAATAGGGCAATGTCAATTATCTTCAGCTTTTATACTAAACCGAATCATGCAAAACGGAGGGAGATGAAAGCTGTTTTAAAACCCCAAAAGAAATGGAGGGAATGACTTAAATAATACCAAAAAATTAGAAATACAATAATTTTAGGAGATATTATCTTTTAAAAGATAAAAAGAAAGAATCAGAAGAAAAGCTAAAAACGCACTAGGGGCTTATTTGTAAGTTAAGGATCTCGATTTAATGCCCTTTTCTTGCAACAAAAAATCTTAAAATGAAGTTCCAACAGTTTTACTTTGTATTTGAAATTGACGAAAGAATTCAAGTGGGCTATAAAATAGAATTAGCGATGAATTTTTTAATTAGTCAAGTTTAAATTTGTACTCCCCAAAAAAATTTTTTGAAAATTACCAAGTGAAAGGTGGAAACTTTGAAATAAATTATACTTTCAGTTCATCCTAATTTAATCTTGCCTTCATCTTACTTTTTAATTTGGTTTTGTTGCGACTCAAGGGTAAAAACGAAGGCTTATCTGTTGGTGGGTCCCTTTCGTTCGAGAGAAATTTAATTAAAAGAAAATGGAATCCTTTAACTTCGAATTCCTTGGTCATTAAGGGTAAAATAAATACTTTCAGCCATTTAGCAAAGGCACAAAGTCAGAAGAAGAAAGAACGGAGAGTATATGGGGCGGAACAAAAAATGGAACAAAGAACCACTTGGCTTACGGCACCTTCCCTGCAAAACAGCAGCTGCAATCATCCGCGGTATTCCAATGTCCGGAGTATGTCCCATCTGACAGTGGGTGACGTGGCTCAGGCTTCCATCGTTCTTCTGCTTTCACTGGGGATACTAGTGGCTAATATTTTAGTGATAGTCGTGATAAATAGCAAACGATACTCCAAACACATTCATTCGCAGCCCAGATATTTGTTAACATCGCTGGCCAGTAATGATCTGGCCATTGGACTGATGGTAACTCCTTTTGGATTTCTCCCTGCTTTGTATCGATGCTGGCCTTATGGAGAGTTATTTTGCCAGATTCAGGTGAGCTTTTCTTTAAGTCTCTATTGGTTTTTTAAGCTGTGAGAAAAATTGAAATAGTCAAGGGTACGTAAAATTCCTATATCGTCGATGTCAACCTTTCTTTATCAACTTTACCCTGTTCAACAATGACCCCCAAATTTTAATTAAAAGCCTAACCTAAAATACTGATGACTAAGCTTCATGTGAAGTTCATTAAAGCTAAAAACTGATGACCGAAGAAGTGACCGACGAAAAATATTTTTTTGCCAACTATGCACAATAACTAGTGACGAATCGAATCTCTAAGGTAAAGTTATTGCGCTAGAAAATGCATCCACAGTGCAGAAACCTTCATTAAAGGATATGTCAACTCAAATAAAACGCAATAGCCCAGCTGCATAGAAAAATGGTGTAAAATGTCTACCATAAAGCCAAAAGAAAAGCAATTACTTTACTGAATATGTGGGTTATTTTGAAAAAAAAAATTGAACTTGACTAAACTCCTTTCTGAATGCTTATTATTTCATCTTCGTTCCCATCCTATAGACCAGGGATGGCGAACCTTTTTTGATGTCCGTGCCACAAAGTCATAAAAATTCTTTTTTGAATAGGTAACGTGCCACAAATAATTTTTAATCAATTTGTATCAAAAAAGGACTTATTAAAAAATAATAATTTTTTTTTGTGCGTGCCATCAAAACTTTTAAACGTGCCACTTGTGGCACTCGTGCCATAGGTTCGCCATCCCTGCTATAGACTGTACCTCCAGTCAAATCCGCTATCCGATTCCTCGGGTTGAGTCACTGGTCTTTCCCTAGCCCCTTTAAAGCCAGACCAGCTAATACTTAATGTCCCACTTATACACAGGGGGCAGTTTGATGTTCTTAGCTGAAATTTTCAAGTTCAATGATTTAACGATTCTTGTCTTACCCTCTTTTTCCATTTCTAGTATATTTAAAAAATACACTAAATTTTAGCATTAAAAATTCACATTTCTTCCTTTGCCTCTAGCCATTCAATTCTTTTTCTCTTAGTACTTAAAAAAAATAAATGCATAATGTATTAATATAAATATATATGACAATCCCGCAAGAGTTTTAAAAACTTTCGTTGATAGGTAAATGAATTTTCCATTAAAACAAAAACACACTAATATTTCACTTCGCACCGCCTTGTATTTCCTAATTTCAAAGAGATAAGAGTAAAAGAAATTGGACCGGACGTCTCTTGCAAATTTTATTTCCTTTTATTCTCTTTATTCCATTTTCATCCCATTCGTTTTATTTTTATGCCTTTTCATTATACAATATTTATGTTTATAGGTCATGAGCTCACAGAGAAAAAACTATGAAACAATGAACAGAGAGAGTGCTGCATCATAAGATAAACTTTTAAATTTTTACCGTAACTTGTCTTCTTGCTAGCATAACAGGATAAATGCTTCTTCTTTCCCTTAAACTGGCATGCTTCATCAATTTAACAAGGCTTCCATACTTTCTTGTCAATTTTCAACGACAAAAGGGAGATGATTTTCAGAAGCTTGGATGAAATCCCGAAAGGCCCATCGAGCAAAAGACCAATTTTTAGAATCCGATGTCTACTTAGCAGATTGGAAATAAAATTTCACGTTCTTTTCTTCCTCTCTCTCTCTCCTTTTTAAAATATGACCTTTGACTGTTGCTGATAAAAACGTATTTGTATGACAGTTTCGAGGGAAAATAAGTATTCTGTTTAAAATTTTTAATTTTGCTTTGAAGGAAATGAAAATTTTCTCTAGAAATTAAGCTTTTTAAGCAAAAAGAAGATATCTTTACTAATTTTCTGACGTTTTAAAATTGCTGACATCAACAGCGGAAAAAACCTAGACGATGCCAAAAAAAGTTTAAATTTGGGAGCAACGCCAACAGACCTCTGCCATGGTTAAGCCTCTCCTACCTTCCTATCCTCCAGATTAACCCACTTATGGGTTCTCCTTATGGTCTATCTTCTCAGCTTTTCTTTATTTGTTTTTTAAGCCATTTTCAACTGCAAAAATAATATGTAGCAAAGCCCTAAACTACTCACCAACTACTCCCTAATCTTACTCACACCAAAGGACCAAAATTCTCAAATCATTCTTACCGTCTATTGGCGCAATATGTAATAGGCAATGAAATAGCTGTAATCTCGATACTTAATATACTTTTCTGATACCCAAATTACCGCTGTCACCATTTGTGCAAATATTTGCAGGCGGCTTTGTCATTTTCAATTCTGACAGAAAACTTCGAAAATTCCAACCGAACACAACGCAACTCGAACGCTGCCCGACTACGTAGGTAAATAAAAGTGAGCGAGACAAACCTCATCGTATCACATTTACCTTTTGCTAAGGTGATTGCCCGTCTGTTTTCCACAGTTGTCTCCCAATAATTCGGTCTATTGAAATTAATTTGGGCAGCAGATTGACTTGAAAGACCCACACTGAAGCAACGCTTCCGGGCACAACTGGTTCTAACCAACAATCCACTGTATATACAAAAATCGTTCCTAAGCCCATCAGGATCTACGGTACATAGTTGTGTAGCTCCTGTATAAACCTTGAGCAAAACAAATTTTAATTTAAATCCTAGGCACTTTAGTCAATGTCCCTGATTTCCATCACGAAAGAAGGAAACCAACAGACCTTATTTCTTTATCTCTCCTTAACAAAGATCAGCCTCAAAAACTCAATTACTGGCCTTCCTTACTGATCTCTTACTTTCTTCATGTACTACTCTAGTCATCCAAATTGCTATTATCACATTTTTCCTCTATTTCATTTTATTCTCTCATTTGCTTCTTATCTGCTTATCTCTCTTTTTTTTCTATCTAGTCTTTTTCTCCTCCTTATCGTTCCTAGCTCTTATTGTCAATTCTACGAAATAAGCATCATATTATAGTTAAGTTTTAATCCCGTTTTTCACCCTTTTTTTAAGTATAACAGGATGCGGGAGGAGGATTCGAAGTTGCGACTATAATTTGTTTGTCTGGTGTTCAACCATTACGCTATAAATCCCCCGCAACGAGCATCATATTGTGTTAAATGTATATCCAAAAGTGTCAATATAACGTAATTTTATTTTCAAAATCTTTCCTAGGCCAAGAGCTGGTCTTTTGGTCTTAACCTTTTGACATGTAGCACATTTGGAAACAAACAGCAGCTAAGCAGAGTAATATGATAAAAAAAATTACCTACGACAAGAATGGAGAACCAATTGCGCGCGTGCCATAACACAATAAATAAAATAACAACACAAAAAATAAATTTTGATCATAAGTACAACAAACGTAAAATTTTTTCTTTCTGTATTTATTGAACTATAATAATATTCTTCCAGCGATATTAATATTCTTCGAAAGTGAGGAGAAAATAAAATATTATAAAATCGTATTCTTATAATTTATATTTGATAATTATAGTATGGCACTCGAGGGGCCTAGAGTAGCGGTTAAAGTTCCCAACTTGGACGTCATGATCGTGAGTTCTAATCGTTCCCCCGTATCCTATTATACCCAAAATGGCTGAAAAACGGGATTATAACCACTATAATTTTAGTATGGTGCTTTAGTCATTTCATAAGGATTATATACAAATTTGTGGCTCAGACAGTGAAGAAGGTTCGAATTCCCAGACCTAGAGCCAATGTTTGTATGAGTTTGACATTTGTTCTTCTTTTTTTTAGTTACATCTATTGTTGCTGAAATCCTGTCGCTTTTCCTAAAACCAAAAAAAATTAATAAATTAATAAATAACAAAACAAACCTCAAATTTTTAATGTGTTCTAATTTTTAAAAAAACTATTACAGTTATGGCATCATTTGTCTTGCAAAACGTTAAAAGTTATTTTTGACCGAACTAATATTTAAACAATTATTTTGGATTTTTTTTAAATTAAAAACTTTTCTTTTAGGCTCTTTTAAGGGGAGCCCTTTGTCAGCAATCAGCAGTCATCCTCATTTGCATGGCCATCGATCGCTACATGTGTATGTTACATCCTGTTAGTTATCATAAGCGCTCTAGTAAAAAGGTTTGTACTATTTAACATGTTGTATAAACGAATGACGGATAAATTATGTTAGTTACATGAACAGACAAACAGGGCTGATTTCAAAGACTTATGTTAAAAATTCAGACATTTACTTTGATTTCTTAAATGTTTATTACCACTCTTGAGGAATTGTTAAAAACTACATCTTTGGAATTGAAACAGACCAGAATCAAATTTAATAAATAATGTTGGCGTCTTCGATTTTATATCTACTCCTAAATAGATCTGACTGACAAATGGTATCTGGCGATCGATTTATTTTGAGTAGCTCAATTCAATGATCAAGAAAAAATGATGTGAAATTTTTGGGGAGTAAATTCGGAACTTGGTCGAGAACTCTTTCTTCGCTATCTCTTTACCCTAAGAATTTATGTTGTTCCACCCAAAACTTTGAGGAACTTTTCTTGAGAATTGAACTATATGCTTTGATCAGCTGAAATGATTTTCCTAGAATTACTGAGTTCCTTTTTTTGTCTAGTTAAACCTACATTGTAGCGATTTGCCACCAGTGCTTCGTCAATGTTGGTTTTAATTTATTATTTTCATTTATAAATTGACCCAAATTTTTTTCGTTTGGTATAAAAGCGAAACCAGATATTATTTTCAGAGAGGTTTGATGGACAGAAGATAAAAATGATGGAAAAAAAAAATCCTGGATTAAATGACGAGTTGACCTTCAGAGTTGGCGTCGATGGTTACTCTCTGGGATTTGGATTCGGGAACCCACTCTTCATTATTTTCAAGTAGAAAAAATTTATATGTAAAAAACTATGTATGTAGGCTCATCTTTTGCTCAAAAATATTTTTTTTTCATTTCTATATTCATTTTATCAAGCCAGAATATTAACAAAGCAAAAAACAAGTACCTATGAGGTGAATTTTACTTCATTCCGTGCTACCTTTCTCGCCTGTTTAAAAACGAGTTAATCTTCGATTTTCTTTACGTTTTACAGGTTCCCACTAACTTTTCATGTGAGAGGCCACCAAAATCGTTACTTATAATAATCCGGTAAAAACATAATTATTACGCCCCTTATATCATTTGTTCAACAATTAATTAATAGACAAGTTTAAAGAACAGAGTGAAACGCACAGCTGCATATTGAAAATTATTTTTCAATGATTTGTGTTTTATCTCATTGTTTGGAGATTTTAGCAGTTTTAATGTTCCTTTTTTAACTCTAACGATAAAGAGAGCCTCCTAGCTGTTCTATCATTTCTTCTTTCAACAACTCTGATCGAAAAAAAATCTGTTTACTTATTGAGATAAACCCTGCATATGGGTGCACATATGATTCCGTTACTACTTTCTCAACTTCGTTCTATCCTCCCTCCAACTGTATGAAATATGCTCTGAATAATTTCTTTTTAATGTATTTTGTCATGATATTGACCAAAAGTTTTTCTATTCTCGTTTTATTATTACCTAATTTTATTATATTGACCCTAACCGGTGACAATAAAATGTGTCCAAAGAGCTTGGATTTGAGTCTGTGGAAGGCAAAACAGTTTTTACTTGATCGTTTTTTTCTCGAATTTAGGGATGCGTGGCTATAATCAGTCTGACCTGGATTACGACCTTAAGCCTTTTCGCTGTGATGGTGCTGCCCCGTGGTGGTTATTACTTCAATCAAACTGGTCTTTTGGCTTGCGACCCTTTCTTTGCCAGGGTCAGTTTAAGGATATTATCATCTTGTTTGTTCTATTTTCCAACCACCATGATACTTATGTACTGTTACGGATCTGCTTTTCATGTCAATAAATTGAGACTGAGAAAAGTGACGAAGGCCGGAAGTTTTTCTCCCTCGAGTACTCAACTCCCTGCAGTAGAAAAAGTAAGTGACTAATTTTGTAGAAAATACAAGGGGAAGAATTTTAAAGAGGAAATACTTTTTAGGTATTTGTTTCCTGTCTCACTCGAATTACAAATGTAAATTGCTTTCAGTAAAAACACTAAATTTCTGATTAACTTTTGGTAATAGTGAGCCAGTACTTTGATATAAAAAAGTCTATCAATCAAATTTTGTTTTGGTGAAGAAATTCATTTTGAGAATGAGAATGGGTCTTACTTTTGACTGAGACTGAGGCTTTTAATTTCTAATTTTTAAATCATCTAGTCAAAAATATTTTAAAAATTATTTATAAAAGAAAAGCTTGTTATTAATTAAATTGACTGTGAAGATTTCAGTTTTTAATTTTATTACACAGTATGTTGTTCACGAGCGGAAGATAAGCTTGAACGTATCACGAACCATGGCTGCGATGTCTTTGGGATTTATAGTGATGGTGACTCCATGGACGATACAAGAAGTGGTCGCTGCTTGCACAGGCTCAAAGGTGCCCCCATTTTTAGACTTTTTGGTCACTTGGATTGCTCTCAGCAACAGTTTTTGGAACCCATTCCTTTATTGGTTGCTCAATAATGAATTTAGGAAAATCTCAAAACAACTCATACTTTCTAAGGTATTAATAATCTACTTAATGAAATTTTTATTAATTCAATTTAAAAGGCAAAACTTAAAATGCGATTTTTTAAAATAAAAAACTGAAAAATTCTTACATTACTTTTTGCGTTCGATCGATATACAAATATCGTTGCTTCGTTAATATTATGTTTTTCAGCTTTCCATCAACCTTGATTATGCCAGTAGTTCTAAGTTGGCGAAAAGTTGGTTGTTACCTTTAAGTGCTTCTTTCACACGAATAGTGCTTTAGATATTAATATCGTGTTTCGCGCGAGTTTTACTGTGTGAGTGCTGCACAGTGTGCGTGTGTTTGCTAAAACCGTTATACGCGGTTTGAAAAAAAAAAAAAAACAATAATAATTTTTGCGTACTCAAACGTGATATCGTTGCATCAAACTTGTTCGAGACTAACCTGCTTTTTTTGGTTTAGTTTTTTTGCAGAAAAAAGTCGAAAACTCAATCACCAAAGCAGATGCTGTAGTACCAGTAGCACCGCCGCTGTTCCTCCGCCTCCTGTGACTCCAACAAGGACTGATTTAGAAGGTTTAAGCGAGAAATACTGGGGCGAAATTCTCGAACGAACGGTGTCCAGCAACAGCCTTCAAGCCATGCAAAGATTGTGTCCCCCTCCACCTCCAATTCCTCCTCCTCCTCCTCCTCTCCCTTATTCTAAGCACAATGAAATTCTCATGAAGGAACTAAACATTTACAACAAGGGAACCTTAAGGTCGATGTACCAGTCGCAAAACTTTAAATAGTTTATAAGTTATCATGTTTGGCTAACCCCCTTAAACTTCCTGAACAACATTTGTAATATACTTTATGAATACAGTCTATAGAAAATTATTAATTGATTTGGAAAATTTATTATCATACTATTTTATGCAGCATAAGTGTTGGTGGAATCAATGAAAATGTATACATGGTCATAAATAAAAACTACACCAATAAACCAAAACACATCGGAGTGCGATTATCACAATTTTCTTTATCCAGGTTTTATGCTCCTTGTGTGTTTTCCTAGTTAATTACATCCTAGACAATGGATTATAGGGCCATATTTCATAACTAAGAAAGAATCCTCCAGTAGTCTGTGTTATTCGTGTCATAATTTCTCAGTTTCGGGATAGAAAAATCTTGAAGCAAAGTGATTTATGCACAAGATTTTCTATTTTGATGTCGTTGAACCTAAAACCTTTTACAAACTAACTAGGAAATAGTGCATGCCGGCCCAAAAAATTATTTCGTAGAAAAATTCCAAAAGTATTTCTATGGGTAAAGAAGATTGGATGCACCCTCGTACATGCCCAAGTGTAACCACTCTGATTCCTGTAATGTGTGTAACTGGCTAACAAGTAAAAACCTTTGGAATCGAGATGTATAAATTGATTAGGGATTCACCACAGGTTTTATAGAAATTTGTCTTATTTATTCGTTACGGTAAAAAGTTAATAAAACTATTGATAATACCACTATTTATCCTTCTTTCCATTTCCATTTATAAAGTTGTTCAATGTTGATTGCTTTTCTGTGTTTTTTCAGGAGCATTAAGAGACACTCAAACCCAGGGGTGAGCAACACAGGGTCCGTTAAATGTTTATGCGGCCCGCCAATCATTTTAAAATTGAATTTATTTTATCGACTTTCTCCCACCAGGATATAGTTATAAAATTAACTGTAATAAAATTATAGTGCATACCAAACCAAAACGATTTTTTGTGACGAGTTACTCACTTGTCGACGACTTGTTCAAACATGCAATACGAACGCGCCGCGTCTGTCCTTATTTGTATTTGCTTCTGTCACACAATCAGTCAGACTGGTAAACTGTTAACTAGCAATTTCAGCAATTCTTGTGTATCTTGAAAGACATGAGCGCAATATTATTATCAAAAAGGTATTATTAGAGTTTTTTTAATTGAAAATTAAGTTTTCCTATAAATTTGTGGGGCCCGCCAAAAAGTTTTTACATTAAAATTGGCCGTAGATTAAAAAGGTTGCTCATCCCTGCTCGAACCCATCCTATGATAATTTGGGAACCATTTTAAAAGTGGTTGTCTCAAATCACCTCTTTCCTTTAAAGGTTTTTAATACTGATAGAAGTTATAGACAAGTTTTTTATTGTCCGTCTTTTTCTTTCATGGAAATCAAATTTTTTTGTGTTTGAAAATTCTGAGTTCACAAAGACTGATCGCCAGTAGAATCGAAAAGGGGGGAAGAAAAATTACGGCGGTTGATTTCAAAAGCCCTCACAAAAAGTTAGTAAAGGCTTCGCGTACAGTATTATCGCGACAGTATTTTCTTCGAAGAGCTTCCTCATGTTTTAACCTTTACGTTGCTTTGTCGCTTGTTTTGTCGTGCTAAGACTCCGCCTCTCATAACGCGTAAACTAACTTTCTATCCTTTTTATTTTATCCTCTACTCTATGTACTAACAAACCAAACCGAAACTCTGAACGAAAGAGTCATCCAACAGAGTTAGTTCGCAAGTTAGTTGGTCAAAATAGAAGAAATGAATTAACCGGAAACGAATGCAAAAACCAAGATCAATGCAAATATCATAATATTGTTATTTATTGAGCTGTGATATTGATAAGAGAGATAAGTAAGAACCACACCCTATTCTCTTTTTTCGAGGCAGTGAGATTACAGTTTACATTTTAGGAAATCAGGCTCAAATATGAAAATTTTGTGTGTATTTCTCTTAATTTTTGGCTCGAGGTTTTTCTTCGCGGCTGCTGAATGTAAGTTACTCATTGTTTTTTACATATTATGTTATATATAAAGTTCTTTTAAAGGCTGAAAGACCTGTTTGTTTTTCAAAGTTTTATCCCACAAAATACGGTTTAAAAAGAAAAGTCAGAGTTTTGAAAAGAGTTTTTGCCATGATCATATACTGAAACCTTTATTATTCTTTCGAGTGTTTTTCTCTCTGACAAAATATTATAGGTAAAGGGCTCTCTTAATTTGACGGTGGTACTTCAGAAAAAGTAGAAATAATGCTTCACTATTTTGTGTATTTCAACTTTACGAATTGGAGCATTGTCATTCTTAGAAGCTTATGGAATCTCTCACGTTGTAGATAAAATTTGTGCAACTTCTGAAAATGAATCTCTCTGTAAGTGGATAGAAGCCTCAAGAAATGAAATAGTATGCGTTCTAGTGTCCGACAGCGTTGACTGTCTCTTAAAAATGCAGAAAAATGAGGCAGACTTTGGAAGTTTTTCTCCTGAAGAAGCATTTTTGGCAGCTCATTTCCTTGGAGACACTGCTATCGTTTTGGCAGAAGTCAGACACCCAGAAAGAGCCGATAATAGATTTGGTTTTGAAACCGTTGCGGTAGTAAGATCGGACTTTAATGGGGGGCTCTCATCTCTGAAAGGTTCGTCCTATTGTCATCCCGGTTTCAGCAAGGCTCAGTATTGGTCTGATCGTGTCCTCAAGGTAAATACTAGTTATATTACAGTTCCTGTAGTTCAGGAAATCTCTCAACCTTCATAGGGAAACTTTTTTTTGTATCTCGTCCTTAGGATTTTGAGAGAAAAGTAGTAGATCACTTTAAGGATGACATCAAGTGTAATTCGGTAATGCGCTCAGCTTACGAGGATGACTTATACAGGCTGTCAATGATATTCAGTAAGGCTTGCAGACCTGGATATTGGACTGTTAGTGATTGGTGGGACAAAAAGCTAAGTAAGTAAAGGTGTGAGATTGAAATGAGAGATGGGGAAAAAGTTGTGGTAAATAATCAAAGAAATAAAATATGAAATGACAAATGGACTGGATGTTTCAGAAAGAGAATACCATTCGTTATGTGCACAGTGCGAACATCCGACCACTTGCTCGTACAAAGTTCAGAACAAAGGAAAACATTCTGAGGCCTTAAGGTGTTTGACCCTCCACGGAGGGAACGTAACCTACACTGCCCTTGAATTCGTGCAAGAGTATTTTAATGTAAGCAATGTTAAAGTAAAATGTAAAAAATTTAAAGAAAAACAGTTTTTTAACAGCAACGGGAAACAATTTAACTTAAAATAAAAAATTGTGATTTTCAGCTGGATACGAACCAAACCTTTCTAGGGCCCGATCACAAAAATCCTTCTCATTACAACTTTTTGTGTCCTGATGGTTCAACTCGACCTCTGACTTCTTTAGATCCTTGTTCTTGGATTAAACAACCTTGGACATCTGTAATTGCCCTGAAGTTTGTAATTTTTTATATACACATTGGCATATTTAAAATAAGTAGTAATTTCTTAGGACAGGGATGACGAACCTATGACACGCGTGCCACCAGTGGCACGTTTGAAAATTTTGATGGCACGCACAAAAACAAAATTATTTTATTTAATAAGTTATCTTTTTCGATAGACATTAATTACAAATTATTCATCTACACTTAATTCATAATTTATGATATGAATTTCTAATACTGAATACGTATCTTAGTATGTTACCTTTGTGGCACGACAAATTTTACATTTTATTATTAAAATATTGCATGGATTCTCTCGAAGTGTATAAAGATGTGCACTAGATAAAATTGGTTAAAGAAGAAATGCTTTTACTGTATTTTTTTATTAATTTATACTTACGTATTGTTTTCACCATGCGAGCATTTCGGATGAAATTTTATTGTGGCACGTCACCTATTTAAAAAAGAATTTTTATAACTTTGTGGCACGGACATCAAAAAAGGTTCGCCATCCCTGTCTTAGGAGATGCCGATATTGTGTTAAACCCGTCAAAGGACCAAAAAGAAGTTGATGAAACCGTGTTATTTTATAACACCATGCATGCAGAGATATAAAAAAATTATTGTACTAAAAATTAACAGAAGCTTGTGCAAATGTATCTTACTACTATTTCTCTCTGCTCAAAAAATTTTTGACAAGGGAAAACTTTTCAAAGTCTGTTAAATTTTGATTCATTTTTTATTTGATAGTTCTGTTCACTTTGAATTACTAAAAGACTTGAAGGAGTGGCTGAATAATGACGATGAAACCCAATTCAGACATTCGACTTGGACCGATCATTTGCGTAATCTACTCACAAGAAACAAGGGGATTCTTAAATTTCGAGATCGTTCCCTCACTGTTACCAGTTATATAAAAGAAGGTAATAAATTTTTTGTGCGTATAAAACATAATTCATTGCATTTGTATCGAATCCTGAGATTGTACTGGGATAAATAAAATAAATTGTGAAAATTTCACACAACGACTAATCTACAGATAAAGATTTTTGCTTCTTCAGGGAGGAGTATTCCCCAATCTGAGAAAGAATTGTGTCGAAAAGCTATTAAGTGGTGCACAATAAATAAAATAGAAAAGAAAAAATGCGAATATATCTCGACAGCTGCGTTGACTCATGGATTACCCACTCAAGTTGGATGCATCGAAGAAAGTAACAAGATAGATTGTCTGAAAAAAATTCGTGACCGAGAAGCCGACATCGTTTTCATTGATTCAGAACTTGGATTCATAGCACGAAAGTGAGTTGTGAATGTGTCTTCCAACTACGTTTGAAAGGGCGAAAAAGTTGTTAAGACTATAACGATGTATTGTTTCAGAATTTACAACCTGTCAGCAGGTGCTTATCTTGAAACCCAGAGAACAGGAAATTATTACGGGGTCGCCGTTACAAAAGGAAATTCAATCAAACGCTTTAAAGATTTGCGGGGGAAAAGAGCTTGCTTCCCCAAGTATAATGGTTTAGGTGAGTATTAACCTAAAACAATTATATTATTATTTTATCGAAACCTTAATTACTTTTGTTTTGTATCTGCAAGAAAGAGTTATGTTAAGTAAATGTTATTTGTAAAAGGAATTTCTTGATCTGAATCTAAATATTTATCATTTATATACACTGTTAATATCCTCAAGGTTTCGGTAAGACTGAAAACTTCAAGTTGAGGAGACAAGGAAAAGGTGGGGTTGAATGGACAAGATGAATGAATGGTCAAAAATGAAATAGGACGAGGACAAAGGGTTTTCGGTAGGAAGGTGAAATCAGGTATATGAAGGGCTCTACTGTGAGTCAGCGCTGATTCACAGTTCAGCCCTCAACCTGAAGTTTTTCGGACTCAGTCTTATTGAAACCCTGATGATGCTAACAGCTTAAAGTTAGTGAAACGTTGAACAATTTTCTTGTTCTCAGTTGAGATGGGTAGTGCTCTGCTCGTTTTTGCTGGGACAGTGACGCGGTTTGTCATAAAACCAAAAATTTTATATGTGTATATAAATTATGAAAAGCGATAGCGAAAGTTTAAACACTATTATTCATCATTTCTTTGGCTTCAGGTTGGCTGACCTTTGTTCAAGCTTTGAAAACCTCCTCAATAATTCCAAGAAACTCTTGTTCAAGTTCAAAAAAAATTTGGAGCTTTTTTTCAAAGGCTTGTGCTCCAGGTGCGAAGGATCCGAATTTGAACCTTAAGTTAAATGAAGTTCCTGATAGTTTATGTAAAAGTTGCATCAATGCCAATGAGGGTAATTATAATACTTTTTTAAAAAATAATACAGGCTATGCACTCGTGACGATAACAATACAACGAATGTGAAACAAGAGTTTATCATCGTAAGGATTTCGGAAATAGTTCGCAAACACGAAAGAAATATTGAAGCCATGAAATCTTTAAAGAACTGAGAAATCCTTATGTCAAATTCTATCAGAGCCCATGTTTCAAGAGGCGCAAGAAGGGGGCGGAGCGAACCGAGTCCGCAAAACGTTCGCCAGGCGTGCGGAAAGTGGACAGGTTCGCTCCTGTCTGAAAGCGAAAGATAAGAATTTTCCTCACTATTAAAAGTCGATTTCAAGATCTCATACGTGAAGGTAGTGCCGTATATTTTATCCCGCACCTGTGTCGTAGCTTTCTCACCGGAGAGTGTTGTGTTCTCGATTTCATCTCGATTTTACGTGGATCAGTATCGTTTTATCAAGAATCCGGATAACGGTAAGCTGTTCGGGGTTCCTATCTAGTCCTATCCTCTACTCCTTTCAGCTACCACGTACACAAACAGGACAAAAGAAGTAAGCGTATTGAATCCACTATTTTTTTCAATTACCACTCTCATCTCTCATATTCAGACCAAATCCGCAAACAAATTGGTCCTTCAAACCGGATATGCGACTTTCGTTAAGTCCGATCTTGAAACAATATTCGCATTTCTCGTCATGTCCCTTTCTCTCAGTACCGAATCAAATCGGTTCTCTCATTTCTCTGCTGAGGATCGTTGCGCTCGGCCGCAACAGCCCAAAAGTAGACACTATCAGTATCTAGTGAAAAAAAAAAATCACTTGCAATAATCCATGTACAAAGTTTACAAAAATATGTATATATGCATATATACTATATATATATATTCATATATATGAATATAAACATATATATAAATATTCATTATATATATATTCATATATATATATTTGAATTATTTGTACATACATTATTTCCTTTGCCTCCTAGGCACAAGGAGCCGCAACAAATGTCCTCTACTTGTCCCTATTGCGCGCCAAGCACTTCACTTGGGACCAAGTCATCGGTGGCACAAGTTTGAATAGCTCAGCAGCTATCGTTGACCTCCACGAACCCCTGGGTATTGCTCTGCGGCGCTAGCTGGCGGAGTTCCACTCTAGGGCTTGGCGACAGATCTCTTTTGCGCCTTTCCTTAAGGTGTGTCCGATCCACCTCCATCTTCCTTCGCGGATTCCCAGTGCCAGAAGCCTCTGGTTGCATTTTTCGAGGAGAGCCTCATTCGTAAGCCAGTTGTCAGGCCACCAAGTCTTTGTTACGTAGCGCAGGCAGCGGTTGACAAAGGTTTGGAGTTTGCGGGTGACCTCCGAGGAGACTAGCCAAGTTTCGCAGACGTATAGAAGTACCGATTTTACATTAGAATTGAATATTCTAATCTTTGTCTTCAAGGAGATTTACAGAAATAGGGCAACTAAAAAAAAAGTCTTGTAATTTTTACTAGACCGCTGGTCCCCAAACTTTTTTGTCCTCACGCCCCCAGCCTAGAAAAAATGTTACTTACTACATGATTTTTTCTTGCCATTTAATAGCAATTAATAGGAAACGTACAGGTATCAATGTTTCTACTTTCGTCGTAGAATGTAGTAAAGAAAGATGAACTGTAAGTTAACGTCTACGTCAAACATCTCTCAATTCGATCCTTTTCGTGGTATTTCTTCTTCTCTGTAGCAGTTTCCTCATGGTCTCGTCGCCTTCAGACATACAAGCGTAGCAAACCCGAGCAAAATAGCTAAATCAATTTTTGTTAAATCTTCTCTACTTTTGTACTATCACTGCCTCCTTACAATTATGCATCGCCACCTGAATAGCTGGACGTAGTGTCCACCAGGGGGGTGGTAGCACCCACTTTGGGAACCACTGACTTAGATAGTACCTGAATTAAATTTAGTTTTTATGGCTACCAAACGACGCAAAATGAAACGCCACGAAACAAGTCCACGCAGGATTCGGAATCGAAACACGATTCGACTTGTCCCAAGTGCGCGAGACACGACGAATTCTGCACATCGAAGTCTCCAGAACAGCGACCATATAAATAAATCTCTGAACTGAATTCGTCAGTAAGTTTGGCAACAACTCAAAGTGATTCGGAGCAGTCTTGCGAATTTTGATCCTTTTTAAGCTTTAATGTGGGTCATTCCATGTCAAACGGACCAGATTTATGAATCTGATTTATGAATTTATGGGGATGAAAATCCCCAAAATTTCAATTCGAAATATCTTCGGGTTCGTCTTCTATTAGCCTCTAAAGAGAATGGGGCAGCTCCGATTTCGGGGGCAGCTTTATGTGCCCTTTCAAATGGTACACCGCTAGTCGTCTACCTCATTTGAAAGCTGAGTGAGGACGGTGGAGTAGTGGCAAAAAATTTGTCGCGCTTGACAAAAATCCTGTTTTTGCGCCGCCATAACTTTTTTCTGGGACTACGATTCTTTTCTAGATTATGTATGCCTGTAGTGTGTTATTAGTACTATAATCCTGTGTTTATTTGACTTTATCATCCCAATTACTTTAGGAGACATGGGTGTGCGAAGAAGGCGGGAAACTGATTTTGGCCTAAGTTTGCGGCCAAATATCTCAACTGTGTCCTTTTTTATTCCTCTCTAGCCAGTATCATTGGAAAGAGCATATCTTTAGCTTTCAAACCTAATCCAAAACCATTCAATTTAATTTTACAGCGACGACTACTTTACCTTTCGTGAACCCGCTTCTCCGATAGGGTCGCGGGGTGAGGGAAGCAATCAAGGATTTCCAACTGGAACGATCCTCCGCTATCGAGGTCAGAGAACCCGGGGTTAGCAGGCGGGATTCGGCCAAGGCCTTCACCCTTCTGAGCCACCCCTGCCGCGGACGGCCACGGGGCCGCTTTCCTCCCGAGCATTCCGACAGGACCCGATGAACCAGACTTTCTGGGGGAGCCTCTGTACGTGCCCAAACCATCGGAGTATGGATCTCTCGATCCGGAGAAGAAGCGGCTCGACCTGAAGCCCCTCGCGAATGGCTGTGTTACGACACCTATCCAGCCTCGACACACCAGCCACCTCTCGGAGATACCTCATTTCAGCCGCTTGTACCCGGGATCTGATCCTTTCGGTCATCACCCACACCTCATGACCATAAGTGAGGACAGGAACATAAACGGACCGGAAGATACTGAGCTTTGCCTGGGTGCTCAGCCCAGCACTCCTCACTACGGACCGCCCCAACTGTTGCATTACTGCCCCAGCCTGAGCGATCCGCGACGCGATCTCTGCGTCTGTCCTGGCATCACTTGTGAACCAGACCCCAAGGTACTTAAACTTCTCCACCTGCCCCGGCCTCGGCACATGCGGCGTCGAAACCGTCAAGTGCGCGCTGGAGTTCAGACTGGGTGGATCCCAGAAGGACGAGGTCATAGGTTAGGTGCGTACACACCTGCAGAACAGCCAGTGTTGACGTCTTCAACTGAAGCGTCAGTACCGCCATCCTTCTTCCCAACGGGGTCCATTCAATCACCCGGGCCGACAGCCGGGGGCTCGTGAGTATTTCCACACCTGCCTGCGGCACCATTGCAGGGTCGACTTCGGGAATATCCACGGTCTCGGAGCCCCTTTTCTTGGTGGAGGAGACACCCAGGATATCCAAACGATACCTTTTGGCCTCCTCCACCAGTTCCAGGCGCTTCTCCACCGTCAGCGAGAAAACGTTCCAAGTTCCGGTCCTAAGTCGTAGTCGTCGTCCAGTTGTGCGTCCCATATTGCCCTTCTTGGGCGTTGCGCCTTACCCCCACGATCCCCAAAACGGATAGCGAGGCCATTGTTGTTGATGTCCATATCGCAGGAGTTTACCGGGGAGATGGAGGTCCACCCAGTCAGTGTCCCCTGTACCTGGGTAAGGCTACTTACTCGGGGAGGGCGCCAGGTATCCCCGAAGCTCCGTTCACGACTCAACTCTCTTGTGACCACGCACCCCATCAGCACACCTCAGGGTCGGGAGGCTGATTGCAGTGTAAAACCACTGTACTTTTGTACTCCTCTTTCTTCTTTATTCCCTAGATTTTAACTAAATTTCCGGTTCTGTGCCCAAAGAAACAACCTCAGATCATAACAGAACCACCGCCACCCTTTACTAGCACCGATGGCACCAGACAATCTGGTAGCATTGTTTCTCAATAAGAACATTGAACCAAATTTCTACTGTTTCTTTCAAATAATACAATCTTTGACTCCTGGGCTTAAATACTATTTTAAAAATTTTCTTCAGTCCAATATCAATGTCTCAGGGTCCATTTCATTCATTTTTTCTTGTTTAGCGGCTTCAACAGCTGTTTTGGGACGGCAACACACCCAAACAAATGAGCATTCCTCAATCGTCGCTATACAGCTATAAGGAACACAGGTTTGTAGCCTGATTAATGCACATCACCGTAAATGTCTGGAGTTGTGGGCGTTTATTTCGCTTGCTAGTAAATATAATAACATTGTCCTCCCTAGGCGAAGTTTGTCTGGGCCTTCTCGACCAAGGGAGGTCCTGATTTCTGCCGGTTTCTTTGAATAAACCGAGTGTAAATAAAATCTTCGATATTTTTTTCGTGTGGCAATGACTCTATCACATTTGCACTTGTTGTGATAAATTTAATAATGGCAGAGCTTGTATCAACCTTAATTTCCTACTTTACCCAATGTTTTGAGAGTGCCGGATGGTACTGACCAAGAAATACAACTAACAAGAAAATGCGCCTAGAAACATTGTCTATTTTGAACCCTTTTTCGAGCGTTTTTTGGTAATTAAACAAGGATTTCTTCTATTTTTATTCTATTTACCCAGTTATTTACTTCTTATTCTATATACCTACCTTTTTTAATCTATACACCTATGTATTTGTATACTTTGCTTTTTATTTTTATATGCAATGTAAAACGAATCTGTATCCTTAATGTCCCTCGGGCGAAATGAGGATAATTTATATTGTATTATTATTTCTTTCTTTCTTTCTTTCTTTTCTTTTCTTTTTTTTCTTTTAACAGGGACTTCTTGTGAAGCAACAATTGCCAATTCTTATTTTGGGGAAATCGGAGCCTTGAGGTGTCTTAATAATGAAGATGGTGATGTCGCTTTTTTGGATTTCTATACCATTCAGAAATTTCTGGGTAATGTAGAGACTTAATAAGTTCCATTCTGAAACTGTTTCTTTTATCTTTATAATACTGAAATTTTGTTTGTTGTTATGCTTTAAAAATATAAACTGCACCTTCTGCAGTTTCATCTGTTTAAAAACATTTTTCAGACTTAATTTAGAATTTAGAATTTAGAGTGAATTATTTTTACATTCACATACATTTTTCCAAATAGTTATAACTTCCAGTAAAGGTCTGATGAGATCCCACCAATCAACTTTTAATTGAACTGTTTATATTAAAAAAAAAAATTGGAGTAGACTGCGGCGTCTGACTGAACTCCTTACTTCCAGATTCAAATCGTCCAAACATCCTAGACTCGAAAATTAACCTTGAAGACTTCAAGATTTTATGCAGAGATGGTTCAGTTGCAGACTTTACCATGACCAACCCAGACAAATGCTCCTTCATACAACTTAATGGCGGAGAAGTATGGACTGTGTTATATATTGGCATTTGAATATCCCGTATGAGTATTAAGCGTTGTCCCGGTCTTTATTAAATATTCAGTTTTCACTTATCCCGAATATGTCCACATCATCTGCGTTTATGTTGGCTTTGTCTCTCGAAACGTCAGAAATACATTTATAAGTATAACGGAAAGGTGTAAAGTGTACGACCAGGTTTAAAAAAACACAATCTTAAAGAGCTTAACGGGAAACCCTGGTTTCTGTAAAGGTTGCAAGGGTCTTTAAGGAATTAAAAAAAAATTCTGTATAAAAAAAGGTGAGTAGGCGTAGAATGTTCGGTTACTGCTGATTTTTTGGAATGAACGTATAAGTGTTGGTTAAGAAAATTCACCCCCAAAAACAGTAAATTAATAATAATAAATTGGACAACACAAAAAAAATATATATATATATATAATATATACCGAAAAAAACAACAAAACAAAAAAAACTATAAACCATCCATCAAGAGCATCAAGAGGCATCAAGAGCGGACCTTAATCGCCTACATGTAGGTCGTCGAGAAACACCAGAACTTCCAGAAGGTGGAAGTAATCTTTGGCAAGTCGAAGGAACCATCTTTTGGAATGCCATTGTCGGACTAGCCAACTTTGTACTGGAACACCAGGATGAAAAGTTATTGTGCCAAATTACAAAATCCAACCTGGAGCGTCCAAGCGCAAGCATCCAGGGGTGGCCAACAAGTTTAAGGAGAGAAACGACACCAGTTCACTATAGACTCAAAAGAACATGAAGGGAGAAACTGCTCAAGTTCTGAATTGAGATATCTAGCCAGATAATATAATTAAAGACTTGGCAAAGAAATTTTGTTCAATCATAGATGTAGCCGTCCCAAATCATTTCAATATAACACCCAAGGAACTGGAGAGGCGACTGAAATATAAGAACCTAGAAGTAGACATGCCGCGGATGTAGGGAGTGAAAACAGAAATCTTATTTGTAGCTATAGGTGCATTAAGCCTTGCAGCTCTCAGCCTCCCCAATAAATTGGCAAAAATACCTGGCCAAGCAAAGGATTGGGCAGTGCTGAAAAATACACTAACGAACACAGTGAAGATGCTGTGAAAACGTATGTCACTCTATACGTTCCTGAGGACGTAACCAGTATCCTGGAATGGAGCGACAAACCACATCTAACGTTGTTCAAATAAACAGATAATAAAAATAATGATGATGATGATGACGATGATAATAATGGAGACGGCTCACATCCTGCCAAGGGCTCTACAGTGAAATTAAAAATACCTCTACATCCATCCCTAAACAATAGGGATGAGTCCTGGAAGAGATTTGTGTTTCAGGAACCACCGTTGGGTTTTAATCCCATGTTTCACCCTTTTTTAAGTATCACAGGATACGGGAGGAAGATCTGAACTGGCGACTACAACTTCTTAGTCTGGCTCTTATCCACTATACCAGGAATGGCGAACCTTTTTTGATGTCCGTGCCATAAAGTCATAAAAATTCTTTTTTTTTTTAAATCGGTGACGTGCCACAATAAAATTTCTTTCGAAATGTTACGTGGTGAAAACTACACGCAAGTATAATTAAATAAACAAAAACAGTAAAAGCAATTCTTATTTAAATAATTTTATCAAATGCGCATCTTTATATTCTTTGAGAGAATCCATGCAATATTTTAATACTAAAATATATAATTTGACAGTTGTAGTTAAGGTACTAAGATAGGTTTTCAGTACTACAAATTTATGTAGTACATTATAAATCAAGTTTAGATTAATAATTTTTAATGTATTTCTATCAAAAAAGATAATTTATTAAATAAAATAATTTTGTATTTGTGCGTGCCATAGGTTCGGCATCCCCGCACTATACCACAGACCTACCAAAAAATAAACAATATTTCACAAACCATCTATTATGGGTTTTAGGTAGTCACAAGAAACGATTTGGAACCAGTGTTAAGAAATGATATTTTTCACACTCTTCTGGAGCTTGATGACTTATTCGGGACAACTTCTAGGAGCTATAATCCAGCCATGAAAATGTTCGAGCCCTTTGAAGGGCAGTCTAATGTTCTATTTAAGGTATTTATGCTTTCTTAGAATCTTTCACTGAATATTTTTCATGCTGTTGAGAACTTTTAAGCTTATTGTATACTTATTATTTGCAGGAGTCAGCAGTGTCTTTAGTGAGTATTTTTGAAACCCAAAACAGCTTTGTGAACAATTACATAAAACTTTTCAACAGTTTAGAAAATTGTCTAAAGGAAAATAGATCTTCCAGTCATCTACCCTCAATTTTTGTTCTTGGTTTTTCTATTATTTTTTTTTTTTTTTAGTGACCCGTTTATAAATACGACTTGCTTTTTTTTACAATTTCATTTCAACAGAAAACATAAACTCGCCATTATTTGCTATTTAGAAGTCTTTGAATTTTTTTCACGGCAAGCCATTTGCACCTATTTTGCATATTGGAAAAATTTAAGACGAAAACAAAACTAAATCAATTTTTTGGTTTTGTTTAATGAAGGGAAACCGTTACAATACTACGTTTTCTTAAAAACATACAGTAAATCACAAAATAATCCATTTATCTTTCACATTTTATATGCTAATATGTCGCGGCTTATCAAACAACAAAAATGTAAAGCGAATATAAAGATTTAAAAAAGTAAAAACGAAGTACTTAAAATCAGTTTTTATTGTATTAACAATGTTTTTATGTTAATGCCTTTCTTCTTTTATCTCGCGTCCAATTAAAGAACCTTCCTGGCGTCCTAAGAATGTATTTCATAAAACCCTATCTATGTTTTCGTGCACGTTACTTGGAACTAATTGTAGAATTCCTCCAGTGTGAGGCAAATTGATTTTTCGGTTATCCTGGTGCTTCTCAAAATATTTTTTTATTGAATGATAAATATCTCGATTTACGTCAGACGTCGATGCTTTGATTTTGTTCGTTTTTGTATATTTGTGTTTTGTTTGAAGTTCGTCTTTCCTATCACTCAAACGCCGATAGTCCTCTTCGGAGCGCAATATACTCTCAATCCATTTAGCAAACATGCTCACCTAAACACAATATCTTATTTAAAAACAATGTTTCAATGTTTAATTTATACAATCATTTCTGTATTCAAACCGAACTAATTTACTTGACTTTTTAAAATGTTGCGAAAAAGCAGCGAGAACGCAACAGGAGGCATATTGTATAAAAACAACTTTTGTTTAATTACTCTATTTTTTAGATTGGTTTGAGACCATGTTAATCTGAAATATTTCTCAATTTCATCACCAATCTTTTGGTGCCGACTGCATTAATCTCTCAACCACAATCTATCTATTTTTATTTGAGTCTTAACCTCGTTTTTTACCCTTGGTTATGACAAAATACAGGAGAGAAATCGAACTCATGGCCATAGCTTCAAGACTCGAGCGCTTTAACCACTACATTACAGACCTCCAGCATGGCCTATCTATTTTTAAAAAGTAATTGTTTTTTTTTTAAAGATAGTTTTTAATATAAAATCACACTACAAATTGTAATTTTACTGGCTATAAAAATCTCTCTTGTAGAGCATGGAGTAAAATGTGTAAGGGACTGAAAGCCCCTAAGGTAATAATACGATCAAATGAAAACTCTTCAACAACTTAAAAACGACCCGGGGAAAACAATAATGATACCAGATGAATTAAAAAACTGAATAATCTTTCGTTTGCTCCTTTCTTCATTTAGGAACCAACAAACACTGAAATCGAAAACTAATCACCAGTACAACAAAAAAAGCACACGATTATAATTACTTTTGTAAAAACTGTGTAAAAATTGGGATTGCAATAAGGAGTTCCTCTTCGCCTTGGACTGACACTGACTAATCCTTGAAGATACCATCGATCGGACGCTGTGTCGAAAAAAGCCAATCCACCGCCACTATCACCGTTACAAACACCAGTACCTAAAAAGAAAAAGCAGAGTGATAAAATTTGAAAAATGTTTCTCTAGTTTCGGTTTCGGTTGGTTTGGACTGAAAAACCTCACCGTTGTTGAATCCGGCACAAAAAGAAGTGAAGGTGATGAATTTTTAAAATCTCCTGTTGTTCTGCAATGCATTGTTCATAAGATATTACAGGTACCCTAATTGCTCTGAGAAAATCACTAAATGTGTCATTTTCCGTTAGGCCCCAACCGGAAACCTGTAATTCATTTCCATTAAGGTAATAAATTAATGAAAACAGAGCCCTCAGAAAAGGCCCCTTAATTATTTATCTTTCGAATGAAACTAGAAGAAAAATTTCACTTATTCGTAAATTATTTCTTGATAATTTCAATAGTTACCACCCCCAATGTGCCCTCCTCAAGTTGCTTATCCATTAACTGCTGACTCCAGTCAAGACATATGGGACTGATTGAAGGATTCAATCTCACCGGCTTTTCAAGGACAACAACTGAAAGGTCACCATTATAATTTCCATTCACATCTTGATAAGATTTCAGCAATTCCACCCTTCTTGCTTTTATTTTTTGGACGCCATCTTCTTTGTAGTCTAATTCTCGACGAAATTTTCCAAAAGCAAACATCAAGTTTTCTGCGGGCACTTTCCAGGTACAATGAGCAGCTAAAAAAATCTTAAAGGCCTTACATACATGAATATAGAATTGTTTTTTACGTTGTAAAAATTTATGTGTTATCATTTGAATAATTAACTCATGTTTTACAAAATTTAGACGCCAACTAAAAACATATTAGTTTCACCTGTGATAACTGCAGTCTCCGAAATCAGACTCCCGCCACACCAAAATTCGTATCTTTTTTCAATAAGATTATATATGGCAACTTGCCAAGGAAATGAACCAGGAGAAGCTACAATTCCATTCACGATTAGTCCCACCATGGGATTTCTT
Organism: Columbicola columbae; assembly: GCA_016920875.1. Classification (NCBI taxonomy): domain Eukaryota; kingdom Metazoa; phylum Arthropoda; class Insecta; order Psocodea; family Philopteridae; genus Columbicola; species Columbicola columbae. The sequence continues at coordinate 205,193 of JADMLL010000008.1, forward strand.
TTTCCACAGTCTGTAATTGACAGTTTTAAATTGACATCCTCTGTTCATTCAAAAAAAGCGAAAAAGGCAAAACTTACCTGGTACACATTTAGGAGGAGGAGAAGTCCAACTGCCATTCGATAAGCATGTTACTACTTGGGTCATTTCCGGTTTGTAAAAATCTGGGCATTTGAAATATGCAATGGAACCAGGTGGAGAAGTCAGATCGCAACGCACTTCATTACCCATAAAACACTTAAATGTTCCGATTCCTGTTCTGTGGGGATGAGACTGCAATGGCGGACACCAGGTCGTCAATCCTGTAACTTCTAAAGTTGATACTAAACCTAAAACAGATCGAATCCTCATGAAAAATATTTTACATTCAAATGTAATATTAACCATATAGGTAAGTGAAAAGTGGAGGAGAAAAAAAGTCAAAACTGCCAACTCATTATTACCTTACAAGTATTACTCGTATCTAATTTTAATTTTCTGATTTTCTCAATCTACACCCTACTACAACTTACAAATGGTTACATGTGTAAGCTTACATCATATGTGTTGTGAAATTTTCGCGAGGTAAGAGAAAAGTCTCTTCCTCACCCCGAAATTTGACTTGAGCTTGATAAAACAACACCCTTTTCTTTCTTACGATTTTCGCGGCAGATTTTTTTTCTGAGTGTTTCGAAATGCACCGTTTCCGGTCATAAAAACTCAACTATTTTGTTTCTAACAAGTACGAAAAGAATTCTGAAAACAAACCAAGTTTTTTAACAATCAAACGGAAATGTTTTGTCTGCAATATCTTTTTATGCGATACGTCATTACGCATCACCCCATATATTGTCCATTGTTCGTAAATAATATTGTTAAAAATTCTTTTCAATACATAAAATACTATAATGATATTATGTAAACTTTTGGCGGCTCATTGTTAAGAGGCTTTGTACAATCATGTGATTTTAATTTAATAATTTAATTAAGTTATTTCCACACTAATTTCTGTATTCCTTAATTCCTGTCTCTACCAAAATCCTCTAATCACTCACACCATTCTTGCATTTTCTTGATTCTATTCCTCAAAAACATGATATTAATATTAACAAGCGAAGCGCGGAAGCGGAGAAGCGCCTGAAGTATAAGAGCCTGGAAATTGAGGCACAACGGATGTGTGGAGTGGAAACAGAAATTATACCCGTGGTGGTTGGTGCATTAGGCCTTGCACCCTCAGCCCCCAATAACTTTGCAAAAATACCTGGCCAAGCAAAGGATTGGGTCGTACAGAAGATAGCACTAATGGGCACAGCACACATCCTCCATAAGGTGCTGTGAAAACATTAATTACCCAAAACGTTCCTGAGGATGCCTGTTGCATCTTCGAACCTGTTGTAAAATTGATTACCAAAAAATAGCATCTATAGTCGAGTTAATAATAATAATAATCGGTCCCTTTACTGCCATACGTTGAGGTTTTTTATTTTTGCTTCTTCTTGCGCTATTATTTAATTATCGGTAGTCGGGCCGCGCCCAACTATTTAATGAGCGTGATTAGGCGTTTTAACGCCACACCGCTTTAGCGAGATCAAATCTTTAAGCAATCTTAACGGGGTCTACTTACAATCTTGGTAGGGGTCCTACTTAAAATTAATTTTGTTTTCTTGTTTTGTCCATCTCTCAATTTTTTGTCTTTCCTTCTTAAAATCCTTACTTTTTATTTGTACTCGCAAAAAACACTCAGTAGTCGGTTACCACTTATGGAGACAGCAGCTCTTATTTTATCGAAACATCTGGCACTTTTTGTATCGGTTTTTCTTCACTGCGAATTCGGTTCGTTTTTTGCGTATCGTATTTTGCAGTGTTTGAGTGACCGGTTGAAAATATCAAACTACGTTGTTGGTTAAAACCACAAAAATTGTACAAAGTATAATTAGCTTAAAATACTATAATATTCTTTTTTAAGTGTTAAAAACCTTTAGCCGTAGGGCTTAGAATTACAAATGAAAATTTTTTTTTTCACAACACCAAAAGATTTTATTTACAACTCACGTGTAAGAACAATAATAAGGATCTTCCAAAAAAACATTGAAGTTAGAAGAAATGGGAAGTCGTGAAACATTTTATATGCTATAAAAATTTAAGTTTATTGAATCGAATCCGAAGAACGAATGCCGTGAACCTGAATATTTTATCAACGTTTATGTTTCTGTTTTATAATCGGAAACGAAACCTAGAGACCATTCAAATGAAGTACAAATGAACCCACATCCCTTTTTTATTTAATTCACAAGAAAATTATTCTATTGTTAATAAATAGGTGCCTTCGCATAATTGGCTTCGCTATTGGCCGGCCAATACAAAAGTGTTAAAAGAGTGGGATGGAGGGTCACAAGACAAGTTCCCATTATTTAAAATAACTTTGTTTTCTCTCACTCAAACTCTAAAGACTATGTAGTCATAAAATCAAAATGATCAATAATACAAAAATCATGAATTACCTTTTATTTTGCAAAAACCGTATAAAATCTCATGGCTATTGTCTCGTAATCTATCTATTAATACTTTACTAGTACTCCACTTATGTTAATTTGAACCTATACGTAAAATATGCTTTATTTAAATATCCTTCATACTTTTTTGTAACCTTAGGTTTTCGTATTATCCACTATTTTGAGATATTTGACAGGAGAATCCGATTGATAATTAAAGTTAAAACTAAATTTAACTTTAAAATGGTTTTGATTCTCTTCTCTAAAGCAAGGGTCTTCGACCCGCGGCCCACCGATATGTTTTTTGCGGCCCGCCAACAGCACTTTCAATAACGACTACACAAAAATAATTTTAGAAAAACTGACATTGACCAACTGCACTGTATTGATTTTTAATTTGCCCCTTTTGTTGATGTTGGCTCAATAAACAAATGTTTTCTACTTATCTACTTATTTGATCAGCCTGACCATTGCCAAAAAAAGAAAAATTCTTATAAAAATACCTATGGTCCGGCCCGCTGTGCAGGAAAAAAATTTTTTTTGGCCCTTAATGTGTAAAACGTTGAAGACCCCTGCTCTAAAGTAAGAATTGACGACCTGCTACCCAGTGACCCATGAACAATTTTCCAAAAATTTTTAACCAACCTCGACTTGTGGTTACAACACAACTGTAACAAGAAAATAAGCCTATTACCAATATATATTAATATTTGTCTTCCATATTGATATTAAATATTTGTGTGTATGCATTTAACTACATTAGACACAAAACAAAACACACAAATGTGAGGTAGCTCCGATTGTTTTTTTTTAAGTGGTGGGTGCTCAAAAATGGTTGCCGACCCTCTTCTGTAGAATGTGACTCTCTTAAAAAAGACCAATTAGAAACTATTAACGTGAAAACATGGCAAGAGGTAAAATGCAATAGATCACTCACTCATACTTACTTTACATAGACGATTAAAAATAATTTTACATACCATTTAGAGAGCACCATTTTTTGGGAAGCTCGTTCTGAGACTGTCGATTAAACTTAGCACCTTTGACAAAGGCAAATGTAAACTTTTGAGCGCACATTTTCTACATTTTATGCAAACTGTCTGAACTTTATTGTCTTTTTTGAAGATCAGATATGACGTACTTTGTTCAATTTTGTTCCTGCGCCAGGGACTAAATACTGTTTACCTTAGGTAGTGCTTCGAAGAGTCACCACAAAATATTTTTTTTTGGCAATATGATACAATTATCATGTCGTTCTGAAAACCGAAATAACGACGATCCTGCCCCAAGATTTTTGGTAGTTCTGGCTTATTCTTTCTAGTGGTAGCCAATTACAGGAGATATCTCGTCAATGGTATACTTGTAAACAAATTGTTCGTAGTTATTATTCGTCCACATTTTTCTAATTCTTTCAGCAAATTTTCTCTCCACCTTCTTTCCTTTTGATTTATTTCTCGTTTATCACCCGGTCCCTTTTCCTCATATAGCTCAACTTTCCACACACACCAAGTCTGAGCATCGCAACACATCCACAACTTTATCCCATATTTACCCGGCTTCGGTGGAATATATTGCTTTATAATATAGCTTATAATATTATTACAGCTATATAAAAATAATGATTGCTTCCTGATTTATATACTTTGATTTTCTTCTTCATCTGATGATGTATCACAGCCATCTTATCTCGCCCATCTCCTCTTCACGAATTATCTTCAGACCTTTGCTTGTAAGTTTTCGTGAGATTATTTAAAATTTTGTAAAACAACTCACCACTCAAAGAAATACTAAGGGATAAATTGCGAAAACCAATGCAAAGACGACGAACGGAAGGACGAGGAAGAGCGAAAGTTTCCGCAAAAAAATAGACTCTTAAAGTCCGTTTGTTCTGCATTTTTATGGTTGTAGAGTAGGGATGACGAACCAATGGCACGGGTGCCACAAGTGGCACGTTTGAAAATTTTGATGGCACTCACAAAAACAAAATTATTATTTTTTAATAAGTAATCTTTTTTGATAGAAATTAATTAAAAATTATTAATCCACACTTCATTTATAATTTATATCCATTTCTCGTACTGAATTTAAGTACGTACCGTCAAATTAAACATTTTAGTATTAAAATATTCTCTCGAAGTATATAAAGATGCCAACCAGATAAAATTGTTTAAAGAAGAATTCCTTTTACTGTATTTGTTTATTTAATTATACTTACATATAGTTTCACCACGCTAACATTTCGAATCAAATTTTATTGTGGCACGTCACCTATTTAAAAAAGAATTTTTATAACTTTGTGGCACGGACATCAAAAAAGGTTCGCCATCCCTGTCCTAGAGTCAAACCAAATAAATTTCACATCTCAAGATAAACTTATGATTAAACAAACCTAACAAAAAACAAATGTCAAAGGCTTGGTTCATTAGATTGGGTCGAAAAGACCCGAGCCGTCTGTAAAAGTTGTACCTGTTATATCTCCGAAACTAATCAACTGAAATTCTGAAAAATTTGAGCAATCCTTTGAAG
>JADMLL010000008.1:210286-235198 GCA_016920875.1 Columbicola columbae
TATAGTCAAATCTACGTGTCCTATCCTAGAAATACACAATGGAAAAACGTTCTTCAAAAAGTTAAATTGATGTTGCGTTGAACGAAACTGACGAGTAATGACCCTTAATGGTTTGAGGACGGAGGGATCCGATCGACCCGAGCGCTACAATTTTTCACTATAAGTTTTTTGTAATAAAGTTTGATTATTAAAATTTTTTGACTTTTCATGAAAACTTCAAAGGATTGCTCAAATTTTTTTTCAGAATTTCAGGTTGATTAGTTTCGGAGATATAACAGGTACAACTTTTACAGACGGCTCGGGTCTTTTCGACCCAATCTAATGAACCAAGCCTTTGACATTTGTTTTTTGTTAGGTTTGTTTAATCATAAGTTTATCTTGAGATGTGAAATTTATTTGGTTTGACTCTAGGACAGGGATGGCGAACCTTTTTTGATGTCCGTGCCACAAAGTTATAAAAATTCTTTTTTAAATAGGTGACGTGCCACAATAAAATTTGATTCGAAATGTTAGCGTGAAACTATAGTATAATTAAATAAACAAATACAGTAAAAGGAATTCTTCTTAAACAATTTTATCTGGTTGGCATCTTTATATACTTCAGAGAATATTTTAATACTAAAATGTTTAATTTGACGGTACGTACTTAAATTCAGTACGAGAAATGGATATAAATTATAAATGAAGTGTGGATTAATAATTTTTAATTAATTTCTATCAAAAAAGATTACTTATTAAAAAATAATAATTTTGTTTTTGTGAGTGCCATCAAAATTTTCAAACGTGCCACTTGTGGCACCCGTGCCATTGGTTCATCCCTACTCTACAACCATAAAAATGCAGAACAAACGGACTTTAAGAGTCTATTTTTGCAACTTTCGCTCTTCTCGTCCTTCCGTTCGTCGTCTTTGCATTGGTTTTAATTTATCCCGTATTTCTTTGAGTGGTGAGTTGTTTTACAAAATTTTAATAATCTCACGAAAACTTACAAGCAAAGGTCTGAAGATAATTCGTGAAGAGGAGATGGGCGAGATAAGATGGCTGTGATACATCATCAGATGAAGAAGAAAATCAAAGTATATAAATCAGGAAGCAATCATTATTTTTATATAGCTGTAATAATATTATAAGCTATATTATAAAGCAATATATTCCACCGAAGCCGGGTAAATATGGGATAAAGTTGTGGATGTGTTGCGATGCTCAGACTTGGTGTGTGTGGAAAGTTGAGCTATATGAGGAAAAGGGACCGGGTGATAAACGAGAAATAAATCAAGTGGAAAAGGAAAGAAGGTGGAGAGAAAATTTGCTGAAAGAATTAGAAAAATGTGGACGAATAATAACTACGAACAATTTGTTTACAAGTATACCATTGACGAGATATCTCCTGTAATTGGCTACCACTAGAAAGAATAAGCCAGAACTACCAAAAATCTTGGGGCAGGATCGTCGTTATTTCGGTTTTCAGAACGACATGATAATTGTATCATATTGCCAAAAATATTTTGTGGTGACTCTTCAGCACTACCTAAGGTAAACAGTATTTAGTCCCTGGCAGGAACAAAATTGAAGTACGTCATATCTGATCTTCAAAAAGACAATAAAGTTCAGACAGTTTGCATAAAATGTAGAAAATGCGCGCTCAAAAGTTTACATTTGCCTTTGTCAAAGGTGCTAAGTTTAATCGACAGTCTCAGAACGAGCTTCCCAAAAATGGTGCTCTCTAAATGGTATGTAAAATTATTTTTAATCGTCTATGTAAAGTAAGTATGAGTGAGTGATCTATTGCATTTTACCTCTTGCCATTTCACGTTAATAGTTTCTAATTGGTCTTTTTAAGAGAGTCACATACAGAAGAGGGTCGGCAACCATTTTGAGCACCCACCACTTAAAAACAATCGGAGCTACCTCACATTTGTGTGTTTTGTTTTGTGTCTAATGTAGTTAAATGACACACACAAATATTTAATATCAATATGGAAGACAAATATTAATATATATTGGTAATAGGCTTATTTTCTTGTTACAGTTGTGTTGTAACCACAAGTCGAGGTTGGTTAAAAATTTTTGGAAAATTGTTCATGGGTCACTGGGTAGCAGGTCGTCAATTCTTACTTTAGAGCAGGGTCTTCAACGTTTTACACATTAAGGGCCAAAAATTTTTCCTGCACAGCGGGCCGGACCATAGGTATTTTTATAGAATTTTTCTTTTTGGCAATGGTCAGGCTGATCAAATAAGTAGATAAGTAGAAAACATTTGTTTATTGAGCCAACATCAACAAAAGGGGCAAATTAAAAATCAATACAGTGCAGTTGGTCAATGTCAGTTTTTCTAAAATTATTTTTGTGTAGTCGTTATTGAAAGTGCTGTTGGGCCGCAAAAACATATCGGTGGGCCGCGGGTCGAAGACCTTGCTTTAGAGAAGAGAATCAAAACCATTTTAAAGTTAAATTTAGTTTTAACTTTAATTATCAATCGGATTCTCCTGTCAAATATCTCAAAATAGTGGATAATACGAAAACCTAAGGTTACAAAAAAGTATGAAGGATATTTAAATAAAGCATATTTTACGTATAGGTTCAAATTAACATAAGTGAGTATTAAAGTATTAATAGATAGATTACGAGACAATAGCCATGAGATTTTATACGGTTTTTGCAAAATAAAAGGTAATTCATGATTTTTGTATTATTGATCATTTTGATTTTATGACTACATAGTCTTTAGAGTTTGAGGTGAGAGAAAACAAAAGTTATTTTAAATAATGGGAACTTGTCTTGTGACCCTCCATCCCACTCTTTTAACACTTTTGTATTGGACGGCCAATAGCGAAGCCAATTATGCGAAGGCACCTATTTATTAACAATAGAATAATTTTCTTGTGAATTAAATAAAAAAGGGATGTGGGTTCATTTGTACTTCATTTGAATGGTCTCTAGGTTTCGTTTCCGATTATAAAACAGAAACATAAACGTTGATAAAATATTCAGGTTCACGGCATTCGTTCTTCGGATTCGATTCAATAAACTTAAATTTTATAGCATATAAAATGTTTCACGACTTCCCATTTCTTCTAACTTCAATGTTTTTTTGGAAGATCCTTATTATTGTTCTTACACGTGAGTTGTAAATAAAATCTTTTGGTGTTGTGAAAAAAAAAATTTTCATTTGTAATTCTAAGCCCTACGGCTAAAGGTTTTTAACACTTAAAAAGAATATTATAGTATTTTAAGCTAATTATACTTTGTACAATTTTTGTGGTTTTAACCAACAACGTAGTTTGATATTTTCAACCGGTCACTCAAACACTGCAAAATACGATACGCAAAAAACGAACCGAATTCGCAGTGAAGAAAAACCGATACAAAAAGTGCCAGATGTTTCGATAAAATAAGAGCTGCTGTCTCCATAAGTGGTAACCGACTACTGAGTGTTTTTTGCGAGTACAAATAAAAAGTAAGGATTTTAAGAAGGAAAGACAAAAAATTGAGAGATGGACAAAACAAGAAAACAAAATTAATTTTAAGTACCCCTACCAAGATTGTAAGTAGACCCCGTTAAGATTGCTTAAAGATTTGATCTCGCTAGCGGTGTGGCGTTAAAACGCCTAATCACGCTCATTAATAGTTGGGCGCGGCCCGACTACCGATAATTAAATAATAGCGCAAGAAGAAGCAAAAATAAAAAACCTCAACGTATGGCAGTAAAGGGACCGATTATTATTATTATTAACTCGACTATAGATGCTATTTTTTGGTAATCAATTTTACAACAGGTTCGAAGATGCAACAGGCATCCCAGGAACGTTTTGGGTAATTAATGTTTTCACAGCACCTTATGGAGGATGTGTGCTGTGCCCATTAGTGCTATCTTCTGTACGACCCAATCCTTTGCTTGGCCAGGTATTTTTGCAAAGTTATTGGGGGCTGAGGGTGCAGGCCTAATGCACCAACCACCACGGGATTTCTGTTTCCACCCACACATCCGTTGTGCCTCAATTTCCAGGCTCTTATACTTCAGGCGCTTCTCCGCTTCCGCGCTTCGCTTGTTAATATTAATATCATGTTTTTGAGGAATAGAATCAAGAAAATGCAAGAATGGTGTGAGTGATTAGAGGATTTTGGTAGAGACAGGAATTAAGGAATACAGAAATTAGTGTGGAAATAACTTAATTAAATTATTAAATTAAAATCACATGATTGTACAAAGCCTCTTAACAATGAGCCGCAAAAGTTTACATAATATCATTATAGTATTTTATGTATTGAAAAGAATTTTTAACAATATTATTTACGAACAATGGACAATATATGGGGTGATGCGTAATGACGTATCGCATAAAAAGATATTGCAGACAAAACATTTCCGTTTGATTGTTAAAAAACTTGGTTTGTTTTCAGAATTCTTTTCGTACTTGTTAGAAACAAAATAGTTTTTATGACCGGAAACGGTGCATTTCGAAACACTCAGAAAAAAAATCTGCCGCGAAAATCGTAAGAAAGAAAAGGGTGTTGTTTTATCAAGCTCAAGTCAAATTTCGGGGTGAGGAAGAGATTTCTCTTACCTCGCGAAAATTTCACAACACATATGATGTTACACATGTAACCATTTGTAAGTTGTAGTAGGTGGATTGAGAAAATCAGAAAATTAAAATTAGATACGAGTAATACTTGTAAGGTAATAATGAGTTGGCAGTTTTGACTTTTTCCTCCACTTTTCACTTACCTATATGGTTAATATTACATTTGAATGTAAAATATTTTTCATGAGGATTCGATCTGTTTTAGGTTTAGTATCAACTTTAGAAGTTACAGGATTGACGACCTGGTGTCCGCCATTGCAGTCTCATCCCACAGAACAGGAATCGGAACATTTAAGTGTTTTATGGGTAATGAAGTGCGTTGCGATCTGACTTCTCCACCTGGTTCCATTGCATATTTCAAATGCCCAGATTTTTACAAACCGGAAATGACCCAAGTAGTAACATGCTTATCGAATGGCAGTTGGACTTCTCCTCCTCCTAAATGTGTACCAGGTAAGTTTTGCCTTTTTCGCTTTTTTTGAATGAACAGAGGATGTCAATTTAAAACTGTCAATTACAGACTGTGGAAAAAGAAATCCCATGGTGGGACTAATCGTGAATGGAATTGTAGCTTCTTCCTTCATTTCAAGTTGCCATATATAATCTTATTGAAAAAAAGAATTTTGGTGTGGGGAGTCTGATTTCGGAGACTGCAGTTATCACAGGTGAAACTAATATGTTTTTAGTTGGCGTCTAAATTTTGTAAAACATGAGTTAATTATTCAAATGATAACATAAATTTTTACAACGTAAAAACAATTCTATATTCATGTATGTAGGCCTTTAAGATTTTTAGCTGCTCATTGTACCTGGAAAGTGCCCGAAAACTTGATGTTTGCTTTTGGAAAATTTCGTCGAGAATTAGACTACAAAGAAGATGGCGTCCAAAAATAAAAGCAAGAAGGGGAATTGCTGAAATCTTATCAAGATGTGAATGGAAATTATAATGGTGACCTTTCAGTTGTTGTTCTTGAAAAGCCGGTGAGATTGAATCCTTCAATCAGTCCCATATGTCTTGACTGGAGTCAGCAGTTAATGGATAAGCAACTTGAGGAGGGCACATTAGTGGTAACTATTGAAATTATCAAGAAATAATTTACGAATAAGTGAAATTTTTCTTCTAGTTTCATTCGAAAGATAAATAATTAAGGGGCCTTTTCTGAGGGCTCTGTTTTCATTAATTTATTACCTTAATGGAAATGAATTACAGGTTTCCGGTTGGGGCCTAACGGAAAATGACACATTTAGTGATTTTCTCAGAGCAATTAGGGTACCTGTAATATCTTATGAACAATGCATTGCAGAACAACAGGGAGATTTTAAAAAATTCATCACCTTCACTTCTTTTTGTGCCGGATTCAACAACGGTGAGGTTTTTCAGTCCAAACCAACCGAAACCGAAACTAGAGAAACATTTTTCAAATTTTATCACTCTGCTTTTTCTTTTTAGGTACTGGTGTTTGTAACGGTGATAGTGGCGGTGGATTGGCTTTTTTCGACACAGCGTCCGATCGATGGTATCTTCAAGGATTAGTCAGTCCAAGGCGAAGAGGAACTCCTTATTGCAATCCCAATTTTACACAGTTTTTAAGTAAAATAATCGTGTGCTTTTTTTGTTGTACTGGTGATTAGTTTTCGATTTCAGTGTTTGTTGGTTCCTAAATGAAGAAAGGAGCAAACGAAAGATTATTCAGTTTTTTAATTCATCTGGTATCATTATTGTTTTCCCCGGGTCGTTTTTAAGTTGTTGAAGAGTTTTCATTTGATCGTATTATTACCTTAGGGGCTTTCAGTCCCTTACACATTTTACTCCATGCTCTACAAGAGAGATTTTTATAGCCAGTAAAATTACAATTTGTAGTGTGATTTTATATTAAAAACTATCTTTAAAAAAAAAACAATTACTTTTTAAAAATAGATAGGCCATGCTGGAGGTCTGTAATGTAGTGGTTAAAGCGCTCGAGTCTTGAAGCTATGGCCATGAGTTCGATTTCTCTCCTGTATTTTGTCATAACCAAGGGTAAAAACGAGGTTAAGACTCAAATAATAGATAGATTGTGGTTGAGAGATTAATGCAGTCGGCACCAAAAGATTGGTGATGAAATTGAGAAATATTTCAGATTAACATGGTCTCAAACCAATCTAAAAAATAGAGTAATTAAACAAAAGTTTTTTTTATACAATATGCCTCCTGTTGCGTTCTGCTTTTTCGCAACATTTTAAAAGTCAAGTAAATTAGTTCGGTTTGAATACAGAAATGATTGTATAAATTAAACATTGAAACATTGTTTTTAAATAAGATATTGTGTTTAGGTGAGCATGTTTGCTAAATGGATTGAGAGTATATTGCGCTCCGAAGAGGACTATCGGCGTTTGAGTGATAGGAAAGACGAACTTCAAACAAAACACAAATATACAAAAACGAACAAAATCAAAGCATCGACGTCTGACGTAAATCGAGATATTTATCATTCAATAAAAATATTTGAGAAGCACCAGGATAACCGAAAATCAATTTGCCTCACACTGGAGGAATTCTACAATTAGTTCAAGTAACGTGCACGAAAACATAGATAGGTTTTATGAAATACAAAAAAGGGCATATTCTTAGGACGCCAGGAAGGTTCTTTAATTGGACGAGAAAAAGAAGAAAGGCATTAACATAAAAACATTGTTAATACAATAAAAACTGATTTTAAGTACTTCGTTTTTACTTTTTTAAATCTTTATATTCGCTTTACATTTTTGTTGTTTGATAAGCCGCGACATATTAGCATATATAAAATGAAAGATAAATGGATTATTTTGTGATTTACTGTATGTTTTAAGAAAACGTAGTATTGTAACGGTTTCCCTTCATTAAACAAAACCAAAAATTGATTTATGTTTTCGTCTTAAATTTTTCCAATATGCAAAATAGGTGCAAATGGCTTGCCGTGAAAAAATTCAAAGACTTCTAAATAGCAAATAATGGCGAGTTTATGTTTTCTGTTGAAATGAAATTGTAAAAAAAAGCAAGTCGTATTTATAAACGGGTCACTAAAAATAATAGAAAACCAAGAACAAAAATTGAGGGTAGATGACTGGAAGATCTATTTTCCTTTAGACAATTTTCTAAACTGTTGAAAAGTTTTATGTAATTGTTCACAAAGCTGTTTTGGTTTCAAAAATACTCACTAAAGACACTGCTGACTCCTGCAAATAATAAGTATACAATAAGCTTAAAAGTTCTCAACAGCATGAAAAATATTCAGTGAAAGATTCTAAGAAAGCATAAATAATAGAACATTAGACTGCCCTTCAAAGGCTCGAACATTTCATGGCTGGATTATAGCTCCTAGAAGTTGTCCCGAATAAGTCATCAAGCTCCAGAAGAGTGTGAAAAATATCATTTCTTAACACTGGTTCCAAATCGTTTCTTGTGACTACCTAAAACCCATAATAGATGGTTTGTGAAATATTGTTTATTTTTGGTAGGTCTGTGGTATAGTGGGGATGCCGAACCTATGGCACGCACAAATACAAAATTATTTTATTTAATAAATTATCTTTTTTGATAGAAATACATTAAAAATTATTAATCTAAACTTGATTTATAATGTACTACATAAATTTGTAGTACTGAAAACCTATCTTAGTACCTTAACTACAACTGTCAAATTATATATTTTAGTATTAAAATATTGCATGGATCTCTCAAAGAATATAAAGATGCGCATTTGATAAAATTATTTAAATAAGAATTGCTTTTACTGTTTTTGTTTATTTAATTATACTTGCGTGTAGTTTTCACCACGTAACATTTCGAAAGAAATTTTATTGTACGTCACCGATTTAAAAAGAATTTTATGACTTTATGGCACGGACATCAAAAAAGGTTCGCCATTCCTGGTATAGTGGATAAGAGCCAGACTAAGAAGTTGTAGTCGCCAGTTCAGATCTTCCTCCCGTATCCTGTGATACTTAAAAAAGGGTGAAACATGGGATTAAAACCCAACGGTGGTTCCTGAAACACAAATCTCTTCCAGGACTCATCCCTATTGTTTAGGGATGGATGTAGAGGTATTTTTAATTTCACTGTAGAGCCCTTGGCAGGATGTGAGCCGTCTCCATTATTATCATCGTCATCATCATCATCATCATTATTTTTATTATCTGTTTATTTGAACAACGTTAGATGTGGTTTGTCGCTCCATTCCAGGATACTGGTTACGTCCTCAGGAACATATAGAGTGACATACGTTTTCACAGCATCTTCACTGTGTTCGTTAGTGTATTTTTCAGCACTGCCCAATCCTTTGCTTGGCCAGGTATTTTTGCCAATTTATTGGGGAGGCTGAGAGCCGCAAGGCTTAATGCACCTATAGCTACAAATAAGATTTCTGTTTTCACTCCCTACATCCGGCAGCATGTCTACTTCTAGGTTCTTATATTTCAGTCGCTCTCCAGTTCCTTGGGTGTTATATTGAAATGATTTGGGGCTACATCTATGATTGAACAAAATTTCTTTGCCAAGTCTTTAATTATATTATCTGGCTAGATATCTCAATTCAGAACTTGAGCATCTTTCATGTTCTTTTGAGTCTATAGTGAACTGGTGTCGTTTCTCTCCTTAAACTTGTTGGCCACCCCTGGATGCTTGCGCTTGGACGCTCCAGGTTGGATTTTGTAATTTGGCACAATAACTTTTCATCCTGGTGTTCCAGTACAAAGTTGGCTAGTCCGACAATGGCATTCCAAAAGATGGTTCCTTCGACTTGCCAAAGATTACTTCCACCTTCTGGAAGTTCTGGTGTTTCTCGACGACCTACATGTAGGCGATTAAGGTCCGCTCTTGATGCCTCTTGATGCTCTTGATGGATGGTTTATAGTTTTTTTTGTTTTGTTGTTTTTCGGTATATATATATATATATATATATATTTTTGTGTTGTCCAATTTATTATTATTAATTTACTGTTTTTGGGGGTGAATTTTCTTAACCAACACTTATACGTTCATTCCAAAAAATCAGCAGTAACCGAACATTCTACGCCTACTCACCTTTTTTTATACAGAATTTTTTTTTAATTCCTTAAAGACCCTTGCAACCTTTACAGAAACCAGGGTTTCGTTAAGCTCTTTAAGATTGTGTTTTTAAACCTGGTCGTACACTTTACACCTTTCCGTTATACTTATAAATGTATTTCTGACGTTTCGAGAGACAAAGCCAACATAAACGCAGATGATGTGGACATATTCGGATAAGTGAAAACTGAATATTTAATAAAGACCGGGACAACGCTTAATACTCATACGGGATATTCAAATGCCAATATATAACACAGTCCATACTTCTCCGCCATTAAGTTGTATGAAGGAGCATTTGTCTGTTGGTTGGTAAAGTCTGCAACTGAACCATTCTGCATAAAATCTTGAAGTCTTCAAGGTTAATTTTCGAGTCTAGGATGTTTGGACGAAATCTGGAAGTAAGGAGTTCAGTCAGACGCCGCAGTCTACTCCAATTTTTTTTTTTAATATAAACAGTTCAATTAAAAGTTGATTGGTGGGATCTCATCAGACCTTTACTGGAAGTTATAACTATTTGGAAAAATGTATGTGAATGTAAAAATAATTCACTCTAAATTCTAAATTCTAAATTAAGTCTGAAAAAATGTTTTTTTTTTTTAAACAGATGAAACTGCAGAAGGTGCAGTTTATATTTTTAAAGCATAACAACAAACAAAATTTCAGTATTATAAAGATAAAAGAAACAGTTTCAGAATGGAACTTATTAAGTCTCTACATTACCCAGAAATTTCTGAATGGTATAGAAATCCAAAAAAGCGACATCACCATCTTCATTATTAAGACACCTCAAGGCTCCGATTTCCCCAAAATAAGAATTGGCAATTGTTGCTTCACAAGAAGTCCCTGTTAAAAGAAAAAAAAGAAAAGAAAAGAAAGAAAGAAAGAAATAATAATACAATATAAATTATCCTCATTTCGCCCGAGGGACATTAAGGATACAGATTCGTTTTACATTGCATATAAAAATAAAAAGGTAAAAGCAAAGTATACAAATACATAGGTGTATAGATTAAAAAAGGTAGGTATATAGAATAAGAAGTAAATAACTGGGTAAATAGAATAAAAATAGAAGAAATCCTTGTTTAATTACCAAAAAACGCTCGAAAAAGGGTTCAAAAGACAATGTTTCTAGGCGCATTTTCTAGTTGTATTTCTTGGTCAGTACCATCCGGCACTCTCAAACATTGGGTAAAGGAAATTAAGGTTGATACAAGCTCTGCCATTATTAAATTTATCACAACAAGTGCAAATGTGATAGAGTCATTGCCACACGAAAAAAATATCGAAGATTTTATTTACACTCGGTTTATTCAAAGAAACCGGCAGAAATCAGGACCTCCCTTGGTCGAGAAGGCCCCAAACTTCGCCTAGGGAGGACAATGTTATTATATTTACTAGCAAGCGAAATAAACGCCCACAACTCCAGACATTTACGGTGATGTGCATTAATCAGGCTACAAACCTGTGTTCCTTATAGCTGTATAGCGACGATTGAGGAATGCTCATTTGTTTGGGTGTGTTGCCGTCCCAAAACAGCTGTTGAAGCCGCTAAACAAGAAAAATGAATGAAATGGACCCTGAGACATTGATATTGGACTGAAGAAAATTTTTAAAATATTAGTTAAGCCCAGAGTCAAAGATTGTATTATTTGAAAGAAACAGTAGAAATTTGGTTCAATGTTCTTATTGAGAAACAATGCTACCAGATTGTCTGCCATCGGTGCTAGTAAAGGTGGCGGTGGTTCTGTTATGGCCTGAGCTTGTTTTTTTGGGCACAGAACCGGAAATTTAGTTAAAATCTAGGGAATAAAGAAGAAAGAGGAGTACAAAAGTACAGTGGTTTTACACTGCAATCAGCCTCCCGACCCTGAGGTGTGCTGATGGGGTGCGTGGTCACAAGAGAGTTGAGTCGTGAACGGAGCTTCGGGGATACCTGGCGCCCTCCCCGAGTAAGTAGCCTTACCCAGGTACAGGGGACACTGACTGGGTGGACCTCCATCTCCCCGGTAAACTCCTGCGATATGGACATCAACAACAATGGCCTCGCTATCCGTTTTGGGGATCGGGGTAAGGCGCAACGCCCGGCAATATGGGACAACTGGACGACGACTACGACTTAGGACCGGAACTTGGAACGTTTTCTCGCTGACGGTGGAGAAGCGCCTGGAACTGGTGGAGGAGGCCAAAAGGTATCGTTTGGATATCCTGGGTGTCTCCTCCACCAAGAAAAGGGGCTCCGAGACCGTGGATATTCCCGAAGTCGACCCTGCAATGGTGCCGCAGGCAGGTGTGGAAATACTCACGAGCCCCCGGCTGTCGGCCCGGGTGATTGAATGGACCCCGTTGGGAAGAAGGATGGCGGTACTGACGCTTCAGTTGAAGACGTCAACACTGGCTGTTCTGCAGGTGTGTACGCACCTAACCTATGACCTCGTCCTTCTGGGATCCACCCAGTCTGAACTCCAGCGCGCACTTGACGGTTTCGACGCCGCATGTGCCGAGGCCGCAGGTGGAGAAGTTTAAGTACCTTGGGGTCTGGTTCACAAGTGATGCCAGGACAGACGCAGAGATCGCGGATCGCTCAGGCTGGGGCAGTAATGCAACAGTTGGGGCGGTCCGTAGTGAGGAGTGCTGGGCTGAGCACCCAGGCAAAGCTCAGTATCTTCCGGTCCGTTTATGTTCCTGTCCTCACTTATGGTCATGAGGTGTGGGTGATGACCGAAAGGATCAGATCCCGGGTACAAGCGGCTGAAATGATCCCGAGAGGTGGCTGGTGTGTCGAGGCTGGATAGGTGTCGTAACACAGCCATTCGCGAGGGGCTTCAGGTCGAGCTGCTTTTCCGGATCGAGAGATCCATACTCCGATGGTTTGGGCACGTACAGAGGCTCCAGAAAGTCTGGTTCATCGGGTCCTGTCGGAATGCTCGGGAGGAAAGGCCCCGTGGCCGTCCGCGGCAGGGGTGGCTCAGAAGGGCCTTGGCCGAATCCCGCCTGCTAACCCGGGTTCTCTGACCTCGATGCGGAGGATCGTTCCAGTTGGAAATCTTGATTGCTTCTCACCCCGCGACCCTATCGGAGAAGCGGGTTCACGAAAGGTAAAGTAGTCGTCGCTGTAAAATTAAATTGAATGGTTTTGGATTAGGTTTGAAAGCTAAAGATATGCTCTTTCCAATGATACTGGCTAGAGAGGAATAAAAAAGGACACAGTTGAGATATTTGGCAAACTTAGGCCAAAATCAGTTTCCGCCTTCTTCGCACACCCATGTCTCCTAAAGTAATTGGGATGATAAAGTCAAATAAACACAGATTATAGTACTAATAACACACTACAGGCATACATAATCTAGAAAAGAATCGTAGTCCCAGAAAAAAGTTATGGCGGCGCAAAAACAGGATTTTTGTCAAGCGCGACAAATTTTTTGCCACTACTCCACCGTCCTCACTCAGCTTTCAAATGAGGTAGACGACTAGCGGTGTACCATTTGAAAGGGCACATAAAGCTGCCCCCGAAATCGGAGCTGCCCCATTCTCTTTAGAGGCTAATAGAAGACGAACCCGAAGATATTTCGAATTGAAATTTTGGGGATTTTCATCCCCATAAATTCATAAATCAGATTCATAAATCTGGTCCGTTTGACATGGAATGACCCACATCAAAGCTTAAAAAGGATCAAAATTCGCAAGACTGCTCCGAATCACTTTGAGTTGTTGCCAAACTTACTGACGAATTCAGTTCAGAGATTTATTTATATGGTCGCTGTTCTGGAGACTTCGATGTGCAGAATTCGTCGTGTCTCGCACTTGGGACAAGTCGAATCGTGTTTCGATTCCGAATCCTGCGTGGACTTGTTTCGTGGCGTTTCATTTTGCGTCGTTTGGTAGCCATAAAAACTAAATTTAATTCAGGTACTATCTAAGTCAGTGGTTCCCAAAGTGGGTGCTACCACCCCCTGGTGGACACTACGTCCAGCTATTCAGGTGGCGATGCATAATTGTAAGGAGGCAGTGATAGTACAAAAGTAGAGAAGATTTAACAAAAATTGATTTAGCTATTTTGCTCGGGTTTGCTACGCTTGTATGTCTGAAGGCGACGAGACCATGAGGAAACTGCTACAGAGAAGAAGAAATACCACGAAAAGGATCGAATTGAGAGATGTTTGACGTAGACGTTAACTTACAGTTCATCTTTCTTTACTACATTCTACGACGAAAGTAGAAACATTGATACCTGTACGTTTCCTATTAATTGCTATTAAATGGCAAGAAAAATCATAGTAAGTAACATTTTTCTAGGCTGGGGCGTGAGGACAAAAAGTTTGGGGACCAGCGGTCTAGTAAAAATTACAAGACTTTTTAGTTGCCCTATTTCTGTAAATCCTTGAAGACAAAGATTAGAATATTCAAATGTAAAATCAGTACTTCTATACGTCTGCGAAATTGGCTAGTCTCCTCGAGGTCACCCGCAAACTCCAAACCTTTGTCAACCGCTGCCTGCGCTACGTAACAAAGACTTGGTGGCCTGACAACTGGCTTACGAATGAGGCTCTCCTCGAAAAATGCAACCAGAGGCTTCTGGCACTGGGAATCCGCGAAGGAAGATGGAGGTGGATCGGACACACCTTAAGGAAAGGCGCAAAAGAGATCTGTCGCCAAGCCCTAGAGTGGAACTCCGCCAGCTAGCGCCGCAGAGCAATACCCAGGGGTTCGTGGAGGTCAACGATAGCTGCTGATATTATTATTCAACTTGGTGCCACTGATGACGGTCCCAAGTGAAGTTTGAAGTATATATATATATATATATATATATGAATATATATATAATGAATATTTATATATATGTTTATATTCATATATATGAATATATATATATAGTATATATGCATATATACATATTTTTGTAAACTTTGTACATGGATTATTGCAAGTGATTTTTTTTCACTAGATACTGATAGTGTCTACTTTTGGGCTGTTGCGGCCGAGCGCAACGATCCTCAGAAGAGAAATGAGAGAACCGATTTGATTCGGTACTGAGAGAAAGGGACATGACGAGAAATGCGAATATTGTTTCAAGATCGGACTTAACGAAAGTCGCATATCCGGTTTGAAGGACCAATTTGTTTGCGGATTTGGTCTGAATATGAGAGATGAGAGTGGTAATTGAAAAAAATAGTGGATTCAATACGCTTACTTCTTTTGTCCTGTTTGTGTACGTGGTAGCTGAAAGGAGTAGAGGATAGGACTAGATAGGAACCCCGAACAGCTTACCGTTATCCGGATTCTTGATAAAACGATACTGATCCACGTAAAATCGAGATGAAATCGAGAACACAACACTCTCCGGTGAGAAAGCTACGACACAGGTGCGGGATAAAATATACGGCACTACCTTCACGTATGAGATCTTGAAATCGACTTTTAATAGTGAGGAAAATTCTTATCTTTCGCTTTCAGACAGGAGCGAACCTGTCCACTTTCGCACGCCTGGCGAACGTTTTGCGGACTCGGTTCGCTCCGCCCCCTTCTTGCGCCTCTTGAAACATGGGCTCTGATAGAATTTGACATAAGGATTTCTCAGTTCTTTAAAGATTTCATGGCTTCAATATTTCTTTCGTGTTTGCGAACTATTTCCGAAATCCTTACGATGATAAACTCTTGTTTTATTCCACATTCGTTGTATTGTTATCGTCACGAGTGCATAGCCTGTATTATTTTTTAAAAAAGTATTATAATTACCCTCATTGGCATTGATGCAACTTTTACATAAACTATCAGGAACTTCATTTAACTTAAGGTTCAAATTCGGATCCTTCGCACCTGGAGCACAAGCCTTTGAAAAAAAGCTCCAAATTTTTTTTGAACTTGAACAAGAGTTTCTTGGAATTATTGAGGAGGTTTTCAAAGCTTGAACAAAGGTCAGCCAACCTGAAGCCAAAGAAATGATGAATAATAGTGTTTAAACTTTCGCTATCGTTTTTCATAATTTATATACACATATAAAATTTTTGGTTTTATGACAAACCGCGTCACTGTCCCAGCAAAAACGAGCAGAGCACTACCCATCTCAACTGAGAACAAGAAAATTGTTCAACGTTTCACTAACTTTAAGCTGTTAGCATCATCAGGGTTTCAATAAGACTGAGTCCGAAAAACTTCAGGTTGAGGGCTGAACTGTGAATCAGCGCTGACTCACAGTAGAGCCCTTCATATACCTGATTTCACCTTCCTACCGAAAACCCTTTGTCCTCGTCCTATTTCATTTTTGACCATTCATTCATCTTGTCCATTCAACCCCACCTTTTCCTTGTCTCCTCAACTTGAAGTTTTCAGTCTTACCGAAACCTTGAGGATATTAACAGTGTATATAAATGATAAATATTTAGATTCAGATCAAGAAATTCCTTTTACAAATAACATTTACTTAACATAACTCTTTCTTGCAGATACAAAACAAAAGTAATTAAGGTTTCGATAAAATAATAATATAATTGTTTTTAGGTTAATACTCACCTAAACCATTATACTTGGGGAAGCAAGCTCTTTTCCCCCGCAAATCTTTAAAGCGTTTGATTGAATTTCCTTTTGTAACGGCGACCCCGTAATAATTTCCTGTTCTCTGGGTTTCAAGATAAGCACCTGCTGACAGGTTGTAAATTCTGAAACAATACATCGTTATAGTCTTAACAACTTTTTCGCCCTTTCAAACGTAGTTGGAAGACACATTCAACTCACTTTCGTGCTATGAATCCAAGTTCTGAATCAATGAAAACGATGTCGGCTTCTCGGTCACGAATTTTTTTCAGACAATCTATCTTGTTACTTTCTTCGATGCATCCAACTGGGTAATCCATGAGTCAACGCAGCTGTCGAGATATATTCGCATTTTTTCTTTTCTATTTTATTTATTGTGCACCACTTAATAGCTTTTCGACACAATTCTTTCTCAGATTGGGGAATACTCCTCCCTGAAGAAGCAAAAATCTTTATCTGTAGATTAGTCGTTGTGTGAAATTTTCACAATTTATTTTATTTATCCCAGTACAATCTCAGGATTCGATACAATGAATTATGTTTTATACGCACAAAAATTTATTACCTTCTTTTATATAACTGGTAACAGTGAGGGAACGATCTCGAAATTTAAGAATCCCCTTGTTTCTTGTGAGTAGATTACGCAAATGATCGGTCCAAGTCGAATGTCTGAATTGGGTTTCATCGTCATTATTCAGCCACTCCTTCAAGTCTTTTAGTAATTCAAAGTGAACAGAACTATCAAATAAAAAATGAATCAAAATTTAACAGACTTTGAAAAGTTTTCCCTTGTCAAAAATTTTTTGAGCAGAGAGAAATAGTAGTAAGATACATTTGCACAAGCTTCTGTTAATTTTTAGTACAATAATTTTTTTATATCTCTGCATGCATGGTGTTATAAAATAACACGGTTTCATCAACTTCTTTTTGGTCCTTTGACGGGTTTAACACAATATCGGCATCTCCTAAGACAGGGATGGCGAACCTTTTTTGATGTCCGTGCCACAAAGTTATAAAAATTCTTTTTTAAATAGGTGACGTGCCACAATAAAATTTCATCCGAAATGCTCGCATGGTGAAAACAATACGTAAGTATAAATTAATAAAAAAATACAGTAAAAGCATTTCTTCTTTAACCAATTTTATCTAGTGCACATCTTTATACACTTCGAGAGAATCCATGCAATATTTTAATAATAAAATGTAAAATTTGTCGTGCCACAAAGGTAACATACTAAGATACGTATTCAGTATTAGAAATTCATATCATAAATTATGAATTAAGTGTAGATGAATAATTTGTAATTAATGTCTATCGAAAAAGATAACTTATTAAATAAAATAATTTTGTTTTTGTGCGTGCCATCAAAATTTTCGTGCCACTGGTGGCACGCGTGTCATAGGTTCGTCATCCCTGTCCTAAGAAATTACTACTTATTTTAAATATGCCAATGTGTATATAAAAAATTACAAACTTCAGGGCAATTACAGATGTCCAAGGTTGTTTAATCCAAGAACAAGGATCTAAAGAAGTCAGAGGTCGAGTTGAACCATCAGGACACAAAAAGTTGTAATGAGAAGGATTTTTGTGATCGGGCCCTAGAAAGGTTTGGTTCGTATCCAGCTGAAAATCACAATTTTTTATTTTAAGTTAAATTGTTTCCCGTTGCTGTTAAAAAACTGTTTTTCTTTAAATTTTTTACATTTTACTTTAACATTGCTTACATTAAAATACTCTTGCACGAATTCAAGGGCAGTGTAGGTTACGTTCCCTCCGTGGAGGGTCAAACACCTTAAGGCCCTCAGAATGTTTTCCTTTGTTCTGAACTTTGTACGAGCAAGTGGTCGGATGTTCGCACTGTGCACATAACGAATGGTATTCTCTTTCTGAAACATCCAGTCCATTTGTCATTTCATATTTTATTTCTTTGATTATTTACCACAACTTTTTCCCCATCTCTCATTTCAATCTCACACCTTTACTTACTTAGCTTTTTGTCCCACCAATCACTAACAGTCCAATATCCAGGTCTGCAAGCCTTACTGAATATCATTGACAGCCTGTATAAGTCATCCTCGTAAGCTGAGCGCATTACCGAATTACACTTGATGTCATCCTTAAAGTGATCTACTACTTTTCTCTCAAAATCCTAAGGACGAGATACAAAAAAAAGTTTCCCTATGAAGGTTGAGAGATTTCCTGAACTACAGGAACTGTAATATAACTAGTATTTACCTTGAGGACACGATCAGACCAATACTGAGCCTTGCTGAAACCGGGATGACAATAGGACGAACCGATGAGAGCCCCCATTAAAGTCCGATCTTACTACCGCAACGGTTTCAAAACCAAATCTATTATCGGCTCTTTCTGGGTGTCTGACTTCTGCCAAAACGATAGCAGTGTCTCCAAGGAAATGAGCTGCCAAAATGCTTCTTCAGGAGAAAAACTTCCAAAGTCTGCCTCATTTTTCTGCATTTTTAAGAGACAGTCAACGCTGTCGGACACTAGAACGCATACTATTTCATTTCTTGAGGCTTCTATCCACTTACAGAGAGATTCATTTTCAGAAGTTACAAATTTTATCTACAACGTGAGAGATTCCATAAGCTTCTAAGAATGACAATGCTCCAATTCGTAAAGTTGAAATACACAAAATAGTGAAGCATTATTTCTTTTTTCTGAAGTACCACCGTCAAATTATTTACCTATAATATTTTGTCAGAGAAAAACACTCGAAAGAATAATAAAGGTTTCAGTATATGATCATGGCAAAAACTCTTTTCAAAACTCTGACTTTTCTTTTTAAACCGTATTTTGTGGGATAAAACTTTGAAAAAAAAAAAAACAAACAGGTCTTTCAGCCTTTAAAAGAACTTTATATATAACATAATATGTAAAAAACAATGAGTAACTTACATTCAGCAGCCGAAGAAAACCTCGAGCCAAAAATTAAGAGAAATACACACAAAATTTTCATATTTGAGCCTGATTTCCTAAAATGTAAACTGTAATCTCACTGCCTCGAAAAAAGAGAATAGGGTGTGGTTCTTACTTATCTCTCTTATCAATATCACAGCTCAATAAATAACAATATTATGATATTTGCATTGATCTTGGTTTTTGCATTCGTTTCCGGTTAATTCATTTCTTCTATTTTAACTAACTTATGAACTAACTCTGTTGGATGACTCTTTCGTTCAGAGTTTCGGTTTGGTTTGTTAGTACATAGAGTAGAGGATAAAATAAAAAGGATAGAAAGTTAGTTTACGCGTTATGAGAGGCGGAGTCTTAGCACGACAAAACAAGCGACAAAGCAACGTAAAGGTTAAAACATGAGGAAGCTCTTCGAAGAAAATACTGTCGCGATAATACTGTACGCGAAGCCTTTACTAACTTTTGTGAGGGCTTTGAACCGCCGTAATTTTTCTTCCCCCCTTTTCGATTCTACTGGCGATCAGTCTTTGTGAACTCAGAATTTTCAAACACAAAAAAATTTGATTTCCATGAAAGAAAAAGACGGACAATAAAAAACTTGTCTATAACTTCTATCAGTATTAAAAACCTTTAAAGGAAAGAGGTGATTTGAGACAACCACTTTTAAAATGGTTCCCAAATTATCATAGGATGGGTTCGAGGATGAGCAACCTTTTAATCTACGGCCAATTTTAATGTAAAAACTTTTTGGCGGGCCCCACAAATTTATAGGAAAACTTAATTTTCAATTAAAAACTCTAATAATACTTTTTGATAATAATATTGCGCTCATGTCTTTCAAGATACACAAGAATTGCTGAAATTGCTAGTTAACAGTTTACCAGTCTGACTGATTGTGTGACAGAAGCAAATACAAGGACAGACGCGGCGCGTTCGTATTGCATGTTTGAACAAGTCGTCGACAAGTGAGTAACTCGTCACAAAAATCGTTTGGTTTGGTATGCACTATAATTTTATTACAGTTAATTTTATAACTATATCCTGGTGGGAGAAAGTCGATAAAATAAATTCAATTTTAAAATGATTGGCGGGCCGCATAAACATTTAACGGACCCTGTGTTGCTCACCCCTGGGTTTGAGTGTCTCTTAATGCTCCTGAAAAAACACAGAAAAGCAATCAACATTGAACAACTTTATAAATGGAAATGGAAAGAAGGATAAATAGTGGTATTATCAATAGTTTTATTAACTTTTTAACGAATAAATAAGACAAATTTCTATAAAACCTGTGGTGAATCCTAATCAATTTATACATCTCGATTCCAAAGGTTTTACTTGTTAGCCAGTTACACACATTACAGGAATCAGAGTGGTTACACTTGGGCATGTACGAGGGTGCATCCAATCTTCTTTACCCATAGAAATACTTTTGGAATTTTTCTACGAAATAATTTTTTGGGCCGGCATGCACTATTTCCTAGTTAGTTTGTAAAAGGTTTTAGGTTCAACGACATCAAAATAGAAAATCTTGTGCATAAATCACTTTGCTTCAAGATTTTTCTATCCCGAAACTGAGAAATTATGACACGAATAACACAGACTACTGGAGGATTCTTTCTTAGTTATGAAATATGGCCCTATAATCCATTGTCTAGGATGTAATTAACTAGGAAAACACACAAGGAGCATAAAACCTGGATAAAGAAAATTGTGATAATCGCACTCCGATGTGTTTTGGTTTATTGGTGTAGTTTTTATTTATGACCATGTATACATTTTCATTGATTCCACCAACACTTATGCTGCATAAAATAGTATGATAATAAATTTTCCAAATCAATTAATAATTTTCTATAGACTGTATTCATAAAGTATATTACAAATGTTGTTCAGGAAGTTTAAGGGGGTTAGCCAAACATGATAACTTATAAACTATTTAAAGTTTTGCGACTGGTACATCGACCTTAAGGTTCCCTTGTTGTAAATGTTTAGTTCCTTCATGAGAATTTCATTGTGCTTAGAATAGGAGAGGAGGAGGAGGAGGAGGAATTGGAGGTGGAGGGGGACACAATCTTTGCATGGCTTGAAGGCTGTTGCTGGACACCGTTCGTTCGAGAATTTCGCCCCAGTATTTCTCGCTTAAACCTTCTAAATCAGTCCTTGTTGGAGTCACAGGAGGCGGAGGAACAGCGGCGGTGCTACTGGTACTACAGCATCTGCTTTGGTGATTGAGTTTTCGACTTTTTCTGCAAAAAAACTAAACCAAAAAAAGCAGGTTAGTCTCGAACAAGTTTGATGCAACGATATCACGTTTGAGTACGCAAAAATTATTATTGTTTTTTTTTTCAAACCGCGTATAACGGTTTTAGCAAACACACGCACACTGTGCAGCACTCACACAGTAAAACTCGCGCGAAACACGATATTAATATCTAAAGCACTATTCGTGTGAAAGAAGCACTTAAAGGTAACAACCAACTTTTCGCCAACTTAGAACTACTGGCATAATCAAGGTTGATGGAAAGCTGAAAAACATAATATTAACGAAGCAACGATATTTGTATATCGATCGAACGCAAAAGTAATGTAAGAATTTTTCAGTTTTTTTTAAAAATCGCATTTTAAGTTTTGCCTTTTAAATTGAATTAATAAAAATTTCATTGTAGATTATTAATACCTTAGAAAGTATGAGTTGTTTTGAGATTTTCCTAAATTCATTATTGAGCAACCAATAAAGGAATGGGTTCCAAAAACTGTTGCTGAGAGCAATCCAAGTGACCAAAAAGTCTAAAAATGGGGGCACCTTTGAGCCTGTGCAAGCAGCGACCACTTCTTGTATCGTCCATGGAGTCACCATCACTATAAATCCCAAAGACATCGCAGCCATGGTTCGTGATACGTTCAAGCTTATCTTCCGCTCGTATACTGTGTAATAAAATTAAAACTGAAATCTTCACAGTCAATTTAATTAATAACAAGCTTTCTTTTATAAATAATTTTTAAAATATTTTTGACTAGATGATTTAAAAATTAGAAATTAAAAGCCTCAGTCTCAGTCAAAAGTAAGACCCATTCTCATTCTCAAAATGAATTTCTTCACCAAAACAAAATTTGATTGATAGACTTTTTTATATCAAAGTACTGGCTCACTATTACCAAAAGTTAATCAGAAATTTAGTGTTTTTACTGAAAGCAATTTACATTTGTAATTCGAGTGAGACAGGAAACAAATACCTAAAAAGTATTTCCTCTTTAAAATTCTTCCCCTTGTATTTTCTACAAAATTAGTCACTTACTTTTTCTACTGCAGGGAGTTGAGTACTCGAGGGAGAAAAACTTCCGGCCTTCGTCACTTTTCTCAGTCTCAATTTATTGACATGAAAAGCAGATCCGTAACAGTACATAAGTATCATGGGTTGGAAAATAGAACAAACAAGATGATAATATCCTTAAACTGACCCAAAGAAAGGGCAAGCCAAAAGACCAGTTTGATTGAAGTATAACCACCACGGGGCACCATCACAGCGAAAAGGCTTAAGGTCGTAATCCAGGTCAGACTGATTATAGCCACGCATCCTAAATGAGAAAAACGATCAAGTAAAAACTGTTTTGCCTTCCACAGACTCAAATCCAAGCTCTTGGACACATTTTATTGTCTAAGGGGTTAATATATAACAAATAATAATAAAACGAGAATAGAAAAACTTTTGGTCAATATCATGACAAAATACATTAAAAAGAAATTATTCAGAGCATATTTCATACAGTTGGAAGGAGGATAGAACGAAGTTGAGAAAGTAGTAACGGAATCATATGTGCACCCATATGCAGGGTTTATCTCAATAAGTAAACAGATTTTTTTTCGATCAGAGTTGTTGAAAGAAGAAATGATAGAACAGCTAGGAGGCTCTCTTTATCGTTAGAGTTAAAAAAGGAACATTAAAACTGCTAAAATCTCCAAACAATGAGATAAACACAAATCATTGAAAAATAATTTTCAATATGCAGCTGTGCGTTTCACTCTGTTCTTTAAACTTGTCTATTAATTAATTGTTGAACAAATGATATAAGGGGCGTAATAATTATGTTTTTACCGGATTATTATAAGTAACGATTTTGGTGTGCCCTCTCACATGAAAAGTTAGTGGGAACCTGTAAAACGTAAAGAAAATCGAAGATTAACTCGTTTTTAAACAGGCGAGAAAGGTAGCACGGAATGAAGTAAAATTCACCTCATAGGTACTTGTTTTTTGCTTTGTTAATATTCTGGCTTGATAAAATGAATATAGAAATGAAAAATATTTTGAGCAAAAGATGAGCCTACATACATAGTTTTACATATAAATTTTTCTACTTGAAAATAATGAAGAGGGTTCCTGAATCCAAATCCCAGAGAGTAACCATCGACGCCAACTCTGAAGGTCAACTCGTCATTTAATCCAGGATTTTTTTTTTCCATCATTTTTATCTTCTGTCCATCAAACCTCTCTGAAAATAATATCTGGTTTCGCTTTTATACCAAACGAAAAAAATTTGGGTCAATTTATAAATAAAATAAAATTAAAACCAACATTGACGAAGCACTGGTGGCAAATCGCTACAATGTAGGTTTAACTAGACAAAAAAAGGAACTCAGTAATTCTAGGAAAATCATTTCAGCTGATCAAAGCATATAGTTCAATTCTCAAGAAAAGTTTCTCAAAGTTTTGGGTGGAACAACATATCTTAGGGTAAAGAGATAGCGAAGAAAGAGTTCTCGACCAAGTTCGAATTTACTCCCAAAATTTCATCATTTTTCTTGATCATTGAATTGAGCTCAAAATAAATCGACCAGATACCATTTGTCAGTCAGATCTATTTAGGAGTAGATATAAAATCGAAGACGCCAACATTATTTATTAAATTTGATTCTGGTCTGTTTCAATGTAGTTTTAACAATTCCTCAAGAGTGGTAATAAACATTAAGAAATCAAAGTAAATGTCTGAATTTTTAACATAAGTCTTTGAAATCAGCCCTGTTTGTCTGTTCATGTAACTAACATAATTTATCCGTCATTCGTTTATACAACATGTTAAATAGTACAAACCTTTTTACTAGAGCGCTTATGATAACTAAGGATGTAACATACACATGTAGCGATCAATGGCCATGCAAATGAGGATGACTGCTGATTGCTGACAAAGGGCTCCCCTTAAAAGAGCCTAAAAGAAAAGTTTTTTTTTTTAATTTAAAAAAAATCCAAAATAATTGTTTAAATATTAGTTCGGTCAAAAATAACTTTTAACGTTTTGCAAGACAAATGATGCCATAACTGTAATAGTTTTTTTAAAAATTAGAACACATTAAAAATTTGAGGTTTGTTTTTATTTATTAATTTATTAATTTTTAGGAAAAGCGACAGGATTTCAGCAACAATAGCTGTAACTAAAAAAAAGAAGAACAAATGTCAAACTCATACAAACATTGGCTCTAGGTCTGGGAATTCGAACCTTCTTCACTGTCTGAGCCACAAATTTGTATATAATCCTTATGAAATGACTAAAGCACCATACTAAAATTATAGTGGTTATAATCCCCAGCCATTTTGGGTATAATAGGATACGGGGAACGATTAGAACTCACGATCATGACGTCCAAGTTGGGAACTTTAACCGCTACTCTAGGCCCCTCGAGTGCCATACTATAATTATCAAATATAAATTATAAGAATACGATTTATAATATTTTATTTTCTCCTCACTTTCGAAGAATATTAATATCGCTGGAAGAATATTATTATAGTTCAATAAATACA
>JADMLL010000008.1:909914-1206267 GCA_016920875.1 Columbicola columbae
GTTCTTTTCAATATCAATTGGTACTTGTTAGTCTTAAGAAGATGGTCACAATCTTGATCCCATCACGTTCATTCATCTTCACAAGGCCCTCCAAAGGCTTTCATTCTCTCCTCATTTACAAATCAAGCAAAGTAAAATCCCAGGAAAAAGAAAGAAAATTTTCTTTGGTTTTGGAAAACTCTCGTTCATCTCTCTCTTCCCCCTCTACTCCCCATCTGCCCTCCTTTCTTTCTGTTAGCATTATTAATTGAAAGAAATCCTTTCGTTCGTTTACTAATTAATGGAAGCCTCCATCTTATTTCTTTTTAAAATTATTTTCCCTTTTAAATTTTCTCTTTTCCTTTTTTTCAGTTGTCATCGAGCAATCGGGAAAAAATAATAAATTAACTTCGTTAAAGAAAAATGTTAGGTAATTGTGAGATTTTTCATTAGTGGAAAACTTTTAAGAGGTCTCCGTGGCTGTTAGACGGTGTGGTCCGACAGAATTTGCATCTTCTTCGGCATTCAATTTAATTGCGAATTTGTTCTTTTGCCTCTAGGCTTGTAAACAGCCTTCCTTCAATCATTTTTCCTCTGATTTCTCCCTTCCCTCTTTATTATTTAATTTCGATGGTATGGGACTCAAATGGCTGTTGCAACGTAATCTATTCAACTTCTGCTTCGGGTTGATAAATTGACGAAAGTTGATATCTTTCGATATTTTGTTATTCCCCTAGCTGGTGGAAGTTTATTTCTTGGCGAAAACGTGACTCGATTAGTGTTGATTAAAAATTCTTGGCTGTTTAAACCGAGGTTAATAAAGGAAGGAGGAATCAGCAAACATGG
The DNA here is from genome assembly GCA_016920875.1 of Columbicola columbae. Taxonomy (NCBI): domain Eukaryota; kingdom Metazoa; phylum Arthropoda; class Insecta; order Psocodea; family Philopteridae; genus Columbicola; species Columbicola columbae. The sequence goes on from JADMLL010000008.1 coordinate 910,740, forward strand.
GGTGAAGGAAAATGAAAAAGACGTGGTTGGATGGCTAGTCGACGTCGAACACATTTTTTTAATATTTCTGAGCTTGAACAAATTATGATTGTCAAGAAAGAAGGGAACAAACATATCCGTCGCCTTGGGTACGCTTTGGGAACCCATGTTTTCCGCATAAAAAGTTTGAGCTCTTTTTCCCATTTCTTATTTTAGGATTTTGATATGGTTCCCATCGATTTATTTCTTTTTCATTTTATCATTTATAGAAAATTTCACATGTTGAAAAGGTTGAGCCGAGGTTATCATTTTTACCCTTCTCACTTTTTTACATTCTTTCCTTTTTACTTGTATTCCTTCTCTTATTTTTCCTTTCTTTTACTTTCTATACTTCTATTTCGTTACTACTTTACTCACTACTGCTGTTTCTTTATTTTAATTACTTCTTACTTCTACTTACTTTTGTTTTTCTGTCTGATTACTTTCTTTCCATCTTCGTGGTCCGTTCTTCTACCTTGTTTTAACACAAAAGCGACCGAGATTGGATGTATGTTGATCAACCATAGCCCGTCAATTGAAATGTGATTGTAACAATGCTACTGTATTTTTTGTATTGTGTAATTTTTCGTATTTTTGATCACTTTTTTCGTATTTAAGAATGTCATTTATATAATATCTATTCACAACCATTCTTAAATAAAAAATAGTAACATAAATGATAACTGAGGTTCACTATAACAGCGTTCCCGAGTTATAACATCACTCAATTAAATTTCCAACTGGCAAAAGTGGCGACATCCACATTCGAAGGCGAAAGTAGAGATCAATCGGTCAGGGAGAAACAAGCACTCACCTGGAACCCCCAAGGAAAGAGGAAGAGGGGCTGGCCTAAGCCATCGTAGAGAAGGTCCGTAGAGCAGGAGGCGGGTAGAAAGTCATGAGAAGAGCTGAAAGTCCTCGCTCAAAACAGGATAAGTTGGCGAAGCTTCATAGAGGCCCTGTGCCTTGTGAAAGGGTGACAGGACATTAGGTGAGTAAGTACTGAGATGTCCAAATAAAGGAAGAGAATTACCCGCTTAATACTCAAAGAAAAACCAGAAAGAAGGAAGGAAATAAATATTTGTTCACTAATGACAAAAAAAAATTTATTCCTTTCATGAAAGTCTAGTTTTTGCCAAAATTAACTTGTTAATGCGATGAGAATCGAGGAGGATTAAGAAAAATTATCGCCATAAAAGAGAAAGAAGGGAAATCTGCGCAATCGCGCTCTCTCTTTCTCTCTTTATTTCATTTGCAACTGAAAAGTTCAAGTTGGGACTTGGGAGCAAAACGCACAAACTATCTAATGAAGTTGAATTATAAAGGGACATGAAGATCCAAGGTTTGCTTTTGAAACTTATGCCAAAGTCATGAACAAAGACTAATCAGACGAAAGGAATGGGAAAAGCTGAAAACCGACCACAAGTAGACAGATTATTCCAAAGGAATGACAATATTTTTGAGCATTAGTCTGAAAGTTTTGGGCCAAACAAAAACCGTTTCACTAGCAAATAATTTATATTATCCATTTTCTTGGAATTTGGACGGGAAAACATTATTTTTGAGATGAGAATGAAAAAAGACATTTTTCACCATGACGTCTTTTCGTGTCTCCTATTTTACTATGCTTCTTAAGATAGCCAATCATCACTCTAAATAGTAATAAAAATAATAAATTATTGATAACAATTGTAAATAACACTTAGAAGAGTTGGCTGGCAATAAAAACTCAGGTGTTTTCCATCGAGAGAAATTTATGAAATCCGTAAACGTTCTATGACTTTTTTTACGCGGTTTTATATTGTGACACAACTCTTCTAAGTGTTATTTACAATTATTATCGTTAATTCATTATCCTTATTAATACTATTATATTTAAATCTTTTTCGAACAATAACAATACTGTATGTTCAGACATGAGCAATGTGTGGAAGCAACGAAGAAGGAATCTGGATTATATCCAAAATATAGTGATACCACGATATACTCCAGACGAAGAACCAGCCAATGTTATTCTTTGTGGACTCCACGATGCCTCCCAAGGGGTCTCTGGTTCAGTTCCATGACCAGGGAATAGAAAAACCAAGTGGCCAAGTCAAGAGTGGCACCATTGAGACCAGTATCGATTCCTCATCTATCCATTGAAGGAGAACTCCACTTCAGGGTGCACCCCGAGTCACTTGGAATCAAAGGACAACTGAACAGACTTGATGTCAAGTCGTATCAATGCAAAGGATTCCAGTCCACTCCCTCACAACTGAAGGTTTTGAAAGAATCACAGCAGGCAATCTTCAGACTTACATTGTTGTAAATCTGAACATGCCGGCCCCTTGAATTTCATAGTAAGCTGTTTCATCTGGTTCAAGGTCAAGAGGCTATAAAGAAAAGGGAAAATAAAGAATAGGCTGGCCGGATGAATCATTCACAAAGATAACGGCTGTCAGGCCCCTTTCCGGGTAAAATACTGGCAGGATTGAATAAATCAATAAAAACATTCCGAAATCAAGAATCAGTTGGCTTGTTTTTAACAACCTTACCTCACCAATTAGTATGATTCAGAAACTGAAGAGGAATTGGTTCTTGCAACCTGCCTCAGGTGATTCAGGGAAAACAATCCTAAAGAAGGTTTCACCGTTCGGAAGCTCCAACAAGTAATAAACAAAAACCGATAGAGGCAACACCCTATTTGGAACATTTATGTGCAGTAAATATATATATATAGGCTACAGAAATAATATAATAGTAACTATTGTTATTAAATATATGAGGGGCTCGGTTGGAGTAAGGGGGGTGGTAAAAATAAATAGCTTATAAAAAGTTGTGTCTTTGTTTTGTGTTATAGGAAATGATGGGTATGAAATTTTCCAAAATATTGGGTCTACTGACGATATTTGACAATTTCATTTTGCTCTCTGATAAATTGAAAAACACTAAAAAGAGCGCCATGAGCAAGAAAATTTTCTAAATAATTCGAGAACAAAACAATGTCGGAAATTAAAATTTTTAAAGGCAAAAAAAAATTCAGGAAGCAGGAAAAAAGTAAAAGAAAAAGGGAAACTCGAGGAAACCTTGTCGTTCACCTCTTTTTTTTTTAAGATAAAACGGAAAAAAAGGAAAATCGGTGAAAGGCGGGGTGTCATTATAAATCTCGTTTTCCCTCTATTTACCTAAAGAAAGTGATTTTGAAACTTTTTCACAAAATTGTGTGAAAAACACTTTTTTTTTCTATTTGCAACTGAGAAAATGTTTTCCTACAATGCCCCATAAAAACAGAACTTGTAAGTAGAAATTATTTTTTTCTACCTCACTTAAAGCGGCCATCTTAGAAAATGGAATAAAAGTGAAAAAACTGGACTTTCCAACTTTCCCGCAAAGCTCCCAAATGCACAAAACTTGTTCTTGCGAAAATCGCCTATTTTTTTCGAGTAGAATCCAAGTAAAGAGAGGAGACAAGCAAGCGGAGGACGGAGGATGAGTTGATAATGTTCAACTGTATGTGTGTCATGAGAGATTAGGCCTGCTAAGGTGGATTTCCAGATTTTCGAGGCTCAGATTTTATCAGTGTTAATGATGTTAGTGTCTTGCTTGGTTTCAAAATTTTGATTGAACAAATGAGTTTGCTTTTGGCTTTTCCCAACGTTTGGCATTCTTAAGACATTTTCAGTGAAAGGAAGTTTAGAGTTGACCTCACGACAGTTTTATAAATATTGCACATTTTTATAAAGAATTCATTTCATAAATTGTTTAGAAATTTTCACATACTTAAACTCAAACCTGTCAACTTCTGGCATGCGACTACGTGTTAGAGTCATTTGAATTAAAGGAAGGGAAAGGAAGGTAGAGGGGAAGAGGAAGAAAGGAAAACTCAAAGGAGAGTAGAGGGGTGAAACTAAAGACATTAAAAGCTGAGTTTTTACACCGCGTTATGTTTAAAGAAGAATTGTGGACATCGAAGTGGACGAAACGTTGGTTTCTTGCTTAAACATGACGCGGTGAAAACACCCAGCCTATAATGTCTGTAGTTTCATGTTTGATTACCGTGGAAGCTTAACTTCAATAATAAAGTAGAGAGATAGTTCTCTTTTCCGCGTTCACCCTCACTTTCATAAAAAGCGGTTTGCTCAATAAAATCGGCAAGAAAGGAAATTAGAACATTTTTTAGATTTGAAAGCAAGTAATTATGTTAAAAGTGAAAAAGGAACCTCGGAAGTGGGAGAGGAAGGAGGAGGAGGTAAAACGAAAAGGAGGAGAGAGAAAAGAAGAGAAGAGAGGAGAAGAGGAGCGGAAAGTTTTTTCCTGCTTAACTGAAATACATTCCCGAAAACGCTGAACCAGATTAACCATTTCTTATCCAAGGCTTAACGCTCAGTTTAGTCTTGAATTTATTTCATTAAATTTCGCGATTGAATCCGAGCCAGCAAAATCAACTGGAAAACTATGATACGTATTTTTCAATAATTCCCTCTTTCCTCCCTGCCCTGAGCTTCTGGAAAATTCCAAACAACTCGCAGTCCATTTTCGACGTCTCCTAGGCATTGGCAGGTTTTTAATATGGGTGAATCCTCTTCCATCTAGCTTACGGACTAGGGTAAAACGTTCAACTTCAGAGTGAAGATGGTGTGAATTAAACTTTAGAATATGTTATTATCTTTGGTTTTATGACATATACCAAAGAGACGTCAGGGGAATCTTGGTAAAGCACATTCGATTATCTATTACTACAGGCAACAATAGCCATTAATAGTCAGTGATGTTAAAGGGTGATCGAATAAAAGTGAGCGAAATCATCAAGGTGCCATTGTTGAATGAAGTTTTCTATATGATCAAGTCTCTAATTAGTAGCTCCCACCTGGTTTTTCCTTTAAAATTTAAACCGAAATAATTAGAAAGAGCGCTATAAAAAAATTAACAAAATAAACATTTCTCTTAATTAAAAAAAGAAGGTTGAGAATGGATAATTCGCGAAAAGGTGATGGCGGAGTACTTTTCACTTTCAACAGCTTTCAGCTTTCCACTAAAATATGATGTTGAAAAATCTGTCAGAAGGAAAATGACCCACATTTCGAAAATGATTTATCCTAATTTTTCTCTTTTTTGTATCTCATCACAAAAGGATTCTCAATTTGTGATGCAACTTCGTTTCTCTCTTTTCGACACTAATAAATTTTTGGGGGCAAATTGAATCAAAAGAAAACTTTTTGTGTTCAAGTTTCCGGCGGAGATTTTTACAAAGATTTTGATCATCCCCCCAGTCAATATGAAAAAGCGTTTTCCTCAGGAAGAAAAAAACGTTAAGATCATTAATCTTAAGCGGGAACAGGAGAGAGAGGGGGAGAGTTGGAAGGAGGAAGAAAGAGAAAAAAGAGGAGGAGGTGAAAGGTGGGAGGAGAGAGGGACGAAGAGAAGGGAAAGGAAGAGATCACGTTCCGCAGGTCAAAACTCGTACGTGTTAAACGAAAAAACATGGGGAAAATTAACTTCCCAGAACGAAAGAAGAGTTAAGAAAAAAAAAATTTGAGAAAATTACGAAGCCAGATCTTACAGCAGTCTACCAGCTTTTAACTTTAAATTAATAAAGTTTTTCTTCACATTGTTTACCCATCAAGCCTCCTTTCTCTCATCCCTCTCTCTCTTCACCCACCACCATCGCCTCCTTCTCCTTCTCATCCTCATCCTCTTTTCTCTCTTTCGCTTACCAGAATTTTTGCTGTCAATGTGGAAAAGCAGTGATTACCCTTCTCTTGCTCTTTCTCTCTCTCTCTCATATTTTCCTCTTCACTCATCTTCTTTTTCAACTTTTGCAGTGTAAGTTTCTTTCCAAAAGGATTTCACTTCACTAATACAAAAATCAATCTGTCTTAGTCTTTCTTTTAACTTGTTTTCTTGGGCTTTTAAAGACCGGTCCGAGAGTTTACACAATATTTGTTGGAAACGTTTCTTTTTAGTCATTCTAGTATTTTGAGTTTCACGTTGCTTGAGTGAATTCAGGCCCATCTTAGCAGCTGAAGACATCGTAAATGTTAAAAATCAAGCATCGTTCCACTTAGAATGTCTTCAGCTGTTAAAAAAGTCTGTGAAACGTCTAGATAAGATGAGCCTAAAGTCTCAGCTATGCTTCCAACAAAAACTGATTTTAACAAAAAAATTATTGGCCTACTTAGAAGGGAAATGAGGAAGGAATACACAAAAGATCAACAAATCAATGAAGATTTACCTCAGTACATCATGTTATAATTGAATGAGTCCTAGAATTTCATCAGTATACCTCATGCATCCAAATCAAAAGCTAAATCATTAAATCTAGAGCACTCATCCCAATGAAAGAATAAATTATGGGTATTTATGAGAAATGTTTTCCATCAGATCAGTTTCATTTCTCATCGTTTCGGGGTGAAATGGAACGAGTGACGACTAGTAGTGAACGTTAGAACAGAAGGGAATTTAAGGCTCCAGGTATTACCTCTGAATTAGGTCTGAAAGGATCAGTTAGTGCTTAAAAATTGCCAAGTGTATCAACACAACATCATTTTCTGTGAGAAACTGTCATATTGTGAATGAATGAATTCTTTGGGTTGTGTTTTCGTCTTGGGTTTTGTTAAACTCACACAAATGATGTACCATTTCCCATCGTTACCATTGCTTTGGCTGCTTTTGGGTCTACTAGCGAGAGTACTGTATTTCATTGGTTAAAAAATGTTCGAAAGTTTATCGGTCGAGAAGGAAAGAAGCAGAAAGAATTTTTTTCACCGTCAAAACGTCAAATCGTACGGAAGAGAGTTATCGGAGATGAATTGGGGATGTGCGACAAAAGGAGGCTTTTGTTTCGTGGGTCGGAGCAGACACAGACACAGGGGTTCGCAAAGGAGCCGTGGATGTTAAATCCAAAAGGTCGTGTATTATATGGTAGAATGAGGGCGTTCCCAAAGCTTTCACCGTTTCCACATCTTTGATTTATACATAATACTGTATATTGACGTAAAGACGTAAAGAGTTAAGGAACAAGTGTTTCACAGAACCTCGGACCCTTTCAGACTGGTTAAACGATTGATGACGCTTATTAGGCTTTCATCTCCTTTTTGACAAATTAAAACTTCAGGGATTTTGAAGTTCCCACGGGATTTCAGGGCCTTTTGACTTGTTTTCATGGGTGAAAGCAAGAGAAGATGAAAATTTACGGGCAAACATTCTAGTTTACTTTCTTTTGGTGATCAAAAGAGTGGACAAAATGCCGAACGAAGAGCATTTCTCTCTATGTACTGATTACCAATAATACTGAGTGATTTTTATAACAGAGAAAATAACATAAGAAGGGAGAGAGAGAGAAGGATCAGAATTTTCTCGCAATATTCATTTGGCCGTTGTTTTAAGGTAGACAGCGAGGGAATTAAAAAGAAAGGAAAAATTAATTTTGGAATGGAAAGGGTATTAGAGAGACCGGAGGTAAGCCTATACAGCTGTATAGTATATTGTAATATTTTCTCAGTAGGGTATACATCGAGCAATCCATTTCCCAAGTTTTTCATCATTAATACTTTTCCCAGCCATAAACCTTTTTTTTGTGTGAATCCTTATTTGATTTATGATATTAATAGCAACCAATATCCGCATCCGTTTCCTTTTTTCCTTCCACCCCCACTCTCACCACTTCTCTTTCTTCTTTTTCTCCTCTTCTTTCGGTTCTTTTTGAAAATTCCGAGAGTTTCCTTTTTCCCTATTATATTCGCTTTACTTCTCACCTTAAAACCTTTTTTAAATCACCCCTGGTGATCCTGATTTTTATTATTTTATTTCTTCCTTCCATTAATACTTTCCTACTGTTTTCTATTACCTGAATGATTCATGTAAGTTATTGCTCTTATTTTATACTTACTGAATTAAGGGGATTTCCTTATTGGTAACCCCATTCCTCAGTCATTCGAAGTCGAATATCTCGGGATTCATCTTGGCCGTATATTGACTTGGAGGGCTCATATTAAACAAAACGTGACCAAGTCCAGTTGATTCTCAATAAACTTCTGGCTCATGGGAAGGCATTCTGAACTGAATACTGGTAACAAACTCGTTATTTACAAAACCATCCTGAAACGCATTTGGGATTACAGGATTCAGTTATAGGGCTCCTTAGCCTACTCCAATCTGGAAATCCTAGAACGTTTCCAGTCCGAAACCCTACGAACCATGGTGAATGCTCTATGATTCGCTCCTAACTGCATCATTAGTGAAAATGGGGCAATTTTCAGAGCAATCGGCAAAGGAGGAACTCCGTAACACGCTTTTTTCCATACTTCCTTTTACCTTTCTTTCCTCTCACTTTCCTGTCTTCTTACTATTCCTTTTTACCCACTTTATTAATATGATTACCTCTTCCCTACTCTCTCTCTCTCTCCGCCTTGTTGTCTCCCTTTTCCATTATATTCCTTCCAATCATTATCTTTATGCTTCGGGTCACCTCCGTTTATCCAATTTCAGGGGCTAAGACACTGGTTTATTCAGCCCCTTTAAAGCCAGACCAATTACTTGATGTATGGCTTAGAGACTGGTGTCAGTTAACATGGCGTAAAATGAAAAATATTTATGGGATTATGATTGGAATGGAAACTGGACTCGAGTCACTCGTGTTCAATTAATCTTGTCAGGATTTTTCTTTCTCGATTACACTCGTTTACAGTTATTCGCTAAGGTTCACAGCACAAATGACACAATAAAATGAGGAGATCAAAAGAAAATGAGTAAAGGAGAGGAGAATGAGAAGACAGAGAAAAGAGAGAGAGAGAAGCTCTCCCCGTCGGTCGAGTTACGACAGGACAAAAATTAGCTAAATCCTGTGAGTTTGTTTTTCATTTTTTTTTTAAATTTTATATCATGTTTATTTTTTTCTTCAAATAACTGTAAGCAGTGGCGTAGTCGGTTCGAAAATCTACAATTTTCTGTGTGTATCAATCAGTTCAACGTCCCACTTATGATACCAGCACTTCGCTTTCCCTCAATGTTTTGGCTGTAGCGCAGAAAGTTAAAGCTCTATATTTTATGCTAGAAATTTATTATTATTTTTTTATAGTTAACTGTCACCTACCTCCAAGCTCAAGAACATTAGAAATTGGTGTAACCTTAAGATGGTCTGTATTTAAGGAATAGGTCAGTGCCTAAACTTCAGGAATTGGGTTAAAGAATATAACTGGGAATTCAGTTTGTAGGAGAGGACAGAGTAATATAGAGTAATGATGATAAGTTAAATAGCTGTAGAGTGGGAATGAAATGAGAGAAAGATACATAACAGAACAGAAAAGAAGACAGAAAGTAAAAGAGGAGTAGAAAGGTGAGATGTCCTAGAAATAAAATAGTTTTTAGTCCTTCAGCAAATCACATTAGCACATTTACTCATTTTCGAACTCTAACAGTTATATCCCCATGAGAATGGAAAACCATTTCGAAAGATTAAGTAACATTTTATGAGGAATTGTTATTCAGACAATTTTAGTCTAATATAAACCGGTCAAATGACCGAAGAAAAAGTCTTGAATTGTTACTGGATCCTCGAAAGCATTTTCCTTGCCTTCAAACTTTCCACATTTATAAAGTTTTGCTTCTCTCCAGCATCTCTTCCCACTCCCTCCCTCCCGTCCCCTCTTCAGCCTCTACGTCCTCCGCTTCTGAATTCTTACACTTCAAGTTAGCAAATCAAATTAACTCTCCTTACAGTAATTATACAATGAGGGTAAAACTTTGGGTGTTAAATTAACATTGTTTTTACTGAATGACTAATGAGAAGGTCTTCTGCAGCCTGGAATCAGTAATCAGAGTCAACAAAATGAGCCAGGAGGCACACATAGCCCTGGAAGAAGAGCGAGAGGGATGAGCGAAAGTAGAAGGAGGAGGAGAGAGTTGGAGGGAGGAAAGGATGAAAAAGTTTAGGCCTAACCGAGTCTCTGCTTCATTAACTCCCATGCATATTCAATTTCTTGCTTTCATATAAATCGATTACGACTTACCGCCCTCCACCGCCACCGCCATTGCCACCGCCTTCGTCACCGTAGCTCCCTCTAACTCTCTACCCCCCACTTCCCAACTTCTATTTCTCAAACCTCATTTTGGGGGTTCTCGCTTTGGAAAATATTCCGCACCGCGTTTGCGGTTTATAGTTTTGCTACTCCTCTCCGCAAAACATACAAAAACAAGCGGGGAGTAAATGTAATTTATTTTGAGGAGGACGACATTGGTCTGGGTTCTTATTAAAGAAACTTTCCTCCTCCGGCTCCACGTCCTTCGCCTCTTATTTATATTTTAACCTGAAAGCTTTTTGCTACAACTATTATAAATACTTGAAAGTATCCCAATAAACTAGATTTATTTATTTGACATAAGATAAAGAGGAAAGCTTCTGAAGGAATGAGACCAGACCTTAGCGTGCACAACAGGAAAAATCAACGTTTTGGAAATTTTCCTCCCTTTTTCATGACCACTTTGCCTACATGGTCTTTGGTGCCACACTCTATTTTTTTTTTCTATCTAATTTATCTTGTAGACAGGTAGTCGTTTTCATAGGGGATAAAAAAAAATCTTATTAATAATATTTTAACTATTAAATAGGTTCACGTCAAAATTTGCAGTTTTATTTAATTTTATTTATTTATGTTTTATACCCTTAAGAATAACAAGGTAAGGGATCTGACTTCACGAGAATAACTTCAAACAGTCAGGCATTTTTACAGCCCTATTTGTACTTATATTTATGTTTTTCGTCCGTGTCCTCTTTCAATTTCGTGTCAATTTTATCTTTATGAACTTGACTTAAGAAGACGAATTAACTCAATAAAAGTCTTAGAAACTAACAAAAAATGACATTCCAAAGAGACTTAAATCTCAATATATCTCACTAATATAGTCAGATTGATGCTGTGAGCTTCTTTGATTGGACCAAATCAAATTATAAAAATGTTACACTACACTGGATTTGAGACGGGGGGAAAACAATCTCCAAAATTATTGAATCCGAAGCCGAAGCTCACTTCGGCGGCAGTCAAACTTGAAACTAAAAACATTATAGCCTGGGTTTTTACACGGCGTTATATTTAAAGATGAAACCGACGTTTTGTCTACTTCGAAGTGTACGAAATGTTGGTTTCTAAAATGTTTTTAGTTTCAAGTTTCAGAATGACTGTCCTCCTTTGTTTTATGATTGTCATGTACGCAGTGTTAATGGAATAAATTCCTTACTAATGTCTGCAATATTTACGGAAATCAGGTACTTCTATTCGCATGACTTTCAATTTAGAAATAATATCGAAAATGAACGCCCCGTTTGATGGATGTGGACTAATTTCATTAGAAAATCTTTTATTCACTTAAAGAGATAAAATTCTAAGACAAAATTATACTATTAATATATAGATATACTATTAATTAAATATACTAATAATAGAAATATAAGATAAGAAACTAGAAACCCGGTTCAAAGGAACAAAACTAGAGTCATGACCGGGCATGGAAATGTCAATGGTGGTGTCAAAGCAAGTGGTGAGTGGGAGTCATCTCTCAAGTGTAAAAGGTTAATTTGGAAAAGGCATTCAGACATCTTTCTTTTCACTGACTTCTTTTTCCAAGGTTTCCCCTAAATTTTGCGGAGAGTTGACCAATCTCGACAAATCAACAGGGAAGTAAGGTAAGATATAAGGAAGAAGACACATTTTAATGGTTATGCTGCCGTCATCTGAAAACAATTTTGAAAGAAAGGAAGATTTTTCTTCTTTATTTGGGAAAATTTTTTCCGACCTTTTTTTATACTGGCCTTATCTTCCTTTCTAACTTCTACCAGATTTATGGTGAAAAAAAAGGTTTGTAACAGATAATATCTTCTTCTCGCACAAAAAAGAAAGGAGGAAGGAAGAAAGAAAGATCATGCACATGTTCCCGTTAGCGATTTGCTTTCCGATTGGATTCTAAATCGGATTTTCCTCGCCTATAATGTCGGTTCTACTTCTTCCATTTCCCTTTCCTTTTAATTGGTTACAAACAAGCTTCCAAAAATGCGGTTTCCTCAAAATACGCTCAGATTAGGCCATGGGAGTATCTCCTCAGCGGAAAGCACTAATCAAATTCACCTCTCTTTCTCTTCTTCTTCTTCCTCTTCTATTGCAGAACAAAACTTTAGTACCGACTTATTTCATTTACTTGTAAAACAAATGTTGGAAAAAATAAAAGTTTCTCCTCGTTGCATTCACGTAAACGAAGTAAAAGGAAGAAATTTTAAGTGTTTGCCCCCGAAGGCAACTCACCCCCTCGACAGTCTCTCACCTCCTCAGGTCTTCCCGTAAAAACAGGCCTTCACTTCTCTCATTATTACGTTTATTAAACTTGACGTTATGAATTATTTATTCAAAATTTTCAAAACATAATTTTCTTAAGTTGACTTTGGTTCCGCGTGATCTCGAATACTAATTTCCTTTTCAGGTTTCTTTCTTTTTTTTCGCTTCTCCTTCCCCTTTAATTTCTTTTTGACTTTTTAGTGGAAGATTTTTGATGCTCACTCACTGAAAAATTAACTGGTTTCTTTTAAGCCTAGAAAACATGAATATTATTATCACCATAAATGCAAAAAAGTGTGAGGCCTCTTGGTCCTTACTATCACGAACTTGTTTTACATAAGATTTCTTATAGATTTGGCAACTTTTAACTTTTGCGTTATTTCTGGGTACTTTTGGACCCCGTAGCTGATTTCAATTTCATCTATTTCTCTTTTTTTTCGAATTGGCTGACTAGGGACCACGTAGATTCAACTCGGCGAATTTCGGGTCGGAGCTTTGCTCTTCACGTAATAGGCCTTCATTCTCTCACTGTGGATCTTCTTCTTCTTCGTTCACCTTGTTTCCGTCTTTTGCTTTCGCTTCTCTTTTCGCACAACGTCCTGTCGCATTAGATCCTGTCTAGAGATTCCCAGTTCTTTGAGGTCCTATTCAGTCTCACAGAACCAAGCTCCTTTGGTCTTCTTGCCCCGGAAGAAGGAAAAGATCCGACTAGTCAGTCTGTAGGAGTCCATGAGAGCTAACAAGTAATAATGACCTAAGTTCAGGTAAAATGACTTAACAAGAACTTAGTTAAACTTGTATAGGGAAAACACTAATGGAGGAAAAAGGAGAAAGGGATATGTGTGCGTCGAGATACCGACTATCTGATATTTGCCGTTTATTCCAAGTCCTCAGAATTTAAATATCTCTCTTTGGAAGTCGTAACCCCCGCTCACCCATGCTCACCAACTACACCTTTCCTCCCAAAGAAAGATGGATCGAAAGTGAGTGAGAGAGAGGCCATCCAAATAGAAAGGCGGAAGTCGAACTGCACTTTTTTCTAATTCTAATCACAATCTCTGGAATTGTCTATTCTCCTCTCGTTTTCCCTTCCAGCATCATAACAGTTAAGATCAACATGAAAACCCTGGAGAGATTCTTTCCATTTGAATACTTGATGGATCCCAATCAAATTTTGTTCTCAACTGTTGTTAGTCGATGGGGATTTCGTTTTAAAATTTCCGGTTGTTTGAATCCACGTCGTCTGACAAGGACTTTTCCCTCTTTCCAAAACGCCCAATCCTTTCCTTTGCAATCTCTGCTTCTTTTTCCTAATCCCTGATATATTAATACAATAAAAATCTATTAGAACTAGTTTGATTGGTACCGTTTTCTATGGTTTTACAAAATGTTATTCATAATAACTAAAAAGGGAAAGAAACTATCCTGAATTTTTAAATAGATTTTTATCTCCAATTGATAAGCACCAATTTAAGACAATAATTCATAAAAAATATACGCTGGGTATTTACACCAAGTCATGTTTAAGGAAGAAACCAACGTTTCGTACACTTTGAAGTAGACAAAACGTTGGTTTCTTCCTTAAACATGACTTGGTGTAAATACCCAATATACAATATAACGTTTTTACTTTAGGCTGCAAATGTTTTAGTAATGTTAGTATTTTGACTGTTACACCGCTCAAGACCAATTTTTGGTAGCTTTAAGAACTGTTCGCGTTTCACCTTTCACCTTCCTTCCTAGCTGACGACATCCTCAATGGAAAGACATCTGGTTTTCACAGATACAATTTCTTAGGTTAGAAAAGCAAGGTTGCACGAATAACTTGAATTACCGTAACGGCCAAAGGTTAACATTACTAACACTAATGATAACAGCCGTGAAAATCTCATGATACAAAGTGTCTTTTACACATCTTCTTGTCTGACCTCATTTGGCTTCCTTTCAAAGAGTCTCACTTCAACAATAAGTGTTCTTTTCCTCGACCCTCCATGATTCTTGTTTGTTGATGGTGCTCAAACTCCCAAACCAAACATCTTTGCCAAAAATTGCCGACTTTGGGCGAATTCCTGATTAAAGGAATAAAGAGGAGAAAAAAATTAGTAAAAGGAAAAAGGAAGGTGAACATACGGCAGTCTTGTGACAAAGGAAAACTCCTCTTATCCTCTTTCCCTTTTCCCATGTTTTTATCGGCGTCATCCATCATTGTTATAAATCTCAAACGATTTCACGATCTAGTGTTTCCTTTGATCCAACCATTTAAGAGATTCTTTTCTTTTATCTCCGCTTTCCCATCCCTGGTCTGTTCCGTTGTGCTGTTCGACAAAGGAAAACCTTTTCGTGATCATTTCCTGTTATCCCTTTTTCTTTTTCCTTCTCCCCCCGATCCTACCTTCCTCTCTTTTTCTTTAATTTTCCCAAAGTGGGACTCCGCTCGAAATCAAACGTTATTCTCCCCATTTTCAATTTCACAAGTAAAGGTCCTTTTCCACCCCCCTTTACCCCAACCCCCGTATCTTCCTTCTTTTCTGTAGTCTTTGCTTGTTTTGGTAGATAGGAGTGTTACAGTTGTTACCTATAAATCTCAAGATAGCCTTCACACTTCTCTCCATCAAGTTTGGATCAGGTCACTGCAGGGATTTGACCAGTTTGCTTTTGAAGAAGTCTGATAATTGATGAGTTGAAGTAAAACGCATTTTGTTCTAAAGCTTTGATTAAAATCGGGTGAATTCATTTTTCATAATAAAAGGAAAGAGTCCACTCTGGAGAGAGAGAGACAGAGAGAGAAAGCCGGGGATAAAGGTTGGAGATAATAAAAGGTGAAACTTTGAGAAGAGGCGGTGGCTGCCGCAGAGGCATATACAGGCAGGAGGGATATAGTTGAAAAGGAAAAATGAGAATTTATAGCGAATAACTTACCTCCGCGGTTGAGTGTAGCTTTTACACTTTTGATAAAGATATATAGGACTGCTACATAAACACCACGAGGATAATTTTTTTTATTTTGCGTTCGTTTTGGACTTTTTCTCCTTCCCTCCTCTCTCTCTCTCTCTCTCCTTTCACTAGATATTAACCCAAAAGTCCATTACTTCCGCAGTCACGAGACTAATTCCACAAATGTCACAAAGTCTCATTCTCAAAAGACCCAACATTTTACGATAACTGATAATGTTAAGACACCTGAAACGATTAGAATAGATGTCATTGTCATATTAGAGGATTGACACAAGGTGACTTGTGAGAACACATGAGGACCACTAACATATTCAAATATCCAGAAATTTCTTGGCTCCTAGACAAAAAAAAGGCGAATAAGAGAATATTAGTCGTAGATTTCCGGATTTCCTTTCTGGGGAAAGAAATAGGCGAACGTGAATCGCTTCTTCAGTAATTTATCGACGGACTTAATCTCTTATTTCTCCGATTCTGCCCCATTTAATTCTTCTTTCCGCGTTACCTATTTTTAAGTGTTTTCTTTTAGCCAAATGGAGACAACCTGATGGAAATTAAAACGCAGTACGCAAGCGTTTGCAATAACGGTTCCTCACTCTTTAACGCTTTTCCCTCATCGATTTCCTTTCTCGTGCTTTCATTCCGAACATTAAATTCTCTTTGAATTACCCTTTCAATCTTTCTCTTTTTGTTTATTCTCGTTAAATCGCGTTCTTTGCAATTTGTTGGGAGGAACAGGAGAGGGGGAGGAAGAGTTCATTAAAGGAAAATGTTGAATTTCATGTGACACTAACACATTCCACAACACCGTAGAGGAACTTGCCTAATTTTCATTTTGGTGAGAATTGAAAAAGAGGGATGTATTGTTAACACAAAAGAAAAGAAAAACGAAGAAAAAGAAGGAGGAAGAGAATAAAAACAGATAGATGAAGGAGAAAAGGAAAAGAGAAATTTCATTTACTTGTATATTTGTCTTATTTCTTAATGGAACGGATAATTTATTCACGATACGCTGAGGAACTCCGGGGGGAAAACGTTCTCTTCTCCATCTCTCTCTCTCTCTCCTCTTTCTTCGCAGACTCCTTGCTATCCTCTCCTTTCTCATCTCTCTCCTCTCCCTCTTCGTCTCCTCTTACCTCGTCTCCTTCACCTCCTCGTAATTAATAGTATTACAAATCAAAATAACATTTTCCCCCCCGTGAAGGCAGATAAGATTCAGAATATGCGAAACAGCACGAGAGTTACTAGCCCATATAATAGAAATGTTATCTTTTCGTGACAGCGTTTTACCCAACATTCATTCATATTATCGGAGGAGTGTTCCCTCCTTCACCTTCTTCAGCTACCTTCTTCTTCCTTTCCTCTTTCCTTTCATTTTTTCTTTCTTTTCCTACTTCTTCTTTTTCTTCATCAATGGTGGAAATAAGACATTGCACTCGCCAGAGGAGACCACGTATAGCAGTAAATTGAAACATAAGAGAACGCTTGTTTAAAAGTAACAAATCCAAACCGACATTACACTTTATTTTAGTGAACAGATGGAAGTACTTACTCTTCTGTGGTTAACATTTGTCTCAAACAGTTACCTGATCCACTCAGAATTTCCCTTTTTCCCTTTCCGATATGTTATCTGGTAGCTCTTGCGGCGTGTGGTTCACTTGGGTACTATCACCATGACACAGCTGCTTACTACAATGAGAATTTGGTATTTATACAAGTTAGGGTGTCTCTTAATTTTCGAGATTTTTATTTTACAACGCAAGGGCTCCAGATTATGCATTATTTGGTCCTAAAGCACTTGAAACTAATTATTTTACTTCTTTGCATCTAGGTTAAAAAGTACCCAGAAATAACGCAAAACTTAACAATACAAGAGAATGGCAAATAAAATTAGCGAATGAAAAGGACTTTTGTGAAAAAATTTTTTTTTCCCAAGGTATATGTAAAATAATATTCAGTTTTATTCTTACTCTCAATATAAATTCGGCAGAAGCTAACAAATGAAGGAAACTAGAACATGAGCAATACTGAAAACCGCTTACGTAAAGAAACCCGAACATAAAGGGAAATACTTTTAAAAACAAAAAGAAAAACATGGAAGAAGAAGAAGAAGAAAAGATAGAGACTGAGATCCCTCCCTGTATGGAATGGTTATGACCTCATTTAACTGTAAATGCAGAATCCAATTTCGCTTGGGTGCAACCATCGAAGAAACGAAGAAGATTTTCAAGATTAGAAGATAGTTTGCTTTTCCTCAGCGAAAACCGAATCAAACGGCTTCGCTTACATCGACACACTTTTCCTTCTTTTATTCTTTCACAGTAGCTAATTTAGCCATCACGTGTGAACTGCTCAACTGAACACTCTGCAAACTTTTTCGGTCTTCTCGTAATATACCATCGTCTCTAAACCTGCAATCTAATGAAACGAAAAACACTAAACTCGAACAGATGGAAACAGAAACCGGTAGAACAGTTCTATTACTATCTGTAGGTATACACAGAACTTTCCGGTAGACCTAATACTTGTTATAGTTGTAACTTAGAAGTCAGTTTCAAGACTACATCAAAATCTGAATGACATCCAGCTGAAAATAATTAAAATATGACTATTTTTTTTCAAAATTTAGTTTTCGTTATTATTCTATTACAAGTCGTATTAACTATATGAACTGTCAATTGACCAATCTTGTACTTAGCCTTTGTTTTGTAAAAAAAAGAAAAGAAAACCCTGGCCCGATTGAGCTTGGGTACTCTTTTGAAGCGTAGGGTTAAGCATTCAAATCAACTTTAATGCTTTTATTTTCGTTTTATAATTATAATATTATTTATATAATACTGAGCATACTTTTAAATGACGAAAAAACACATAAACTAACTTTAAATTGTAATAAAATAA
Organism: Columbicola columbae; assembly: GCA_016920875.1. Taxonomy (NCBI): domain Eukaryota; kingdom Metazoa; phylum Arthropoda; class Insecta; order Psocodea; family Philopteridae; genus Columbicola; species Columbicola columbae. Next base: position 928,910 of record JADMLL010000008.1, read on the forward strand.
CAATAACAGAACAATTCATAAATCAAAACTTATTGCAAGGAAGGTTTTATGTTCGAAATGAAGCACAAGTCGTTTGTCAATTATAAAAATAAGTTTTTCTTGAGTTTTGAAGGAACCAATTTGTAAAAAAGAATGTCCTCGAAGATATGATTAGTCAAAATTTCCAAATTCTAATAATATACAGTAGAAGAGAGACGACTCTGAAGTTGCCTATTGAATCCAAAAGTACCCTGAAGTAACGGAAAAGGTTAAGAATATATCGAACTTTTCTCAAAAATCAAAACGGCAGGAAAAGTCATGAATGTTTAAAAACAAAATAAAAAACTCAGCATAAAAAAAGAGACAGAGTCTTTCTGACTCGAACATAATCGAAAAAAAAGCTTACAGTATGACAATTACAACTGAAACACTTTAAAACATTTTGTATTTTATTGTCGGGTATGTTTTCAGTCGCAGTAATTCCACTTCCGTCTGAAGAAGTAAAATCTCGTTGTGTTGCTCCTGTATCGTTCGGACAAGTTTGCTTCTTTCTCGAACCTTCTTCATTCTAAAGAAAATGAAAGGTGGTGAAAGGGGAAAAAACAAACGACAGCGCCAAATTTCCTTCTTGTGCTCTCACCTCTCACTCTCTCTTTCCCTCACCTTTTCGTGTTTTCGGCCTCATTCCTTTTTTCGAAATCTTTATCCACACACATATTCAGTTCGTTTACTTCCACATTTAGTTCCATTATTTTTTCATCCAGTTCTTTGTTTTGAGAGTTGATTTTCTGAATTCTCTGATCGATATAATCCATTTCTGCGAAAACTTCAGTCTGATTCTTTTGAAATAACTGTTTAAAAAAAAGTCATGAATTGGGTATAGACATTTATACTGGAAACTATGGCAGTTTTTTCATAACTGCCATAGTTTCCAAGAAATTTGACTGGGGAGATTAAAATGGTCCACTCTAACTATATCCCTAACTATATTTGATCCAGTATGGTTCATGAAATTTAAAAGTAAATCACATGAATAAAATGAAATGAAAATCAAAGCATTAAATTCAATTTAAACACTGACTACTAAGTTAAATAAATCCTGGGCCTAAAATTACCCAAAAACCATAAAATTTTCATAATGCAAAGGTTAACTGGCCCACAGTTCCTATTATCATATTCCTTGTTCGCCTCCAGGGCCAGATTGTGACCTTTTACCTGGAACAATCTCTGAAGGGGGTGGTGTTTAAAAAAAAAGGAAATGGAATTGTTGTTCTTATGGCCCATTGACTTGACAGGCTGACGGGCTAAAACTCTGACATAGAGACATATGTGTTGACTTTGACTGCCTTCCTTCCTTTCTACTTCAACAAACAGTTTTGTCTTCCGTTTGGGTCGATATGCTCAGAATGCACTCGTAAAAGGTCTTTGAGAGTTTAATTATATAAAGTCTTTCAAAATACCAATTTAAGTGAAACAGTAAAGAAGAAGAGGAAGGAGAACAGAAGATATTAAAGAGTTAGTGGGAGATCCAGTGGAAGAATATTAAGGGAAAACATAGGCGTATATAGTTAGATTGAGAGCACATTTTCTCTTGGCTTTCCAAATCGAAATTCGATCCCCAATTAAAAATGGCTTCAATCGAGGGTTTCCCCGCGAAAAGTTGCCTTGAAGCAATGTTCGCAGTAAGAACAAAAATTGAAGATGGAGGAAAGAAACCAGGGTACTGGGTTTCAATTTTCCGACCCCCTTTCTTCATTTCTCCACCCGGCTTAATGAGAACAAATCACAACAAGATGTCGAACGACACACTCGTTTTAATGGCGTTTTCAACAGACGGATGAACGAGCGAACGGCCCAACGTTTCTGCTATATCTCACAATTTCCGCTTACGATAAAATCCTTTAAATGACATCGATTGGGAAAAATTGTGAACTCTTCCTCCATACCTCTTTTACTGCAGTTAATTCGTTTTCCAGGTAGAGAAATCCTTTTTCGTCAGAGAAACCTCTTGCCCTTGCCACCAAAATCGCTTGCAGTTCTTTAAGAACCTGAAAACATTGACGCATTCACTCACTTTTGTCATCTTTAATGACAAATCTTGTTTTGTGTGTACGTCACAAAACGTGGGAATCGATTGGATTAGAGAAGGTGGGAAAGTAAACACTGTCGATGTTCACCTGAAGCTTTTCAACTGTTTCCAGTTGACTTTTGTGGTCTTCGATTTCCATTCTCAGCTTTTCATGCTCCCACTCCTTGTAAATGATTCCTTTCCTGAAGTTGGCAGCCTTTTCCATCGCTTTTATTTTTTGCGAACCCATTTTCTGAAAGATAACAATAAATCTCCAATGCCAATGGCTGATTGCTAGAAGAGGAGGCACCAGTATCATCTTACTATAACCTCGACAAGATGACGTGGACACAAGAGTTTGATATATCAAGTTTAGACCGGATATCGACACCATGTCAGTATTACTCAGGGCTTATTCTACTAAAAATTGAGATCATTCTCACGTGAATTAATTTGTTGACTTCATTGAGGGTGTCTTTGGTGACTAGGATACATTCAGAGAAGTCATCCAGGGATCCGGACAAAGGAACTTCGACCAAACCTTTCTTGAGAACCAGTTGGATTTGGTAATTGAGAGACATGTCAAGTTTCTCGGATCGAAGTGCCTGAAGGTCGTTTTGAAGCTGAACCTGATAATCTTTGGCTGCTTTTAGAGCTTTGTGGTAGTTGGAGACGGTTGCTTCTGCGTCGGCCAGGTCTATCGCACATGCCCTAATCTAAACATTTAGTGGATGATAGCTTTAATGACGAATACTTCTGCTTGAAAGCAACATTTTCATGCCTTTTCACCTCTTTTCTTAGGAACTCAAAGCATAAAAAATTTTGTCGCACAGACCTTGAGCTCGCATTCGACTTTGGTTCTCCTCAGCTTACATGCAAACTCCCAAGACTGTTGACTGACGGAAGCCGGGGCATTACTGTGTGCATCCAAAGCATCCAAATCCTTCAGGTACTGTATGCATTCCGCCGGCATGTATTCAGGCTTGATTCCGCTCACGGCACATTTTCCCATGTCATTAAGAACGGTGGCATAAGTGGCAGCCTTCTGCAGCAACTTGGGCCGTTTTCTAAACATCATCAAAATATTTTATCTTTGTCTTCCTTCATAAAAATTTGAAACATAAACTGGGTGGTATACATCATTTACGACATTCTCGAGGGTCGTCAGATGGATATAGTGAGGAGTATGGGACAAAAGGGTAGTTTGCCGCTAAAAATACTTTTGAATGTCCTTTTTCGGGGATTAATCGTAAAAATTTAACGTCGGCTTTATGTCTCCTGGTTTTCCTTCCGGTTTTTTGAGAACTTTTAAGAAGAATGGTTTCGTCGTTGTAAAAGTGAAGGAAGAACATGATCGAGTTACTCCATCGACACGTAAATATTCGAAAAGGATTATTTAGAGTGAATGGAAGGATTTTTCCGGGGGAAAACTCACTTGCTTGATTTGTAGAGTTGTTCGCATATCATTGGGGAATAATCCATGAATTCCTTTTTGAAATTTTTGTCCAGATTTCGATCTTTGTTCTGCAATGCTTCGTAATTGTTCCTGCATTCGCTGAGCATTTCCACGAGTTTGTTCAACTCTGCACTCATCGATTCTATTTTCTTTTCGTTTTTCAATAAATTTGATCTAGAACAACAGAAAGCAATAGAAGCAAAAAACACACAAACACAAAAAGAATTGATTAAAGCCCAGAGTGTGACGACATAAATTTGAGGTTATTTGACAACTTTAAGGTAATTAAAAATAATAAATTATTATGGGGGCGGACTGGAGGAGTAGAAGCAACCACGGATCTTGGCAGGGGGCTGTGGGGGGCCGTGGGACCCGCAACCACCCAAACGAATGAGATTCATTCCCCTTAAGTAATGTTGCGTGTGTCCTACTTGATGGATTCTTCCGTCCGATCCATTTTGTTTCTTTTATAGCATTTTTCCCGAATCCTTTCGACCTTGAGAATTTCCTGTCCGATGGCAGATTCCACTTTTAGCTTAAGCAAATGGAGCCTCGATATTTTTTCGTCAAATTTTGAAACGTTGTCCTGGAAATAGAGGAAAGGAAGTGAGGGTGTGTTTTCGGGGTGGAGTGAAACATTGACTAGAACTCACCCTCATCAAGGCAATGTTCTTCGACCATTCAGCTTCCAGAATTTTCCGGTATCTCTCCCGTTCGCTTGTCAGAAATTTTACCGCGTCTTCGTAGGCTCTGATCGCTCTGAGGTCATCTTCGTTCCACGTTTCCGGCTCCTTTTCTGTCTGAAAGTTCATAGCACAACTACATTAATACTTCATCTGTTCGACACCTTGTTTTATCTTAGCTTTCATTCTCTCTCCTCACCATGCATTTTGGCTTCACCACGTCTTTCTTCAACTCATCTTCCCAAAGTTTTTCCAAGACACCATCCATCATGGTGATTAGAGCCCGTTCCTTGAAATCGTCCTCCATTAGCAATCGTCTCAGTCTCTCTTCTTCCATTTCTTGTTTTTTGATCAGTGCCATTTGACTTTCGGTAATATACTTTGGAACCGATATCTAGAAATGACAAGGAACACACACTAACCTGACATTCGCTACCCAAATTTTCATTATTTGAAAGAAGAGAAACATGTTCTAAAAAAAATATTGATAATAATAATGTGACCTCTCTAGAGCCCTGATCCCAACCTGATGAAACCATTATTATATGAGAACGGTAGAAAGGCTCGTGATTAGTGTCCTTCCTCACAAGAGAACACGTGGAAGGCTTTGAAGAAAATTTTAAGCAATATCTAACAAAAAACAATTGACAAATTCGTTTTGAGAGGGACAAGACCGCGTAAATAAAGTCAATCAGTGTAAACGAGGTTTTTCGACAAAAAATCAGTAAAAAATAATTTTCTCATTTTTAAAAGAAATTAACAGTAATTGGTTTATTGTGGCGACGAAGGCAACACGTTCAAACAACAACAACTTGTAACAAACAAGCCACAGAGTTAAAGCAAAAACGAGCAGGATGGAACACAATTGGACTTGAAACAGACAGGTCGTAGGACATGCTGAGACTTGCATGAGGGTGCAATGAAAACTTGTAGAAAGAGAATCTGCAAGAATCGTATAAATACAGGACGCGATCAGCTGAAGTCATTCAGTGCAGTACAAGTAATCGGCGAAATACTCGAACGGCTATCGAACAACCGCGCTCATTTTAGTAGATTTACTTATACATCTTTTTATTCCAACATAATTTTCGTTCGTTCGTTATTCGTATGTCTTATCTCACCAATCCACCTACAATTTGTCTATTTTGCCAGTATTAATGTGCTTTTTGTGAATTCCAGCAAATTTTTGAGTTTCATTGGTTATTCTAGGTTCTATGTTCCTTAAAACGGTTTCAAACTTATGGCTTGGAGTCTACATTCCAGTTGTTTTTGCGACGTTCTCCGTCCTTATGTGTTAGTGTACTGTTTCACTATGAAAATTGTCTTTCATTTTCCTGAATTGAAAACATTTAATTTTTTGCCTTAATGACGTCATAATTAATTTTTCTTACGTAAGCAATGCACGAACTATTAATAATTGTAAATAGAAATCCGCTTTTGTGTGCTTCGTATTTCTAAGAATAAATGGGAAACTAACTTTTCTAGAGGAAAACTAATTTGGATTCCAAGGTGAAATGGGAGGAAAATGATGGAAGAGAAATAGAAGGAAGGGAAGGGAAGGGGAGAGCGCGCCTAAAAATTAGTTTTCCCATATTCTCGGTTCGTTCACACAGAACAATGAACCTTCTGCGTCATTATGACAAACTAGTCTTCGGGAATTCCATGATTGGGGTAGTTTGTAATGGGGTGAGGAATGCCCACAGTGCCTTCCGGACTCGTCCTCCGATCTAGGCTAAGAGCTTAAGCGGGAAAATGGAATTTGGTCCAGGATTAGTAGCGTGTATCTGAGTGCTCAATTAGAGGTTTTGGTTTTTGCAAACCTGACATAATCCCTTCTTTTTCGACCAAAGGAAGGACGAGTTCTCGCGAGGACTCTTCCCAGGTTTCCTGATTAAAACAAGGATAGCTACTAATCAGTCAACGAATCTCAAATCTCACCTCACTGTCTTGGACCTGCAAAAGACTTTCTGGATTCTCTTCAGGCATCCACACAGGATCGTAAATCTGTGTTTTGCATATGTTCGGAGAAAAGTGAAAGAAATTGAGCTCGTTAATGATATGCCTTAGTCGATTGTTTCGGTCGCACACGGACGCCATCTCTCGGTCCTTAAGGGCGAACGTATCCGCGAACTCTTTGTTGAACCAAATCATCAACTTTTTCACTTCCGTCTGTCATTAGAAGAAGACAAGATAAATGGCTGTAGAGGTTAAAATCTGTGAGCTGATGGTCAAGGATACGTACCTCAATGAGTTGAACCTCCTTATGACACTGGAGGAAGGACACCATCTCAAACTGACTGTAATGGTTGGGTTCTAAATCGATGAACTGGTGAGTCGAGGTCCCCCGCCAAATGTCGTGCCAAGTCTGCTCTTCCGACTTCTGTTTGGCTCTCTCATCCTCCGGTTGCTCCTCTTCATATCTCGTTTTGATGATTTGAGTCACGTCAAGAGACGAAACTTGGAATTTTCTGTTTATGTGCATCTCCAACATGCTAAAACCGGAAATCACCTTAAAATGAATGGCTGGCAAGACCTAAGGTCAAGGAGAAAGACGTGCAACCAATACGTGACATACACGTCGGTTCTGGGTATCCAAGGTTCAAAAAAGTCGCCCTTCTGGAAAAACTTTTCGATTTTCATACTTTCCGGGAGCCAGTGGACCCTCAGATTCTTGTGTTTGACTTCGGGAAGAAGGGCGTAGCTCCGAACGGAAATTGGAGCCAATATGGCGTGGATCTCTCTCGCTTTTACGGCAATGCTGTCCCAGCACATTTTCTTTATGGCCTCGGTTATTTTATTGAGATTTTTCATGGTGGCCAGTTGGATTTGTTTTTCTTTTTCTCTTTCCAGTTTTCCATCGTCTAGTTTTTTTCGACGCGCGACTTTGTCCAGATCGAAAGCTTGAACCGGAAGCTGTCGCTCGGGAACGTTCGCGTAATTTTCATCGAGCAACGTTCTCAGCTGAAATTTAGAGCAGAGAAATTTCCGTGGTTTTAGATATCACGTTTGATCAAAAGAATGGATTTGTTGAATTTTGTGCTCTCTCACATTTCCTCATTAAAAAAATTATAATTTTATATTCTACCAAATTCTAAATTAATTTGTGCGTCTCTCTCATTTTCTCATCTAAATTTATTGACACCAAATTCAAACGGGTGACTTGAAACGCTTTGGTCACCAGCCTGTTCCATAGCACAGCCCTCACACAACATCCCCCTGGCCACATACACCACAAACCGTTACTCAACTTTTTTTCTGATCTCCGAGAATTCCTCTACAATGCTTTGTCTCTCTTTCCTGCTGTGCTGTTCTTCCATATTGATGTTTTCTTGTTCTCTCAAGGCTAACCAAATTCTTCCTCTGGAAATCGAATAGGATTGACGAGGGGTGAACGGATCCAACGACTGTTGCATCATCTTTTCGAAAGCTTTCATTTTGGCTTTTTCAGCAAGGACCGGCGCTCCGAGTAGTTGTTTAACAGCAGGATTTCCAAGAGAGCTTTCGTTTTCCGCTTTTAATAAGGTGTTTCCGACTTTTCTGTTTTTAAAAAGTGTAAATGGAATACATCTGATTAGGAATTTCAAACTCAAGAAAGAAGACTTGGGAAGAATCAGAAAGACAAAGAAAAGAGCCTCGGTTTTAGAGAGAAACATTGTAATTAAAGAAAAAAGTTTCGCAATAAGTATTGGAGTTTTAGAAAATATTTTTCTTTGTTGAAATAAAAAAAAAGAGCTTTTAAAAATGCTTTTTTTTAGAGAGATAATCAAATTTAGCTTTCTATTTGTTCAATTTCCCATTTCTTCTTCATTTCCCTTCTTCCTTTTATCTTTCTACCCCTCAAAAATGCTCATGTCAATGATTTTTTATTTATTCTTCATTCAAACATTTTCTCTTATATTTTACATGAAACCCAGAGCTCCCATAAAAAATCAGAATGAACATCTTTACTATTGTAGTAAGGCTAGTTTTACAAGGTTGTCATATTATTCCCCCTGCTAACTACCACCTGAATTCAGCTTGAGACACCAAGTAGTTATTATGTCGATGTAGGGGGTTTGATCTGAGGTACGGACCGTCTTCGTAGCCCTAGGACGGATGGAAAAGTAGGACAGAAAGAAATGGAAAAGAAGAAAAACAAAGATGGAAAAGAGAAGAGATAAGAAAAGGAAAATCAATAGAAGAGTGTGAAGAAAACAAAAAGAAAGAACAGAGGGAAGAAATAATGAGAAGAACAGACAGATAGACAGATAGAAAGTTGGTTGGATGGATAAGGAGATGGTATAGATTAGGTGTGACCAGGAGAAGCGTGTTGCTGAGTGGTAGTGCAAAGGGAAGTTTGAGTGTATTTTAGTCAAATTTATGAAAGAAAAGTTAAGACTACTGTTAAATGCTAGGTGGAAGTGAAATAGAAGAAGAAGGTGGTAGTGACTATGACTTCTTGGTCAAAGCAAAAGTATTTAGTGACGAGGATGTTATACTGGATATTGAGATTGTATATTATGAATTATACTATGACAAAACACAAGATGGAATTAGCAGCTACATATTCTTGAAAAAAAAAGGAATTATTAATATAAAAAAATGGTCGATTTGCTTATTTTCCTACTTTTTAGATTTGGCAGATTTCATGGCCTATATAACCTTGTAAAGTGTTGAAAAACATCTGATGAAGTTATGGAAAACTTACTTTAAGTGAGTACAAGCCAAAGAACCATCTTGTCCCAAAGTTAGAACGTATTTCATGTAAGGATCAACCGCGAGAGCTTTGGTACCTTTGGCCAGACGATGGTGAGAAGAGAAGATGGTGACGCACTCATTGGTTTCCCTTAGTTTCACTATGACGATTCCGTCAACACCATAAGTCAGCAAATAATTTTTTTCAGATCTTATGGAAATCAGTTTCATTTGGTGACCGCTCACGAATTCTTTCAAGATCTGAAATCATTTCCTAGTTTCGTTATCATTTCACTTGTATTCCTTGAGCTCCTAGCAAAAAAGCGACGAAAAAACATGAAAAAGCAAAAACCTTTCCGTTATTAATATTCATAAGATAAAAACGACGGGAACGGTGGGCGATGCAAAACAGTTCTCTCTCTGACGAGGGAGAGGCCATTATTGAAGTTGTGATCGAAGGCATCACGATGTCCTTCACATAATGAAAGCTCTTCGTCTTTTCCTCGGAGACGTACCACAAGATGGTTTGACCTGATCTGCAGCACAATTGAGACATTGGAACTATCAGCAAATTGGCTTGAGCCACCTCCTCGTCGATGAGTGCATAATCCACTATTTTCAAGTCAAGCTTCAGATAGGCGACCACTTCCAGTTTCAACGGAAGCTGAGGAAACATGTAACTAAATCAGCTGCCTCTTTTTTTATTGATTGTTGGCGTAAATACAGAATTTGGTTTCCAGTTTCTTTTAGCAAACTTGTCTTTCCCGGGCTCTGTCACCCAAGGAAGGCTATTTTTCAAAGTTACAAAAAGATCTGTGACTCATTCGAGGACATTGCAAGCTAAGTTAGAAATTGCTTTAGACGTTATAAATATTTAAACTCAGTAAGAAATATGAAAATGTCAGCAAAAACTCCTCGATTTAGCTGTTTAGTATGAAATTTGATACTGACATGTTCGTTGCCTTTTTTGTGTCTCGGAGATTGTGGGTGCCGTGACCTAGCAATAAATGTACTCAAATCTCTCAGTATTTCGTGACTTTTATATCAGATTATTGGGTTCATAATCACACATTCCACACCCCTCCCCGACTCTCTTGAGTCAACAAAGATTGATACCCCTACGTCGACGACCACCTTTGAACTGAATTTTGTCAAGTCCATCCCCGAAGTCAGTTCTCTCAGGATTGTTAATTTTGATTTGTTCATCACTTCAGGGGTCGTGCCATGTACTGTAACTGTTTAATGTTTCAACAAGTAAGCGTAAAATAGTGAGTTTGGTATTTCACAGAAACATAATTTGACACAAGATTTTAGTACTGTCCTTAAGTTAGTCGGATAGTTCGTGATGGTCAAAAGAATAGGCCGCTAGTGGGACGGAACAGATCTCACATTAGAACAACTAACTATGACCGCAATGACTTCACTAGTGTACCCGTCAAGTGGGCACAAAGGGAGGATCGACACAGGGAAAACAAATTTTTTATTTGAGAGTTTCTCGGAGAAAACTTTTCCGTTACTCAGAAACGCGAAAATTTACTTTGGCACATGTTTTAAAAAGGCTTTTTGCAACCCTTAAAAAGAGTTTTTAGTGGAAGCTTCTAGTAATAAAAAGATCGTAAAAAACCTCTTAAACGCTCTCCTTTCCTTTCTTCTTTTTCTGCTCGAAACGCTTGAGAAAATCTTAAAAAGATTATCATTTTCCAGTTTCTCATTCCGTCCTAAGGTGACTGCAAACTTGTAAACGCCTTTTGGGATGGGGGTTGGGGGAGCGTGAGGAGAAGGATTAAAGTGCATTCGCTGGACAAACGTGCGGGGATAACATGTTATGCAAATACCTGCCTTGAGAAGAAAAAACTCTCCGACTTCCATGTTGGCTACACAGAACTGAGATCCCTGTCCTCGAAACCGAACGGAATCCAAACTGTTGGTGGACAAATGGATTTCGTCAAATTCCATGATGAATGTGGGATCGTAGACGTTGATGACGTGAGCTTTTCCGTCAGAAGACACCGCCACTACGTATGGTAATTTTGGGTTGCTTTCCAGAGCGTTTATTTTTCGTTTTGTCCATCTCATTGAGGACACCTGGAAAAGTTGGATGTGGTTGTGATCAATAAAGAATTTCACAAATCGAGACTTTGTGTTAGGGGTGGGTGCTTGCTGAAATAAATTTTTACCCTTTGACCATTTGTTTCGTTCCAAACGGTGAAAAGAGCTGAAGAGTTGCCGAAAGTGACAAAATAATCGCCGACAGGGTGCACAAAGCAGAAGAAATCGAAATCGGATCCAAAGCTTTTAACGGTCACGCACTCGAATTGGGTTTCTCCTTTCATAGTCATTATTTCGTTCTGGAATTTGAGATTTTTTCCTTGAGTCCCATTCGCGATTCCAATTCTGGCCATTTTCTTTTTACGTATGCTTTCAAACATTATTATTTTATTGAACCCATGACTTTGCAAAATGTGGATTAGATGTTTATTGGTCCACACCACGTCTCAACCAGATTGTAGGATCCCGCATCAAACCGTCATGCAAAGTCCTTACCATTGTATTCACTCCTATTATAAGGTCTTTCAATGAAGATGACACCAATTTCTTGAGCGGTGTCTGAATGTGTAAAACACAGATCTTCACCCATCCTTCTGGAGATTTCCTCCTCCAAAACTGAATTAGTCCAGGACCGGAAAACAAAATTCCACCTTTGTACCACGTCAAACACGGGACAAATGTCGTGGTCATTAAGGTTTTGGTGGTCCCCATCCATGGGAACTGAAGAATGCACTCGTGAGTATCTGAACTTATCTGAAATATAATAGAGACAAACAACATTTTAACAAAATTCCTTGTTAAAGGAGGAGGACACAGTTACAAGAGAGAGAGAGAGAGAACTCAAAAGTGTAATAGGGAGGAAGGGAGGAGATGGAAAGAGGAGACGGAGGTTGTTGCTCAAGGAAGGCTCAGTCACTGTTATAAAGTCGAACACATTACCCAATAAAGAGAACCGACGGAATCCACAAGATAAAGGTCTCCGTCCGCTCCGTGAGAGAAACAAAATGGAGGCTGGAGCGATTCCGGAAGGATCTTCGATATTTTATTAAGAAGAACTTTCTTGTAGCAGAGGTTCATGCTCCAGAAATTAATCTCAAGATCCGTGCAAGAGCTTTGAGCGATTTCGATTGGCGATGTGGGCGAGACGCTACAATTAAATAAGTCATACATCTCCTGTAAAGAGGACGCCAACAGGTTTTGTGCTGTTGACAGTCAGGACTAGCACCTAAACCAGCAGACTGACGTCCGCACTGGAATACAATGAACGCGAGTTTGGATCTCAAGTAAATTAGATAGAAGAACTTGAAAGAATACCTTAAGTATTGTTGTGGATGCTCTAACTTGGTCTCTTGGGAATAGAGCTTTTCTGCCGTCCTCCAATTCCAAATAACGATTTTGAAATCGGGGATTCCAGTGAGTGCCACCAAGAACTCCATTTCCGAAAACTTTATGTCTAGGTAATTGCTGTCTGTGACGCCTGAAATAGTTCAATCCGACGTTGAAAAAACGGAAGACGAGGGAATATAATATATAGTATAAATCAAGTGAGCTCAGATGAAAATGGAAACCATTAGGCGTTAAAGAATAAAAAAGAGACAGAAGTAATGGGCTCACGTTTTCAAGAATACACACGAAAATGAAAACGTTGGCCAGACTCACTCTCAAAGCACTTAATTACTTCAAAGTTCGGATAGGAAACGATTAGGATCCTCGGATTTCGACAGATTTCAGCGAAAGCAAAGCAAGGAAGAGTTTTGTGTGTACAAAGACACTGAACTCCATCTCCACGAACTTCGTTGGTTGCCTGGTAAAGGATGTCCTTCTTGTCAGGTCGAGAAGTCTCCGTGAACGTGATGAAATGATTGCTGCTGAGGACAACCACGTCTTTCCCCAGAAGGGACAAGGATACGTCTTTCCCATGCTTCACCCACCTTTAAACAACCGAAAATATAACTGTATAAAATAATTAGATATTGTAAATGAGAACAACCTGTCCAACGCACAATGAAGTGTTGGAGCTGAAAAGTCGATTTCAAAAATTTTATAAAAACCCAATTTTTTGTGTTCGTCGTTAAGACCTAATAAATTTCACATTGTTAAAGAGCATTCGGTCCTTTAATGGCCTAATCTCATACTTTCAAGTCTAAAATGGAATCATTGTTCGACAGGAAGAAAATCAAAAGGTAGAGGAGTCACAATAAAATACTTTCTTTCACCTCGACAGGAGAGACAAACCGACTGGTGAGAGACGACAGCATAACAGTCAGAAAGATGACATATACTAGACTGCTTTTGCTCATATTCTTTGTCTCTCTGTTCATTCTGTTCAACTTAACCACAAATTTCTCTTCATATTTAAAACAGCCATCGCAAGTACTTACTGTATTTCTGTTTCCTTTTTGCTCTCTCCCATTGTCTTACTCGCCGTTTATTGTTTCCTTATCATAGTCAGCAAATAAAGACGAAAACAAAAATGTTTACTTGGCCTCGACGACATGGAAGTTAAATAAATACGTTTTGATGCACTTCACCAAGTTTTTCTGTTGCCTGGCGACCGAATTAAACAGTCCGTCGTAGTCGACTTTGCTCGCCAGTGTTTGTTGAATTCACCTCTTTTTCAAGACACTCTTGAACTTTAAAACCTGCGACTTTCGAGAACTTCCCTCCTCACGCTTGGTGCGTACTTCCAAGTGTGTTAACCGTGAAAAAATCGTTCAGTGGTGTGGAATAGAGGCATAAGGTTGGGGAAGACGAGCTGCTCACAAATAAAAACTATAGCGAAAAGTCAAAACCGCCATCACCAAAAGATATTGGGCACTGACGAGAAATCGAGTAAAAAATGTCCATAAATAGGCCGACGAACAGACTCAAAAAGTCGTTGCTTTCACTATTCATTAGCTAAGTGTGAAGCTATTCGCTAATTAGCTTTTCTCTTCGGTCTTTGACTTTGCTTCTATTGTCTTCGTTTTCCTGCCATATTGTCCTCACAATGTACCATACTTAGGAGGGCTAAAGAGAGGGGCCACGGACGAGGAAAGCCTCACTTTTTGAACAAATCTCGGAAATTATAAATCCTGTTATGCTGTCACCGCTTCTTTTTATTTGGTTTTCGCAGGAATTATTCACATGAGTTGATGCTCTTGATTGAGGCAAGTGCAAACGTCCTTGGGCGTTCGGAGTTCCCCGTTTTATCTCACAACTCAACTCGCTTTTTTCTTTCTGTGTGTATTTTCCTATGTAAAGAAAGTCAACGTTTGGATTCTTCCAATGATGATTTTCCCTTTATTTATTGTTTATTCAGTTTTTTAAAGCTTTCAAACGTAATGGGATGGAGGATTTAGTCGCAGCCGAGACAAAGTGTCAGCCGGTTGACTCTTGTCGTACGGGAAACAGTGTGAACACGTGATTGTTTGTACGTTTTTATAAAACCACTTCCCTCCTTCCATCTGTATGCAATTTTTTTCTCTCTCTTTCCCTATCCCGATTTTTTCTCTGCTACCTACACTCTTTAGTTCCTTTCCCAAACACGAGAACAGCCACTTAGTTTAACTAGTTTTAAGAACGCAAGTCCTTTTATTCTTCTAACAAAAAATATATTTATACAGACTTTTTAAATCTTAACATACAGATATATGTTATATACAGAATTTTGGTAGTGTATAGTTTTCAGATGTATACTTTCCCTTCTCCTGGTACTGACCAGACAGCGAGCGTGTGTCAGATGAATCATAACATTAGCGCGTTGTCAAAGAAAGTGTTGCAACAGATTGCTCAATATACATATTAAATATATTAATAGATTATACATGTATGTATTTTAATTAGATACTTAACATATATGTATATTTAGGTAATTATTTTGGAATGTATAATATTTATTTAATTCCAATAAAGACTGTTTATTTGGTATGGTAATTTACAAAACAGTGCGTATAGGATGTTACAGTACGTTTTATACAGTGAGTTAGTGATGTGACAAAATGTTAAAAATGCATTTCAGCCATACGAAATTACAATACTTCTGATAAGCTTCCAGTACCAGTGTCCTATTTATAGGACATGATGACAAAATTTATAAGGTGTAATGACTTACTCTATAAATTTTTCATTCAAACTAATGATAAAAATATGAAATAGTTTGTGAAAATGGTTGCCAAATTGGATTCTACGAACGGGAGTCAAACTCAAAAGCTGACTTGGGCCAAATAAACTATGCTTAACTTTAGGTTACCCGCAGAAAAATCAATGTTCATAGAAACAAATATTTTTATTCCGAATGGTACATTATAATAAATATACGTAATGTTAAATTATTACTTATGTCCTAATACTTGACATGTCTTCTGTGTTACTATCTTTCCTGATTCGGAAAAAATTTTATTGCCGAGACTTATTTCAATTTTTACTTTCTATATATATATATATATATATATATGAGCCTCAAGAATGTTCATTTCGAGCCGCGAGTTTGACACCCCAGAGTTATTCACTGCTCACTGCTCTCATTTTTTTATAGCAAACATCAAAGGAGATATAATGGATCAAAAATTACAATAGGGTTTAGTAAATTTAGAAAATGCATTAAAAATTCTTTTCTTAGTTTAAACAGAATTTAGGGGGTGAAAAAAAGAAAATTCTCAGAGTTCTATAGCAGGTGATTTGCTCCATCAGTGTGATTTCTGGCCCTGGCTCTTTGGAGGTGGAACCCCTAGTTTCACTCGTTCAAACCTTTTCATCTCTGTTCTATACTAGACCTGTAAACATGTAAAAGTTACTGTTGCAGAAGAAGACTTTCCTCAAGCGATATTCATCCCCAGTCCCTCATGACAACCTTTCACCCTTTCACCCTTTTCACCTTTCCATGTTTGAGTTTTTTCAGTCTTCACCAACTCCCTCCCACTACCCTCCTCCTTTCCTCCCCGGTTCCTTTTCGTTCGAATCGTTCTCTAACCCCACATTCGCATTTTCTATTAAATCCCCATTTCGATTTCGCCCACCTGGGAACCTTTCCGAAAGGAATTATCTCACTTAAATTTAGAATAATTTAACGTCAAACGGATTCTAATTTAACTTTCCTTTTCGTCGAGAGGTTTTTCAAAGGAAGGGATTGGCGGGGAGAAGCGGAGGCGTGTAAAGCGTTCGCCTTACTTAGTCTCACCTGTTCGCATGCAGTTCCACGTAAAATGATAACTCATCCATGAATAATTATCGGCGAAACAAACATTATTTAGCACTGCTGTATTAAATAGCTTCGTCAGACTCTTCTGCCCGCCTAGATTTATTGTCTTCTTCTCAGTTCATTGTGTGTTCGCCGTCTTTCCAACCTGTGACGTCTTTCCTCGTTCTTTACATAAGAACTTCGCTCGTGGTCGGATATAAGTGGATTCCGTGGGAATCATTGATTCATTCGGGGATTTTTACTTTTATTATCTTACCTTTTGAAGCTTCCTCGTTTTCTTAAAGAGTTTCTTCAAGGGAAAATGAAAAGTTGGGTCATGCACAAAATGTCGACGTGCACTCCGCACAATATAATGAAGTTTTATTCGGCAAACGAATTCAACTTGATGACGGCCATCATTGGAGAACAGAAAAGACATCCAAAAGACACGTTGGGATCACCTGAGTAAGTTTCCTTTTTATTTCTACTTTGTGTTTGGCTCTACGAAGACATTTCACGCATCCATTGAACGCAAATATTTGGTATGTTAGCCGCCATTTGCAAAATTTGGCTTAGAAATGTGTCTAATAGAAATATGTAATGCAACATCAACTGGTAAAGATTGTTCGAACCCAATCGTCTGGTTTATTTACTTTTTACTGCCCAAACAAAAAAAAGTAAAAAAACAGGTTTTAGGAAAACATTATAAGCGGTACCTGATATTAAACGCGGTTACAAATGCGTGAAAAGGGAAATGACGTCATATCACCTCAACCGGTGAATTCCTTTAAACTCAAATTAAATCTTTTCGCAAACAAAGTTTCGACTCTCTTTGTCTCTTATCAAGTTATCTTACACTCTTTGTTTATTTTCTTTATTTTATTTTTCCCCTTTTTCCGTTTTTGAAATTCTTGCCTACATAACCTTGAGCTTCTCCTCCCGTTCTCACTACCCTCCTTCCACCTTCAAGACCTTGAAACTACAATAAATGGCAAGAAAAGCAATCTAATAACAGTGAAACGGGTAAAGAGTGCGAACGCTAGCAAAACAAAGTGAGCAAGATCTATCTACATGTGGCTAACTTGTCAATAAATTTTGATAACATACATATAATGGGCATGAGCCCAATGTGAGCCATAATCAACAGTCTGAAGAGAGTGAGCAAAAAGCGGTTATCAAATATTGAAAAGACAGGTCTCAGATAACCTACGTTTGGTCTGGAAAAGCAAGTTAAAAACAGAACAATTATGAGAAAAACACGTATTTTATGGATTATTGAAGTTCAGCTTCCATGAAAGTCTCTTCAAATTTTGTTTTAATGTTGGACTTGCGCTTCAAACAGTTTCACACAGTTCACATAGCTTAGAAGGAAAGAGAGGCAGGTAGACAAACAGGGAAGGAGGGAGATAATGACCGATTCCTGGAGTCAGGTAACAAAACCTTAAAACCTCAACCTTGAAAGAGATCCTATGAAGTCAAAAATAACAAAAATTCTTGGAAAACAAAGAAAAAAATTATAATAATGCGTCTTTACCTCTTCCTCCTTGTCCTCCTCCCTCCTTGAGAGACACCATTCCATATTACAACTGGATAATTAAAGGAAACCTAAATTTTCAGGCAAAAAATTGTGAAAATGAGTCATAGGTGGTTTTAAATAAAGTTTTGTAACATGGAATTGAGTGAGATTGAAATGATTAGATTGCGGAGGGGAAAGACACTTTAACATTGGGCCAGAAGTCGACCAATGAGGCTTAGGGTTTTGGCCATGCAGTCGTTAGGGTCAAAAACCATAACAAAGAAGAATTGTTCTCTGTTTTTATATCGGAATCGTTCGTTCGGCTCGTGAGTTTTGTGTCTGTCAGGGAGCTCCATGCAAATCGGTCGTGATATATGTGATCATGGTTGTCGATTGAGTGCATAACTGATTTTTCGATTGTTTGTAGTGCTGTCTTGTAGTTTCAAAAGTTTGTTTGATTTTAGTTCCCAGAGTTAGATTGAAGTTAGATTGAGTTAGTTCTGTGACATTTAAATCGGAAATTCGATGCAGATATAGTGTACATACTAAATTACAAAGTTCTCAGTTGGTAGTGTCTTGTTTGTCATTATATCTTTATTGACATTCTGTCGTGTCTTGGAAGGAATGATGGCTGACAAGAAAAACCCGGGGCGATAAACCAAAAGTAATATTGTGAATGGCTGTGAGCGAACTATATATATGACTTAGGCGAAAATCGGAAATGTGCGGATGCGAGCTCGGGAACCATTGTTGGAAAAGTCGGCTGAAACGACCAAAAAGTTCGTGTGACAATCTAGGGTTCGTGATCACAGAGATTGAAATCTGCGGGAAAGCACATGAAGACAAAGCGACAGAGCAATCGAAGTGCGAGTCGAGAGGAACAAGAAGCCAGGTTGCCCAGGCTACTCATGTTGGTTCCCGCACATCGATAGCAAGGAGCTGGATCCGTTGGAAAGGTCGAAAAGTTCGCCCTTTGGATGAGACCAGTGAAAAGTAGGTAAAACGAGGACAGGTTCTGTCCTTCTGTTATATTTGACTGTGTCGAAGGAACAATGGCTTCGCATCCTGGCTAACCTAATCTAAAGTAATTGCTTTAGACGGGGAACTCAATTAATCGGAAGGGCGTCTCAATTTCAAAGCTTATTCAATAATCGCAGGCAACTTTTGTCACAGTCAATTCATTTCAAAATGGACGTTTCCTTTCAATTCTCCTTTCCCTGGAAGTTAGACTTTCCTTTCGACAAGCATGTCAAACAAAAAGCCGAATAAAGATTTCCCAACATTTTCTTATTCACTTGCTTTTGCTAAGTTTACATGGAAAATGGATTCCCCCCTCCCTCCTCCCGCCTTTTTCGCTGTATTGCGCGTTTGACTTTCCTTGACAATTTTATTTAGCCTATGGGCACGGACACAATGGCATCCACACTTTGTGAGTTCATGTATGCGACACTATAAAAAATAAACGCTTGTCACATTCGTTGCTGGGTTTTGAAAATCATAAGTGAAAAATGAGGGCGCCAGACAACAGTGCGGACTGATCAGACCAAACAACAATTTTCAATATTTCGCAGCAAATCATTTTCATTTTTGACTGACATAGTCATCAAAGATATCAAAATCCCTGACAAAAAAGGAAATTTGGCACGAACGGGGTAAAGATGTGCAAAAACTATGGGAACACTTTAAATAAATCTCAAAACTCTCTGGTTGTTTTAAAACATAAATAATTCTAGGGGCATAAATAAAAACACTTAACTCCTTATTACCTTTATTCCTATCTGAGGTTTTATCTTTCTCGTTTTGTTTCCGCTGTCTTGAAGAACTGATATAAAACAATGCTGACAGATGAGCACTATGAGTTTGGAGACTTGACATGAAATGGACCGTCGATTCATACAAAAGCGTGAGGACTTCAGTTCCTCGGAAGTGAAGGAACGCAACCGTGACCTCTCTCCTTTCAGTTGTCGGGACTAAGAAAGAAAAATCTTTGTCTGAATACCTTGAGAATTAGGAGCAGTTTTGGCAATATTTGTGAGCAGAAAAATCACGTGACCCATTGAATGGAAATTGATTTGAAAATGGGATTTCTCTTCAGATCGTTTTAAATAAATTTCAGCTTTTTAATCTATTTACGCAAAGAGTTAAATGTAAACATTGGTTAGCTTATATTATTCCCATTGTTTGTGTTTGCTCTAGTCAGCAATTTCTTTTTACTTCCCACTTAATTCCCCCAAAAAACATTTTCCTCAACTTAATGACCGTGGAAAAACAAAATTTTATTCTCGCCTTGTGAACATTCTGGTTTTTCATCGCTCAGGCAACTTACGCAAATGCACAAATTTTAATGTAGGAATGATTTGGGAAATGTTAAACCGGAGGAACATGTCTGAAATGAAATGTGAATCTATAGGTTTCTCAGGTTTCCTGTCGTAGAAGCCGTACATATAATTGTTAGAAATTTTCCGATATTTATGGCTACATTTGAGTCCAGTAGCCAACTTATCACCTCCCATTTTATTATTATTGCAAATTTTGGCTTTGTTATATGATCAACGCCGTTTATTTACACAAATTGGTTCCTTCAATGTCCAAAAAAATTTTTGTAATTGAAAAAATCAACATAAACACATAGGGGAAAGGTGGGATAGTTGATCCTGTGGTGTACATGATCACTGTTAAATATTTTGTATGTTTATACGAAACTATGCGTAAGTTTTTAATAATACAAAAGCAACTCAATTAATTATGCCTTTTTCGAATCACTACTTTTTGAGTTGAAGTGTTGAGACTCTGGCCCATGTTTCTTTTATTGGTATTTCACCAAACAATAAAATAATACCATAATTAGGATGGCTTTCAAAAGAGAAGATGAGAGCACACATACTCGTTGGGTACAACCTTTTCCTCCTCTAAACAAATTTATGCAAATCTCAAAACCTCTTTTCTAGTCTGCCTGTTCTCTCCCTCTTTCTTTCCTCTGATTTCCTTTAGATTTATTGTAGTAAACCGGTGTATTGATCTAAATTTTGTTGCCAACCCTTCATCAGGCCACTAAGCTCTCCTCAAAGGGTAATTCATGTATTTCTTTCTTTTTATCGCACATTCACTCACGCTTAACTTCATTATGCCATCAATTCTTCTATTTAATCAAATGCCAAAGTAATTTATTTCCGTTTCCTGTGAATGAGTCGTCGTCGCCGTTGTTGTCGTTGTCGTTGTCGTTGTCGACTATTTTAATTACGTCAAGCCTTACCGATTTCTGTTTACATTTTAACATTAGAGAATAGAATGGAATGATTGCAAAAGACAATGGAAACACATTTTTAAAGGAGTGACACAAATGACAGGTGACAGAAGAATCACCGGTCTCTCCTTGTGATTAAGAGTTCAAGCCTCCTTCCTTGAGACAGTCAAACTTTGAATAAATGTGCAAACTATTAATACAATGAACATGGCAACGCTTTCATGCTTTTCCTCCCGCAACAGAAGGACCAAATGGAACCCCAAATCATTCAGCCTTTATTTCAGACCCGTGTTACCTCTTCTGTTATAAGTTAAATTCTCTTCCTATCGTTCTACTCACCTTACGGATACTTTTAGGCTGTACTCAATTTTTTTTTAGGTTTTAATTCTTTGTACAGTACTAGTTTATACTTATATTTTGGTTAATTATTCTGTCTTCGATCACAAGAAAGAACTTGAATGTAGTTTGGCCTTTATTGAACAGCTTCCACTGATATTGTCATTTTCTATAGATGTAAGTATCTATGAATTTCACCTCATTTTCAAGAGTCATTCCCCTGCCACTGTCTCTCACGTGTATGGCGATGGGATGAGATATTTGAATAATTTATGACGTTGATGGTGCTCGTTGGTGGTTAAAAACGTAAAAACATCTTGTCAAAGTGGTTTTTGAAATTGTTTAATTTTTAAACACTAACTCACAATTAGTTAGAGTTTATAATTTACTCTGTTATTGTTATTTAACTTCTAGGTGTGTGTTTTATTAAATTTAAAAGTATATTTAGTAACGTATAAAGAAAATAGAATGAAAACAAAGGATTAAAGACTATTTGAACGCTGCATCCTAAGTGAATTCTGCATCCTGAATCCAAAAGAACTTAGAAACAACTCTCAGTTCTCAACAAGTCTCACTTTTACGCAAAAGTTACTTAACTCATAAAAAAATGTAAACATACTAAAACAATAAGTCGCCTTTTTCCTTTTCTTATTCAACTGATTATAAAAGAATTCCGGTCAGAACAAAAACAAAACGATTCCGTCAGACGTGAGGAAACAATAATCGGTGATTTCTTCCGTACGTAATTTAATATGTTAGAGTATCAATAGTCGGGTATTGTTAGAAGTAACTGGTCGATGATCGACCCCAACTCAATTGGCGCCTAAAATATTTGAAAATGATTTCTGCAGCGAAAGTGGGAGATGGATGACTCCTATCGATGACGTAATCAGTAATCGAATATCTCAAATCTTTCGTCATCGAGTTCGAGTTAACCTTGGGAATGTAAGTAAAACGCAGTTTTGTGTCTAAATACAGGCTGTTTAATGTCTTTTTAAGATTCGGATAAGATGGGTACCAGGTTCTCAAGTTGTTACCATTTCTGTGTTGTCTGGTCTGTGTCGGCTGGTGGTTTGTTTCGGTTCTGTTTTATTTTTATTTTATTTTATTTATTTCGAGGTGTGTGTGACTGCTTGTGATGGAAGTGAAATTTGAAATCCAAAATTCTTGAGTTTTTAAGTTATTTTAGGTAAAAGGGCTTTTAGCCAGTGACGAATTTCAAAATCAAATTTCGTGATGAGATGAATGTTGTGTTTATGTATCAGCTCCACGATGTTGAAAGTGGGTGCAAATTTTTTTATTGAGACGAGGGGGAACAATGAGAGGTTCGAACGAGCGAACGTCACGCATACTGATTCACTTCCGTCTGTCGGGAGTATTCCCTCTCGGTATACCATAATCGAGGTTCTTATCATGAGTCACTGGTTACTCATGGAGTTAAATTCTGACATGACAAATTTCGTGGTGATAGGAAATCATCACTCTTAACCGTTCTCTCTCTCAGCTTCTCACCATTCGTTACTGTCTTCATTCATTCATTTGGATAGCTAAGGATCAGAAGCAGAAATTAGTACTGAAAACCGAACACTGCTCCGAATATTTAAAATTCCGGCTGGCAAGGCTTTCATCTGGTTACCTTCACCCACAGTGGTCCTCAACGGTCCTTTCAAGGTCGATCAAGTGTTTTGGTTATTTCACGATTAGGAAACTCAAAAAACACTAACGAAAACGAAAGTATTTTCAATTAGACTACACTCATCAGTTTATTACTGGCTACTTATCTTGGGTTATCTTAGGTCAGACTAAAGACTACTTTAAGGAAAAGCAGAAGGCGAAGGCGAATGTGTCAGTGGAAGATGTGGGTGGTGGTGGTTTCAGGCTTGTTGAGAAAAACTAGTGGGCTGGTAGCTGATTGAAAAGGTGGTCGCTTTTCATTTTAATTGGGTCAAGACTTGGTATTATCACGCAAACTGAAAGGTATGCGGGTATCGTACAAGCCAGAGAGCCATCGTACAAGGGCTCCCTATCCTCGTAAAGATTGCTACCGTTTCATACTACCGCACGTTAACATGGGAAGACATGATTAGATTTTATTGGGAAAAAAAATTTCTTAGTGGTTTTTAATCCAAAGGGTTCTTCCATAAGTATGGTGTCTGGGAGGAAGAGGTGAGGGGACGGAAGTACAAAATTTATAACCCTGTAGGGATTTCATGAACGCTTTTTGTTACCAAGTTCAGGCCTACTGTCCGTTGAACGCAAAAACATTGACACTGTCCATTAACAGCAACTTACATCACATCTATTAGAATCCAGTACCGTGTAATCTAACGTCACGAACAAACCTACTCTTGACACACTCACATACACATCATCAAGGTGACTGGGGAAACTCCTTCGCCATGTCCGTTTGACTAATGACAGTCGAGGATTGGCTTCCAACAGCCGAAATCGTCACTAATTCAATAATTGCCGGCGTCACTGCTCTCCTTTGCTCGGGATTCAAGGACGATCACGTGGTTTCTATAAATTATTTCTAGAACATTTCTTCTGTGTCAGAGACTCAGTTGTTTTGAGACGTCACCCGGAACGTATTTTGTGATCTGACTTCCGGTGAAAAAGCGAGTTTGTCAATTAAAATTTCGGGTTTTTCCCTTCCACTCTTGTTTTCCTCGGGCGAACGTTCCATTTGGGCGTTATTAGTTGTGAACACGTGCGTTGGCCTTCAACCAAAACCGTTCACGCCTTTCTTTGTTGTCAAAAGTCCACCGTGAACGTCACCTTTTCTTATGAACGTGATACTCATTTGTAACAGATCTGGTCGATGTGCTAAGCTTTGTCTTTGTGTTTTGGTAGAGAGAGAAGCTCTTTAGAGAGGAGGCCACATTTTAAAGATTGAATTGTAAATAATGTGACTGAGATTTGTTTACCTTGGCAGTTCTTGGGATTGCCCTCCAAATCGTATAAATACGCAACAACTTCCTCTATATGTTTACCTTATGGTATTATCACTTCCTTAATTAATAGTCGAATGGTGTCAGCGCACGTGTGAGATCTTAGGTGGAAAGGAGAATAGCAAACACGACATGATTGGGCTCCAGGCTATCTATCGTGTGATGTGAGGTTTCTGTATTCTAAATACAATTTCGCTGTTGGGACTGATGACGAATGGACGTCACAATCGAGGACTACTAACATGATAGCTTACACTTTTCTACCTTTAGGTGACGTCATGAGTCCTGAACATGTTAATGACATGTGATCCCACTCGTGATTTCCTCCTCCGCGTGGGAATTCACAAGAAGCCGACCGAAGGTTGTTGAAGGTTGACCTTCCGTACAAAACCGCAGGCATTACAACCTTTGGCGGCTGAGATCAAAACTGTCGATCACATTATACACGAAGCAGAACTAAAGATTTTCAAGCGTTCACTTAAGCGTTCGCTCCTAGAAATGAGCCGCCTTTGTTAATTGGCTGTTGTGTCTGTCTTGCATTATGAATTCAGTCAACTTGTAAACCGTTTTACGGTAACACTATTCAGTTTGAAATTTCCCGAGCTCGACGATGCATTATGCATATAAATAAGTTTATACTTGTATAATCTTTTAATATAATTGCTAGAGTATGCATTTATTAGGTAGATAAAGAGACGTTAATGTGAGCTGAATCGTAAAAAATTGGAATTTACCTCGGTACAACAGCAAGAACAGTAGAAGCAAAAACTTTTAACCAATATTTTGAATTACTTTACACAAGTTTTGTGCAGTTTTTGGTGTTTTAGTTTAAAAGTGAATAGAAACATAGCGAGCCATTAAAAATGGATGAAGAAGTTATGTGGAAAACGTTATATGAAAAAATACAAGCAGAGAAGGCGCTTGTGAGATCGGAAACGGAACATGAAATAAGGTACGAAATACTGGACACACGTTTCAGGTAATTCCTCCGGAATTTTTGGGTTATCGAACTATCGGTAATCGGGTTATCGGTGAGCTGGGTTTATCGAACATTGATTTGATGATGATTGACCTGTCACGCATGACTTCTGGACTTCAGGAACATTCGAACCTTTGCAGGACAGCCTGCTTCAAGCTCTATTTGAAGTGAGAGCCTTTGAGCTTATACTTCTCTAGGGTGGCCAAGGTTTCCCTCCAGCCAAGCTTATTTCCTGATTCCAAAATTGATTAGATTCGTACATGACGCCTTTTGAATTACTTCCTGAACTAAGTTCGAGACCCAATACAGCAAAGGGGTCAGGAGGAAGAGGAGGAGAAGAATTTGCCTTGAGGTGAACGTTGGTCACGAAGCTCTTAGCCATTTGCACGTTCGCACAATTTCGTTTCCACGTTTTGACTTGTCGACTTGCACGTGGGTACCACATGTCGCGATGCCTTCAACACTTGAGAGATCTTCGGCTCAATCTTGTCACACAACTGGTATTTAATCACGCTTTTCTCTTTTCAGAATCCAAGAATTAGACAATGGATTTTTCGAAAGATTTGGGACGGAACTTCTCCTCAAACAACAGGCATCTACATGCGAGTCTTCTGGCCCGCAGGACGCAGACAGTGGAGTCGGAGAGGACATCACTCCCAACGTGTCCATCGAAGACTTCGATTCGGATCACGAGGGCTCTATTAAGAACCGATTTATCACGGATGCTTTCGGCTGGAATGTGAGTACATAATGAAAATGAGCATTTCAGTCATTTTTAGGCGCGTTTTCATTGAACCAATTGGACAAGGTCACGTTCGTTTGACTTCTCTCTGACGCACTCGAGATAAACATAAATTTGTTTTACAAATTCATCAGAAATTTATCTTCGATTTTCCATTTCGCGAGAAGTATTTGTTTGGCAGTTGTCCGCCTCCGCTTCAAATCGACTTCTCATGGCTAAATTTAACTCCACGACGTTCGCAAGATTAAGGAAAAAGTTTGGTTAAAATATTTGGACAGTCCGATCCGTTTCTGTTTTCCTCCAGACCTTTGAAATCACCGACTAATGATCAGGATATTCAATTTATGAACTTCAATCCAACTTTAAATACCTGTAGGAATGAAACAAGTTTTTGCCTTGGTCACAAGGGCCATTCAAAGTGACTATGGTTACCATGAGACGGAAACAGGTGGTAACACCACTTTTCTGTCAGCAATCGCATTCCAACACATTTAATTGCACAAATATTTATGTTAGCATAAATATTTATGATATCGATGAATTCGAAAATGTTCATCAAATTTTTCCAAACGTATTCACGGCAAATTATACTTTTATTTTTAACTTTGACTGCCGCGGAAGCTTAACATCAAAATAAATTACATTTATTGATTCGCAAAGTCTTAAAATAATCCAACGATTAATTAAAAAAACAATGTTCGGTTAAGAATCACCTAAAAATGTCAACTTTTCGTTCAGAATTCGTGTTGGTAGATGTCAGGTTTTAACAGATTCGACGAATACCGACTTATACAATTCGTCATTTCAACCAGTTGATTGGTTGTCACGAGGGATCATCAACACATTCTTGAACACATAGTAACATTGGTTTCTAATAAACTAAAGAAAGACTAACGATGATGATATAGAGTGACGTGTGATCATTAAAAAGAGATACATTTGCAGTTCCTCTACAGAGAACAGAACAGACGAGTGGAACCGACAGAGATTCGGCAGGAAGGGGGATCAATCTCACACGTCGAGCAAAACAAGGTCGGGATGTAAGACCTACATTACCACGAACACAACACCGCCGTCAAATTTTGGACGGATTTCAAATTCCCATATAGAATGGACAGAGATGGGCCAAGACGCATGATCTCTCATTGGGTGAAACTCGAAAGCTCTTTTTCACGGGATGAGGGGGAGGGCGGGGTGGGAGAGTGGGCAATGTACGGGGTTGAGCAACTTAAATTATTTTTTCGCTGGTTTTTTCGGTTACGTGCTCACTTCGAAATTTTGTGCAAGTGTTCGTTAAGAAAATAATGAAATAGTAAAAAATTATTTGATTAAGTGCAATTTTACATCGCGACAGCAATTTTAGCGTCTAATTCCTGTCGGAATTTCAAAACAACAGATAAAAACAAGACTCAATAAAACGATGTTATTAATATTAAACTAATTATTAAAAATAATTTGAGGTTTTGTCTTAAATTAAAAAAAAAATGTTAATGAAAATTTTAAAAAGCTATTTTTAAACTCGTATGACACATAGTGTATGTGACAAAATCTAAAATTAGAAAGTAAAAGGTGTTGTGGGTTAGTGAACAATTTTTTTTTATAATCAACCACTAATTTTAGTGAATCTTAAGTTTTGTTTTTGAAAATTAAAGAAGTTGGAATCGAAAAAGCAAGAATAAAATTTTTGAAGGAGAGCTTTTAAAGAGGGCCTGTTAAAGCTTCCTTTGGTAAAATCTATTTGCCCTTGGAGGAGGAGTGGTCCGTTAGACTCAATTTCCAAAATGATCATTTCTTTAAAACTTTCCATAATTAATCAACTCTAATTACATTTTTAAATAATTTTAATTGATTTAATTTTGACTACTACAAGTGATTATTATTCAAAAGAAACTATGCAAATTGAAAGGAGAATGTTTATTATGTGAGTTAAGCCTTTAAAGTAACAAACCTTGCATTATACAAAAGGGGGCCAATTGTTTCTGGCTACAGTTTTGGATCCAGTATTTGTTTACTATTTTCTATATACTTATTCGGTTATTTACATAATAATTAAATATTAAAAAACAACAAATTACACAATTATAGTATGTCCATGTTTTTGATTGTCAATGTATAATTTATAAAAAACAAATTTGAAAATTAATATTTACATTTTGGACATTGCGCTTGAAACAAAAGCTAAAAGTTTTTCCTTCTATTAAAACTTTTCAGTAGTCCCATTTATACTACATTTCTCTCGCCCGAGAGCTGTCCATTTGGACACTCAGTTAAGAAATGCCCGACATTAACATTTACTCTTTAAGTTGGGTCTCTGCAGATAGCACCTTCAATTATTTACAATTTATGTAAATACTAGGAAAAATTTCCATGACCCGACTGCACCTGGGTGCCAAAGTAGTTAATATCAATATATTTTTAATTTAAACCCCTCTGTAACTGAGGAAAGGAATTTATACGAAACGCGACCTTTTCCACTAGTTTCCCACTGATTCAGTCATTTTTCTTAAATATTGACCTCAATTCTCTTGCTTATACCTTTGAATTCGATCGCTTCATTGGTATCTGCATCGAAAACATTACCGCCGTCTGTAAATTGCAGCTTGTACCGAGTGTCTTGTTTTGTTTCTCTATTTGCTAACTAAAAGGGTACCAAGGAAGTAGAATGCGTTTGTGCATACTAAGCGAATAGTCATTAAGGGTATTGTAAATGCTCATATTTGAGATTGAGGTGGTTATAACTTAAGTTTGACTTGGCTGTTCAATTATTATTTATTATTTATCTTTTATTTATTTATTTAACCCTAAGTTATTGAGACGACAATGTGAACATTTAGACGCTTTGGTATTTTATAGTATAATATTAATCACATATCTACTTCTGTAACTCCATCTAATTTTAGTAATTTAGTTATCACCTTTTACTTCCATACACTAATAGTAGGTTGGCTGAAATGGCACCTGATTCTCGAATTGCGTATTAATTGAGGTTGGTAATTAAATAATTAAGTAATGAAAATATAACGTTATTACTATGAAAATATTTTAGTACTAGTATAATGTACTATTTAGTGTATTATTTGTACAAAATATTTATTTACCATTTTTATTTATTTATCTATTTAGGACTATTATTAGCAAAAATTGAACTGCCTGTTATAATATCTTACTTTTGTTAAATGTATCAGTCTGTTAATTTGTTTATTGTAACTCTAATGCCCTCGGGCGAAATAGAGAAATATATTATTATAAATGCGTTTGTGCAAGAACCAGTCACACGGTAAAAGTCGGTCTATAAGGACCATTTAAAATATGTTTAAAAGAAAGAGGAACAGAGATATACTGGAGAAGGAGAAAAGAAAGAGAGTAACAAAAACCAGGAAAGAAATAGGGTTTATAGTCTGGGTGATGGCCTCTGATGGTCTAGTGATGGTTAAAACGAAAAAATTAAACATATTTACAAAGTAAATGACAGTAACAGAATAAATTCTAATCTAACTTATTGTAAGACAGTATTTACAAGTGGATTAGTCTGAAAAGAAACTTGGAAATATTATTGTATTTATAAAGAAAATATTTGGCAACTGGATTCAAAAGTAGCCAGAAATAAGGCAGAGGTCAAGATTCCATGAAAACATCCGCTTGGTCTTTGTCTTGGTCACTTTTAAACTTGAAGCCTTTAAAACGTTTAAGGAGAATTTTGTTTACTTGAGGGAAATGAGTTTGATAGATCTCTCTCATCTTCATACTCACATACATTGGAAAGACTCTTAATTCATATAAACAAATCTTGTTTTTGAATGTTTCTACAAACTAAAGCAGACTAAAATTGATTTGACTGGGAAGGTCAACAAACGTAAGAGAAGATGATGCTGACGAACGGACCGAACGCCTTTCGAGGCGTCAAAAAAGAGGAAATTCAGAGAAAAACAAATCTGTATTTGCAAACTATGACCGTAAGTGTTGGTTTGGGTTTTTACCTTGACTCTTTCTCGGGGGAAATCCACAGATCCAAATCACTTTTCTCGTGCCAACAACGCTCCTGCCTTCTTCTTCATTTTTTCATCCAGTCAACTTTTCTTCTTTCAAACCAGCTGTTAACTGATGACAGCGACGAGACGAGTTTTTAATGGGAGCTAAAAAACCGTTTATGTTCAAATTAAATATTAATTTCATTATTTTCATAGCCTTTAAATTCCTTTAGGGTCAATTCCACGAGGAGGACTTCCTTCTTTGAGTTTTTTCATTTATCAGTGATCGCCAATTAATTTTTCATCTTGGCCAAATAATTAGTTTCTTTAGTTTTCATTAATGATCACGTTGACGAAAATTTATTTTGACAAATCTCGACTTGCTGAGAAGTAACTACTTTCCTCTTGCTGACAGATGAGCCATTTTCGTCTGATTTGCCGAACTAGTTGCCACAACCAGTTTTTTTTGATATTAGTGAGTCTCCTGGTCTCTTTCTTGAGGGTTGTTGAATTTTCCGCTGCTTCCATAACAATTTTTGTTTGTTATTGCATTAGTTTTGTTCGATATGCACGTGAAACAACTGAAATATGGTTAATTTTCATTTCTAGATAGAAGAACTATATTCAGAAATCCTGTTTGAGATTCTTCACAACGTTGGATGCGACGTGGAATCCAATGAGGAACAAACGGAAATCATCAACTACCTTCAACAAGCTTTTCATCTGGAAGATGAAAAGCACAATTTGTTGTTGGAAACTGTCAAAGAGAAAGAAGCTCCGAATATTCTTCTCAACGTCGAAGTCATCGAAGCAAAAGACTTGAAGCCGAAGGATTGCAACGGTACCAATTATTTTTACTTGTATTCATGTTCACGTCGTCAGGCTCGTAAGCGTTCGTGACTTTGACTAAGCTTTACAAAATGGCTGTGTCACTGCCAGAAAGCTAATTGTCCTCATTGGAACTGTCACGTGTATATGTTAACTGGTAGAGAAACTCCTCAAATGAAGGAAGAAAGTGAGAAAACCCGTTTTCTCGTTTTCAGATAGATTGTTTATTAAATTATCAGAGTAAAAAGTTTGAGGAAATTCAACAGGGAAGCAATCGGAAACACCGGAAGCGGATGAGGGAAAACATTTTTCGAGTTTTCGTGAAAGCTTTCGATGTAGATTATCGGAAAAGCCCCCGGTTTCCGGGAAAATGGAAAAGTTAACGTTTGAGCCAATTCTGACCTTTCCTTTTCCTTGTTTCCGTCTAATTCTACCGAGGACACACACACTCACAACCGAAATGATGCCGCAGGCCTTTGGGAACACAAACTCCTGCTTATTAATTAGGCCTTGGGGTGTGATCCTTCTTCTTTAAAAATCACCTTTATTTTTTGTTTTGATTTAGGTTTGAGTGATCCCTTCTGTACTCTTTACCTGAATTCGTCTCCCACTCACAGGTACAACACTTCCGTCAAGTCCGAAACTCTCAGTCCGGTTTGGGAAGAACATTTTTCATTGTGAGTACATTGCCTTATATTGTATATCGAACCAATTGCTACGGTGTTATATCACTCATAACTCGCGATTGGTCTCTATGAATCAGGCCAGTTCAGAATCCTGCCGAAGATGTCCTGTGGGTAGAAGTGTGGGATTTTGATCCTGCCGAAACCATTCGAGAAAAGATGACAAAGATCTGTGATGTAAAAGGAGTCCGGGGGTTTAGCAAGCTCATCAAAGAAATAGCAGTGACAGCTTCCACCGGAAAGCACGACAATGAGCTCGTAGGCACCACCAATATTCCACTTAGGGTTCGTATCTTCAACCTTTTCTGGTTCCCATCAACTTCACGCCCTACAACCCTTCTCGCTTTTCTTTCAGGTTATACCAGCTTCGGGGCAGACATTTTGGCTCCATCTAGAGAAAAAGACAAAAACGAAAAAGAGAGGGAACGTCAAAGTTAAGTTGTCTTTCAGCTCGGAAAAAAATTCGCAGGTTTCACTTCAGGAGTACAGGCATCTCCTCAGGCTTCTTTTGCTTCATGAACTGGAAAGCACTAAGGTAACTAACGCGACTGACTTCTTTGAGGAAACCAATGAGGACGTAGCTTGTGAGATGCTGTCACTTAAAAAACCATTTATTGTCTAAGGTGGAAGCGCATCAGTGGAATGGAAACTTTTCGTCGCTGGCAAAGGACATATTAACGCAACACATTGCCCAGAGCGGATTGACGGTGTCCTCGGTCACATTGGCGCAGTGGATTGAGTTCACCACTGTCCACATCGATCATCCTCTTAGTTTTACCTTATTTAAGACGACATTAGCTAAATTATACACGTCGTTACAAAACGGAAACCTCCAGAACGATGAGGTTGGTACATTACTCTCTGCTCTAGTTATCAAAACAAAGAACCTTTAAGAAACAACTGACAAGCGTTGTGTCTGTGTTACTGTCTTCTTTTCAGGTAAAATTATTTTGGGAAACAACGAAGAAGCTCCTTCCATCTTGCATTAACTATATAAGAAAAATAAGGAAATTTCCACAGAGCAACAAGAACACTTTCCATCAAGTATCTTCCATTCTGGGGTGAGTGAATCACTCGATACGAGGGAGTGCCATAGGGGGTGGTTCTCGAAGCGCTTGAACTCATCGGAAGAGTTTGAAAGTCATTCTTGTTTATATTGATGGTTACAAATTTAAATTTTCAGAATTCTTTCTTTATTGAATGGGTTGGAAGTTCCTGAAGACGTTCAGCTCTTTTCAAAAAGTGTTTACGGATGGTTGAGTGAACCTGTAGACGGCAGATTCGAGATCAGACAAGTTGTTGAAGATGCCGTCACTCAAGGAGCCATTGATTGGTGAGTCAACTACAATGCACAACTAAGTCAAATACAATGAGTCAACTCTTAGTTGTCATTTTATCAGTCTCCCTTGGTAGGATTAATTCAACATTAACAGCAAGAAACGATTTGAGAATTAAAAAACGCGATTCTCCAGCAGAACGCTGATGGAAAGGAATCCTTTTTTCCAGGTACAATCACCTAATCGAAAATGACAAAGAAGAAAACTCTTCGGAAGATAAATTAAGGCTCCTCATCAGAGTGGTGCAGCTAATGAGGACGGACATTCAAAGAGCTTTGGAAACCTACGAAAAATCATTTCAAGAGTAAGTGAAACGTTTAATGTTCACGACAAGATGCGTTCACGGGCAATTAGCAACCAAATCGCTGAGCGCGTTAATGAGTTAAAAGCCAGACTACGAACACAGTTTTTCTGACTAAAGCTTTTGGCAACAGATGAAAGAATTAATGACATTGTTGCTCCGTCCTTTTCCTTTTCTTTCACCCTTGCCTTCCCCCTATCTACACTTAAATTTCCTTCCTTCCTCTTTTGAAGAAAAACACTGTAGATACAGGAGAGAGAAACGAAACATAAAAATGGCTTCTTTGTTTCAGGTGCCTCGAGTTGTCCTATGCCAGAATCCTGTACGAGTTTTATGAGAAAAAGGTCAGGAGAGAATCGTGTACAGAATATATGTTTTTTGTGTGTTTTCCTTTCAAATTTCAACTTCTTCTTTACAGGTGTCGGAAATGGCCGAGGAGGAAGTCGTCGAAGCGTGTAAACTCCTCAAGCCAATTCAGTTTAGGAGAATCTCTTTTGAACACGAAAAGGACAATTCTGTGTTGAGCATGGGTACGACGTTATTTGAACTGTATCTTTGCCTCCAGAGGTTTGCGATGTGAGTATTCACAACAAAGAATAATTCTGTTATCAGTCAATCTTAAAACTGAAAACATTATACACTGGGTGTTTTAACCGCATCATGTTCAAAGAACTAACCAACGTTTCGTCCACTTGTATAGCTGTGAACATCGTCAGGTACGACGGTTTAAATACCCAGTGTATAATGTTTTTAGTTTAATGTGAGGGTACATATTTTGTATTGTATTTCAGTTTGGGAACGGGTCTGTGTCCCGGTGGAACGAGTTCCTTCCAAATTAGCAAATTTCATCTGTGGTTCCACCGAGGTGTCGCCCAATGGTTGGACATCGCCTTGTACAAAGCCATGCAAAGAATCGAAAAAGCGGCCGAACTGGACAACCTCAAACCTGTAGACGCCACTGTCAAGTATAGTTCTTCCGCCGTCGATACACTAGCCATTTTTTATCAGGTATCCTAAAAATTTTTTACACGCACTCTGGAGTTTTAGTGCTGCAGTTGATCGAATTATTAAACTCTTTTTGTTTGTTTTAGATCAAAATATTTTGGAAGCAGTTAGCCTGGCCGGATGTAGAAGGATCCTACACTTTCATAGCCAAAATAATCGATGTAAGTTGTGTGAATAAAGTTTGCTAAGATATCACTAAAATGTGATTCAAACTTTCGCGAATGTTAGGCACACACATGTTTGAAGACATTTATAGTGTTATTAAAAATCGCATAAAAAAAGTCATAGAAGGATACAGATATTTTCTCTTAATAAATACAGTTCAAAGAATTTAACTTTTACCACGTTTTATTTTGTTTACGCTTTATTGTACTCATTTAGAGACAAAATCATTCTTTGACTTTTTTACACGGTTTGTACGCGTTCTTTTGACTGTGTTCTTCTTTCGGTGCAAACATCCCTGATGATCTTCATAATTTTTTTACGCGATTTTTAATGAACTCTTAAAATACGTGAGTGATGTCTGCACCCTACTAGGTACTTTATCACCCGCATCAAAAGTTTGAAATAAGGAAACGATTTAAGAGACCGATTTATGCCGAATACAATGTAAATGGCTACAGTAGACACCAGACCCATTCTGTTTCCGGTATTTTATTATTTTCCAAAAACAGTTTTTAAAAGCAACAAAGAAATAGGACAGTTAGGATCTCGAGAGTGATCCTGAAGATTTTAGAAATTGTCACTCAAGAGCTAAAACCGGATATTTTCAATTCTATGGTAACAGGATCGAAAGAACGAGTTCCTAAACCTCAAAAGTTCAAAGTTGGGTGTGAGTACAGGTTTAGGCTGTGTTAGAAGAGGAGAAAAAGGTTTGATTTATAAGATACCTAAACTTGTTATAGGATATCTGTAGGTGTTGCATTTTCTACGCGGACAAAATGACTCAGAAGGTGGAAGGCCTCGGTGTGAGCAGCAACACTGTTTATGAGCAGAAATTCGAGGTGACTCCGGAGTGGTGTCTCTCCATCAACAACATCGACTATGTGAGAAACTCCATTCCGACATTCGCGAATGAATTAGGCTTGGATGACATAATAAAAGCTTTGGCGGACTTTCAGAACCAGTCAGCGGCCGATCACTGCAAGCAGACTTTGACAGTGATCGTGGACAACGCGATTGAAACTGTTGGCAATAAAATTTTAGACCTTCAAGAGACTGTGGTTCACAAGGTTGGTATTCATAGTTCCGCCATTTTACCTCTCCTGAGAATGAACAAATTGAAAGAGAAAAATTTTGCTTTTTAAGATGACGCCGTCCATAAATCGTTTTTTAATGGAGGGCGCTGAACTTCTTCACCAGGAATGCAACAGCGTCGACCGGTTGATGCAATATTTAGACGAGAACTTAATCATGCTCAACAATCAGCTTAACGAGGACAATTTCCAAGTGTTTTTGAATATAATTTGGGACGCTGTCGCCTCTTTATTGTGCGATCTCGTCGAAAGTAGTTTAGAGGTATTTGCCATAATCCAACGAGGATCACTCTGCTCTTCCTTGGCAAAACCCTTGAGCCCTGACACAAATGTTGTTTTTCTCTTCCAGAAACGAAGACCACCCAACTTCTTCTCAAATTTACATATGACGCTTCAGATTTTAAAGAATTTTTTCAAGAAAACGGACGACGGGACATCGAAAGAAGAAAACGGAAAAACGAACCTAAGTGTTATTGAAGCCAAACTCCGACTTCACGGCCTCGAAACATGCGAACTGATTCACCAGTTTCATTTGGAAAGACTGAAAGAACAAGAGGAAATTACGAATCCCGAGCTGGGTATAATCACCATTAGGGCCCAGTTCGTAGAAAATCTTCTCAGGATCGAAGTGATGAACGCTAGAAATCTTCATCCGAAAGATTCCAACGGTTAGTTCACAATCATCCTTATCAGTTTCTAATTCTTAACTCTCTTTCATCCACATTTTCTCCTGACGAACGTGACCCAAAAGGGAAAGATTTGTTTGACAGATTTTTAGTTTTGGGGGGTAGTTTTAGTTATATCCTGAGCTGGGTTTGTGGAAGGTACGAACACATTTGTTTCACTTGAGGCTTGACTTTTTCTTCTTTTTTTTTCCCGGTTCCTAGTTCCGGTTCATTTCGGCTTCGCTCATTCGCTTTTCACATTTTTTTGGTCGTCCCGCAGCCGCAGCACTCCGATGCATACATCGCATGATGCTTAACTAATATTTAAAAACCTTAAGAGTCCACAAAGCAAAACTAAACCTAAGATGATACCTTTTCTTATACTTCACTCATTTAGATCTCAGTTGAGAAATTAGCGGGCTGAATACTGAGGTGGAAATTTAATTTTAAAAAAAACTCGAACTCCGGGTGATCTCGTAGTTAAAGCCCTTACACTGGTTGTATGCACCCTCGTCATACTGAATGATTGGTTCATCGCCTTAGTCTGAGAAATACGAAATTATGAATTTTTCTTCTCTTACTTGTTTATGCAGGTTCGTGCGACCCCTACGTGAAAATCTGCCTCTTGCCAGAAGAGAAGTTTACATCCGTTTCGAAACCAAGAACGAAAACTCAAAGGAAGACGACTTTTCCTCTTTTCGATGAAATTTTCTCAATGCAAGTTGATTCATGAATGTTATGTTTAGTCTGTTGAAGAGAGAGGGAGAGAGAGAGGCTCATGTTCACTTTTTTT
This sequence comes from Columbicola columbae, assembly GCA_016920875.1. Classification (NCBI taxonomy): domain Eukaryota; kingdom Metazoa; phylum Arthropoda; class Insecta; order Psocodea; family Philopteridae; genus Columbicola; species Columbicola columbae. The sequence goes on from JADMLL010000008.1 coordinate 965,581, forward strand.
CTTTTTCAGGCAACTATCACCGGAGCAAAGGAATTTACCCAACGCTTTGATTCAATTCATGATCAAAGACCAGGATTTCCTAGGAAACGAGTTTCTGGGAGAGTCATACCTGGATTTTCAAAGCATTCCCGCGACGGATTCCTCCGTGAGCGTTCATTCATTGCCTCAAGTTCACCTGAAACTCAACCGACCGAATAAATTTGATTCGGATGTTTTCAAAGCCCTAGAACATCGCCAAGGAGACAGATTGGCCAAAGAATTCATCAAGAAGCAAAAAGCTAAAGTTCCCACCTGACGGTCCACTATCCTGAGGACTGAAAATAATTCATTTAGTATTTAGTATTTACTGTTGTCACGTAAGGTACCAAAGACTGCTCTTCGATGAGAATTTTATTTAATTTTAAATTTACCATTTTTGTTATATTTATGATCGTCGATTTTAAGTTTATTACAAGACTAAACGAAAACAAAATATAAATTGATCTAATTTAAAGTTTTGTTTATTATTGTTTGATTTATTTCCTCTGTGATCGTCTGATCTTGTTATTGCTTTGTTTTTCTTACCTCATAAGTTCTTTTTTATCGTGATGAAGGAAAACTTTCACCCAGTTTTGCAATCAATGGATATCTTCAGAATACATGCCGGAAAAAATGTGTTACGCTGGAACTTAGGCAACTTAGTCGTTAAATACTAAAGTCGACGAGTTTTGTTTCCTTTTGAGCCACCTCTGTTACAAATTTTAGGTTCTGCCACTACCTTCGGTAGTCCAAAAGTCCAGATGACCAAACACCCCCTAGTGAGTTCTTCAAAATACACTCTAGTTAGTCTGTGTCCTGACTCTGACAATCGCCTTGTTTTGGGATCTCCAGAACACTGATCCTGAGTTGCTTAATGTTTCTAATGTCATCGAGAGTGGTGTCGAGTAACTTTCTTCCAACAAAACATGTATCTCTTGGTCGTGCCTTCCTATTGTTAGCGACATATGTGGGCAAATGGGTGTAAGTCGGCGCACTAACTGGTGGTGAGAGTGGTGACGTCAATGGATTACGCCCTAACACAATCATATCTGTGCTAAATTCCTCTCTGTTCGGTATTTAACAATTGGTTTTTGGCTGTTCGCGAAAGTGATCCTGTCACTAATTTATACTTTTTGGGATGTGATCACTCATGAAGGGTCGCCTTCCTGAGAAATCACATTTTCGAAGGTCGTGGCCATCACGGACGATTTATGATTTCCACTCCGGGGTATTTTGCTTAGGGTTTATAGATGTACGCATAGCAACAAATGTAGAAGTTCGAGTATTGTGGTATGACGGTTGCCACCATTTGTAAGTTTCTTCTTTTTCCTCTTAATATTAATAGAAAACAAAATGTATTATCATCATAGACATATTTATTATCAGTCTTACTTAAGTAGTGGAAGTGTCCTTTTATCTGGTCGTGTTCTCTTTCCGCTTGATGACTACCAAGGGAAAGTGTTGAACTGTTGCAAATACAATTATTGCAAGCATTCAACCAGAAACGACAAGAAGTAGCTTTTATTCCTTTGTGATGGTGCTTTTGGCTTTTACGTGTTTCAAGAACAATGCAATTGTACAAGTTTCCTCTAATGGATATTGCATTATGGCGACTTGGAATGAATTTATTTCCAAAAAATGAGTGCCATCTTCAATAAGGAAGACGTCAAACAAGGTTGATAGGAAGGAAACTGCCAAATTTTGGTTTCCTCCATATGACTGGCGTTAGACCTCACACTCGACTTCATGTCACGTTATTCCCATACGTAAATGCGAATTGACACCAGCTGTAATGACCCCGTAATTGTCTCGTAGGACAATGGCCCACCATTTACTCGATTAGAAAAGTCGACTGATGAATTCGACTCTCGAGAACACGTCATTTGTTAAGAGGTTGAAGCGAGAGGAAGTGGTAAATGACAGTCTTTTAAAATTTATTTGGCTCTATATTATTGAAGTTAAGCTTCCGTGGGAGTCAAACTTGAAACTAAATACATTATAAACTGGGTTTTTAGACATGGTGAGGGTGAACCCCTAGGTTCATGTTCACACCCACACTCACACTCTTAGTGGTCCCGGCTTGTGGGAAGGTTGTAAAAAGCAAACCCACTGATTCCTGATTTCGGAATGTTTTATTGATTCATTTGTACCAGTATTTATACCCTGGAAAGGGTTTGACAACCTTTTTTTTTCCTCTTTCAACCCAGATGGGGGGAGGGGCCTATTGTATCAATCAACCATTTCGTTAAAATTCCTAAGCCTTTGTCCGGATGGATCAATTTACAATTATCATGGTAGTTTCAGGTATATGATTCTTTTAATGATTCATCTGGCCGGTGCTTTTACGTTATTTTCCTTTTTCTAAACCTCTTGGCCTTGAACCGAACGAATCATTTTGCATTGGATAAATGACTTTTCTCTGACATGCTAGCAAGTCTGAACAGTCTCGTTTTCTGTGTTTATTTTACACCAGCGTTGACCCAAGTGAAAGGAAACCCTGGCCTAACCACTGCTTCGTTTACCTATAAACCAGGTTGGCAATAATTTAAAACGCCAAGAATTAAAAAGCTATAAGCTAGGTTAATTAAACTACAAATAACCACAAACTTGTCGTACTTGGCCAATAAAAATTAAGGAGGGGCTCACGAGGAGAGAGGGAAGAAACGAAAGAAATTTAAAAAATTGGGAAAGAAGTTTTCTTTGTGGGAATTTAAAGTCACTGCATTGCATTACAACACCCAGTGTCAAGGACTCGAATGTCATTTGCAAGAAGCTAATAATGACGTCGACAAGAGTTTTTATTGAATAAGTAACCGGACGCTAGAGGCTGGATCTTCCTCCGTTAATCGAGTTTCGTTTAGTTCAAGTTGAATTTCCACGGCAGAAAGACCGAAAACACGATTCAGCATGAAGTTCGTCGGTATTGCTATTTTAGGTAAGCTACCACCAACCTTCATTATTCATCTTCTCATCTATTCAAACTTCATTGCCTTTTCGTTTTCTCATTTGTTAAAAAGTTTGTTGAAGAACCAAGCACTAAGCTCAAATTCTTCTACCACATTGCGCTAAATTGGTTTCTTTCTCCATTTCAGTACTCTGTATTGTGTTGGCGAGTACCGAGGGCCGAAAGAAGGTGCCAAAATGCGATACAAAGTGCACGGCTGAATACGAGCCTGTTTGTGGAGGAAATCCCAGCGACAAATCAGTCAAGCCCAGACTCTTTGGAAACAAGTGCGTTCTTGATGTTCATAACTGTGAAAATAAGTCAAGTAAGTTCCTCGCTGACTGAATAATTTAGCTCGTGGCTTCATCTAAACTCAAATTTGCCTCACAACGATTTGGAAAAGTTTTGGTAGAGAAATATGAGGTGATGCGGGAAATTTTTAGAAAAATATTTGACGCTTCGACTGTTTTGTTAACAAGGAAAATAAGTTTTATGCTTAAAGAAGCAATTAACGTTGCTTTGTTTACTTTATGCAAATTGCATTGATTATAATATGCACGGTTAGTTTGTTGTTCTTTTACTTGGCAAGATTATCTTTACCAGGAAAAAGGAAATCTCGGAAAATCCGTTAGCTTTTTGCAGGTTCCTCATTCTTGAAAAATATTTTCCTCAAGAGCCGATTAATACTTTTTTCTCTTTCCTACATCTAGTATAATATTAATATTATGACTACTTATTGATCTTCCCTCTAAGAAACACCAAAGAGTAACATTTTTTACTCATAAAGGTTTTTAATTTAATAAAAAATCTCTAATTTTTGAAGTTAAAAAAAACTATCCAACTCCTGGGGTTAACACACTGGTCTGTTCCCTAATTATTTAGCCCCTTTACACCCAGACGAACTACTTAATGTTTCACTTAGGGACAGGTGGCAATTAGCCCGTGTACAAAAAAAATCGACTACAAATAAACTGATAGTAATGCTTTAAAGTTGAAGGCGGACGCGTTTCTGAACTTGATGGTGACCCTAACTTAACATTTAATTCTTGCGTTTTTTCTGAGTACTTTGGACACAGTAGCCAACTTCGATGTCGTCTGTTTCTCATTAGTAATATTTTGAAATTTTGGTTTCATCATATACTCAAAAGCTTTCATTCACACAAATTGGCTCCTTCAAACCCTAAAACAATGGTTTTATAATTGAGATAATCATCTTAGACCAAAGGGCAGTATTGTGTTGGAAGAGTAAAAAATTTCTAAGTTTTTAAAAAGCCATAACATTTTTCCTTGCCACCAATAAATATTAATAGTACTCGTATAAATAAAGTATCTATGAGTAAAAATATCTATTTATCCTTATATAAATAATGTTTTTCAAAACAAATTAGATGATATATAAAATTATAAATTTGGAGTGACAGATAGCAATAGCGGCCTTATTTGCGAAAAATACCGAGTAAATGCATATTGAATGCAGGAAATATTATGAATTAAAAAGAAATACAGGATAAATGAAAATTTTCTTTTGCAGATTTGGTGCCAGTCAGTATGGATCAGTGTAAAGGAAGCGGAGGAGTAAGACTTTCTTAATATGATTACAATAATCTAATTCACATTGTAAAATGAAATCGGTTACAAATGTGATCTTAAGAAATTAAAGGCTTAAAAATTGAAAATACTGAAGTTTTTTTTTTCGTATTTTTGTGTAACCTTAAAAAGAAATTCATCAAAGGTCTTTTATTGATACGTTAAAAAATTTTTAAACAGTGATGACTGAAGAAGTCTGACAGAGAACAAGCAAGGCAAAAAATAAGTTCAAGCACCTAGGGTATTTAAAAAACACATAAAAAGATGCTTTTGTGGCAAGTACAAACAAACTAGAAGCGGTGCACCAATTAACCAAGAATATATGCAACAATCGATCGCTTTCAAGAAACACTAAGTTACAACACTACATATCAGTAATATGCCCTGCGACCATGTACGCGACACATTGCCTGACTGAGGAAGAAAGCTTTGGTGGAGAAATTTGAAACCAAAGAAAGAAAAACAGTTAGAAAAATTCTGGGTTCCGTCAAAGACAATTCCGAGAGAGCCGTTTATTGTCGCCTGGCGAGGATGGACTTAGAAAGGTTGACCAACCAGTTCTTCAAACATTCCCTTAATAGAAAAACATAGTTCATTTAAACTGAAAAAGACCTGAGAGGCAGGGGTCACAACAGATGAAGGCGGGAACACCCTGATGAAAAAGGTAGAAAACCATGAGTTTCCAGAACGAATGAAACTGAAAACAGGAACGGAATATAGGAAAGATAGAAAGACAAAACATACTCAGACAATGAGAGAATATTGGCAGAAAAGAAGAGAAAAAAAAACATCAGAAAAGAAGTAAACGGTTAAAACTAACGTGTTTCGAAAATGACCTGATCGAATTTTTAAAAAAAGACAAGAAAACGTATTAAATTCGGACTTCCCGTTCGCTTCTGTCTTTTCACACCCAACAGATTCATGGAACAAACATTTAATATTTTTAAATTATTTAAACATTGAGTTAAGTAGTGTTTGTGCCTAAATAATTGAAAAATTAAAGCATAAACTGATGATTTTTCTGGAAACCAATTTAGCTGGAAATAGGGAAACGTTTTCGAAAACTTATATTTACTCTATGATTATTTTAACGGTTTCACTGCCATCTATGAATACACAGATGGCGCTACCAACTTCACAGTTTACCACATGTTTATTATCGTGAATTTCATTTTAAATTATTTTTAATAGGGTTGTAAAGTAGAAGATTTTAAAAAATGGAGGAAGAGGAAGAGGTTAAAACTAAAGGCTTTCATGAAATGGAAATAGACGACCGTATACTAAAGGTAACAGTATCTCAAAAGTGAATATTATCCGGTCTTTGTGATCTACACCAATTATGGCCTTTACATTATTTTTGGCTACTTTTGTGTCAAGTAACAATATCAAAAGTTACCTATCTTCCTAAATATCAATATTTAGTTTCATTCAAAGGCTAAAAGCTTGGTATTAAATCTCCTTTATTTTTTAAGAGACATACAGTTATTACTTTTGTGTGAACTTTATATAGGTTACATATTTTGACTCTTAAGTTAGCGATTTCTGATGTTAAGACACCAGTCTGTTGCTCACATAATAATAATATAAGTATATTAAATTTGTTAATATATACCCTACAATATTAATTAATTAATATATACTCTTTTTCAGGGATTAACAACACCTATATATAATCACTAATCTTTTTTCTCCCTAAATATGTTACCCAAAAACTTCCTCAGCTTTCTAAAGTTGCACTTTTGGATTTTTATTAATTCATACTTTTCTCTCTTCATCAAGGTACCTCTACAGTTATAGGCTGTGTTATATGGGCTGCTGTTTCATCCCGACCACAAAGCACACATCTCTTCATCCCATCCTCCCTCTTGGGCACCTTGGGCCTCCCTTTTTTATACCACAAGTATTGTTTGGCAATTTCTCTTCTTCCTTTTAGGTTTAATGAATGTATTCTTGTCTGTTTTCTGGGTATTGCACATTCTCTAGTAGGTGCACTGATTTCTTGTCCTTTATTTTTTGTCATTATCTCTGCCTTGTATAGTTTGTTCATGTTCTCTCTCATGGAACAACAGTTCTTATGGGATTTCCTGTTCCTCACATAAAACATGCCAAAGCTAGACCAAGTGCTTATTACCTTGAACTAGCAACAGGTGGCAGTTTGGAGGTGAAAAAATGTTTACTGAAATGTTATTTAAAAAAATATTTTTTTTGTAACAGGCTATTGCAAGATTAGGTTGGATTGAACCCACCTTGATTCAAGAAAGAGCAATTCCTTTAATTATGGAGGGAAAGGATGTTTTGATTCGAGCTAGAACTGGTAGTGGAAAGACTGCTGCTTTTGCTATACCAATTGTTCAGAAGATATTAAATACAAAACCAGTAAGCATTTCTTATAAAAGTATTTACATATTGTTTAAAAACAAATTCAGAGTACTTTGCTAAGCAAAACCTTGATTTCAGATGTCAGTACAACAAATCATTAGGGCTTTAGTTTTGGCACCAACAAAAGAGCTTTGCAGTCAAATTTATAAAAATTTTTTAGAGCTTACAGTAAAGTGTTCAAGGGAAATAACATGTATAGACATATCTCAGCATTTTGAACTTTCTGCTCAGAAACCTCTTTTGACAGAGGGTCCAGATATAGTTGTTGCAACTCCAGGAAGGGCCTTAGCTCACTTAAAGGCTAAAAATATGACTTTAAATGAGTCACTGGAGATTCTGGTAGTTGATGAAGCTGATTTAGTTTTTTCTTTTGGCTATGAAAATGATATGAAGCAAGTTTTAAGGTAAGACTTTTCTCCTGAGTTTTTCTGTGTGCCTGTAACAAGAACAAATGATTAGAAAGGGTTGTGGGAGATTTGCAATTTAGTGGTTGCAGCACTTGTCTATGAAAATTCTTCTTTCACACTTTTTTATACCACAACAAGATGTGTTAGACAAACAGGATTAAAATTCAACTCAGTGATTAGAGAGAGTTTTTGATTTGTTTTAGTTACCTGCCCAAAGCATATCAGGCTGTCTTGGCAAGTGCAACCCTCACTAAAGATGTGCTTAATCTGAAACAATTGACTCTTCAAAATCCAGTTATTCTCAAACTGGAAGAACCAGAATTGGCACCAACTAGTCAATTGTCACATTATCATTTGGCTGCAGAAGAAGAGGAAAAAGCAGTGATATTATATGTTTTATTAAAGTTGAAATTGATTAATGGAAAAACTATAATTTTTGTTAATAATGTGGACAAATGCTATAGGTAAGCTTATTAATTTAACATAAATTTTATTTTAAAGTTTAGATTCTATAAAATTATCTTGGGCTAGCAAGAGTGAAATTCTTATGGCACAGTTTTAGAAGTCCACGTATAGTATAGCAAAGCAAAATGTCAGTCATACTTTCAAGTCTTTTTTACTTTTTTTTTTTTTTTAAACTCTAAGGACCAGCTTCTGCTTCAAGGCCCTGGGGCTATCAAATTTATCATTATATCTAGATATATTTTAAACACATTTGGCAGGAGGCCTGATGTAGTGGTTATGTACTTTATTATGTGAGTGGCCTTGAGTTCAAATCCTCCTACAGTAACTAACAGGATTAAAACTTAATTAATATTTTAAAGACATTAAAAATTTTTCAACAATTAAATTGTTGTATCTCTAAGTTGACAAGTAATTATGGGGCCTGTGATTGAAAGGTCAAAACAGCTCACTGGGTAACTGATATGTGAGAGTTTGAGTTCCATCTTACATTCTTTTATAGACTTTACAAGAGTGGAAAACAGGATTAAAACTTTACTTGAAATTAATTTTTAATGGTTTGTTCTAGGATTAAGCTTTACTTGGAACAATTTGGAATTCCCAGTTGTGTTTTAAATTCTGAACTTCCTGCAGCTATGAGGTGTCATTCAGTAAATCAGTTTAATCAAGGGATTTATGATTTGATCATAGCTTCAGATGAAAATGCTGTTGATGATCCTGCATTACCAGATCCCAAAAAAAGGTGAGTGTATACAACACAGTAAAGATATGTTGACAAGAAACATTTTTCTTCTGATGAATAAAATTTGATTGATCACTGTCGAAAAATGGTCATGTTTGTTGATGCTTAAAAAGAAGGGATTTAATTTTTTTCTTAGGGCAAGAAATAGAGACAAGGAATCTGGAGTTATCCGTGGAGTAGATTTTCAGTTTGTATCCAATATAATTAATTTTGATTTTCCAAAATCAATCACGTCTTATATCCATAGAGCGGGACGTACTGCTAGGGGTAACAATGAAGGAACGGCTTTGTCATTTGTTAGTGTTAAAGAACGCCCTTTGTTAGACGAGGTCGAAAACCATTTAAAAGTTTGTTTTGATTCTGATCAGTCCATCATCAGGTAACTTTTATTGTCCATCAGTATTTGTGTTAAAATGGTTTAATTTTGATTTTTTTATTAATTTAAATTATATAATAATTTTTTAAAAATTGTTTTTTTTCAGAGCGTATGAGTTCAAATTAGAAGAAGTGGAAGGATTTAGATATCGCGCGCGGGATGCTTGGAAAGCAGTAACGAAAATAGCTGTCCGGGAAGCCAGGCTGAAAGAAATAAAGCAAGAAATTTTAAATAACAGTAAATTAAAAGTGCGTGTATCAAGCAAACTTTTGTCTAATTCAATCTGTTAGCTGTGATTGTTTTATCTTTGCATTTTGTTCAATTTTTGCAGAGTTATTTTCAAGACAATCCCAAGGATTTACAATGTTTAAGGCATGACAAAGCACTGCACACAGTCAAGCTTCAGCCTCATTTAGCAAATGTTCCAGAATATATAGTTCCAACAGCTTTAAAGGGCTTGAATATAGCCACAGCACTGAAAAAGAAAAAAACCAAGAAACAATATTTCAAAGTCAAAGTCTAAATTCATGTCTAAAGCAGAAGATCCCCTTATTAGCCTCAAGATTGGAGGAATAAAAAAGAAAAAAAAGAAATGATATTGAATTACATAAATTTTTCAAATTTCACCAATATAATGAAATGGTTTTAAAATGTGTTTTTTAAGTTTTTTTTTCCCATAATCCAGCTCTTGTTTTACTACAAGTTTTTGATATACTTTAAATATGCTAAATGAGTTTTAGTGTGCTCTTTAAACAATTGACAACAAATAATTTTTGCTAAACTTGCAGATAACATCTCACCCAAGTATAAACTAGTGGTTCCTAAAATTTTTTTGACCCATAAACCCATTTTTATAATCAAAACTTGTTTCAGCTCAGGGAAAACCCATTTTGTTATTTTTTCTCATTATTACATTGTTGTTGGATATCAAACTCTATATTCAACGAGTAAGTCATGTTCATTTTTTTCATGTCAACGAACAGTAAGATTTGACCTCGATGAGTTTATAAATTTGCGCGGTTACTGTTAGTAAGTTTATGTCTTTGGACATTACGCCGCACAAAGTTAAAAGCTGAATGTACCTCTGAAGCACTTTCAGCCAAGTCTAAAAGTAGACGAAATGTCTGGGTGAGGTAAAAAATCGTCTACTTATTGCAATAATTTAACGCGTAACGCTTTGGCTAGTAATATCTAAAGAAACGCCAGTTTCAAACACGTTTTGTTTAAATTTTTGGCGTCAAATTTCCCCGGCGGCCATTTTGCTACATATTATTAGTAATCGTTTATAAGTCGAAATTACATGAATTCAGAAAGATTTTGTTTGAGACTTCGAATATTATTATAGTAAACTCAGAATTATGTGGAAACGAAGATTAGAAGTAGTGGATCCTTACGTAAAAAGAAAAAGGTTTGACTAGTATCTTATTAGCTTTTATTTTGAATATCTAGGTCGATGGACAAACGCCATTTGCGTTATAAAAACTTTTCCATTTTTCTAGGGGTGATGAGGGCGAGAATTCATCCTCTTCTTCTTCAGGGGCTCCTGCTCCAAAATATTCCGCTTCATCCCAAGGTTTATCAATTAATCCATACACAAAATTGCCTCATACTCCTCGCTATCACGAGTTATATAGGAAAAGAATCACATTGCCAGTATTCGAATATCGGGAAGAATTTATGAAGTTACTAGCCTCAAATCAGTGTATTGTGTTGGTAGGAGAAACCGGATCAGGGAAAACTACTCAGATACCCCAGTGGTCTGTATACATTTTACTACAATTCTAAATTAATCTATTAGAAAGTTAATACTTTAGGTGATTATCTTTGTTCGAAAAAAAAAATTAGACTCTTAGAAAGTTACCCAAGAACTCAAGACTCAAGAGTACTTACACAAGAAATTTTAATTTATTGAAAATGTGGTAGAAAATGTAGTCCTGATTTTATTTATTTGTAATAGGTGTGTGGAATATTCCCTGTCATGTGGTAGTAAGGGTGTTGCTTGTACTCAGCCAAGACGAGTGGCTGCCATGTCTGTGGCTCAGAGAGTGTCTGAGGAAATGGATGTTTGTTTAGGGGAGCAAGTTGGATACAGCATAAGATTTGAGGATTGTTCATCATCAAAAACACTCTTAAAGTGAGTTAATGATTTGTATTTGCTTTAAGATCTTTTAGCTTGTTCACAGCCTTCTGACTACTTTTTTTTAATAAACTCACTTGTATTGTGTTCAAATTTCTAAAATTCTGACAGTTTATGACTACATTTGTGGATTGCAATGGTCTGGGAATCAGTGCCTGAAGTGCACTTTGTTTTTTAATCTTAAAATAAATATAGATAAGGGTTTTGAGGCACTTGTTTGGGTTATCCTCAGCAGTTCATAGGTGTTGAGTCAGTTATGAGGCAATCATAAATAAGGGTTGTTTATGTGACTGGATAAGAGATAACTCCATGATGAAGGATATAATAAGCCAAGTGACCCTCAAGAAACCCTTTGTTCAGAATTTAGAAAGAAAAGAGATAAGATAATACTATTTGGTATCAAGGGTGAGAAAACAATTAGTAATCACACCTTGATCCAAGATAGGGAAAAAGCAAGACAGACAGTCTTAGAGTAGACTGGATAGAAAGAGGTCAGAATCAAGAGCTGGAGTTAGCTCAGGAAAGCCAGCTGAAGTAAGCTGAAGAAGGTTTGTTGAAGAAAGCCAGCTGAGGATTAGCTGAAAAAGGGCAAGAATTGCAGTAAAAATTAAGGGCATCCATAGAACTGGTGAAAGGAAAGAAAGAGAAATAATAAGATAGATATAAAAGTTTAAAAGAAGAAGATAGTCTATGTCATTCATTTATCCTGATCAGCAGTCCAAGTTCCTTCATATTATTACAGGATGTCAAAGAAATCTGACTTTAATCATAATGAAGGAAGCTGTTGAGGCACTGGAAACATAACTGTGTCATCATATTTTGATATTGTAGGATTGCAAATAAATTTTAGAAAAACTAAAGTCTCCTATATACTTAAGTTTAGGTTTATTCATGACATGGAATTCCCTGCTGTCTAGTTTTTTACCATATTTGTTTTTTAAGAATTGTCAGAACTATGTTTATCTCTTTGTTCAAATAAAAATTATTCTTGTTTAGATACATGACTGATGGTATGTTACTGCGAGAAGGAATGTCAGATCCAATGTTAGAAGCGTATCAAGTAATTCTTCTTGATGAAGCCCATGAAAGAACATTAGCAACAGATATTTTAATGGGAGTTTTGAAAGAAGTTATTAAACAAAGGGCAGACCTCAAACTTGTGATTATGTCTGCCACTTTAGATGCTGGCAAATTTCAGGTAAATTGTAATTTTTTTAAAAACTTTTATATGACAATTATTTGAGTTTTCTGAAATATTTTGTTGCTAAAAATTGTATTTTTTTAATTTAGCAATACTTTGACAATGCTCCACTGATGAATGTTCCTGGGCGAACACACCCGGTAGAAATATTCTATACACCTGAACCTGAAAAGGATTACTTAGAAGCTGCTATTAGAACTGTGATACAAATTCATATGTGTGAGGAGATATCAGGCGACATATTATTATTTTTAACGGGTAAAGGTTTTAACAATTTATTATCATCACGAGAGATATTGCTATAAAACCTTTCAAACTAAATATTTTTCATAATGGAAAATGCAGGTCAGGAAGAAATAGAGGACGCTTGCAAGAAAATCAAGCGCGAAATCGATGCTATAGGACCCGAAATCGGAGAGATGAAATGCATTCCATTATACTCAACTCTACCACCGAATTTGCAACAAAGAATTTTTGAGTCTGCGCCTCCGAATAAGCCAAACGGAGCAATCGGCAGAAAAGTCGTCGTCTCGACCAATATAGCCGAAACTTCGTTGACCATCGACGGAGTTGTTTTTGTCATTGACCCCGGATTCGCAAAACAGAAGGTAAGACCTTCGAAATCTATCAGAATTTGTTTGCTTTTCCCGCCAACTCCTGGGGCCTGGACATTGGTCCACTCCCCAGCTAACCCCTAACCCTCATTTCCTACCAACAACTTATAGTCCCTTCCTTGGGGACAGGTAGTCGTTTTCATAGGGGATATTTAAAAAGTTTGCTTTTAGTTTTCGCTGCTGATAGCAGTTCAGTATTTCAGTTAAAGTTTCACTTTTACTTAAGGACTACAGTTTATAACTATTAGTTACTTAAGATAGTGAAATATTAATTAATTTCAGGTATACAATCCTCGCATCAGGGTAGAATCTCTATTGGTGTCACCCATAAGCAAAGCGTCTGCCCAGCAAAGAGCTGGAAGAGCTGGTCGAACTCGCCCTGGGAAATGTTTCAGACTATACACGGAAAATGCGTATAAACAGGAAATGCAGGACAATACCTATCCGGAAATATTACGATCTAATTTGGGTTCTGTCGTGCTTCAGTTGAAAAAACTCGGAATCGACGACTTAGTTCATTTTGATTTTATGGATCCTCCAGGTGAGCCTCTTTCCTGTCATTTATTCATAAATACTCAAATGGCATTGCTTAATAGCTTGGTTTTCTTTTTATAGAAGGCTTTAAGTGAGCCGCAATGCAAAATTAATCAGTCATTTTCCTTCATCTTGACTGAATCATTTTTTTTTTTTTCGATGAGGAATGGACTAACAAATTTAAAAAAAAAAATAGAATTTAGTTTGCCCGGATTAACATTTACGAATTTTTATTAACAATTTTTAGCACCTGAAACACTTATGAGAGCTCTGGAACTTCTTAACTATCTCGAAGCTCTCGACGACGATGGGAATTTGACTCAACTGGGAGCTATCATGGCGGAATTTCCTTTGGATCCACAGTTGGCCAAAATGTTAATTGCCAGTTGCGACCACAACTGTTCCAATGAAATCCTTTCCATTACGGCTATGCTTTCAGGTAGTATAACCAGGACTTTGGTTTAGTAATACGTGTTAGTAATGTGGATTTCAGAAGTTCCTTCAGCTGTTACGCTATTCGCTAAAATGCGGGTTTAATGTTTTAAAGGCTTTTTAAAATAACCTTTTTATTTTAAAGGTTGTGATGCAGGGATGGGGGCGAATTAGAAAGCGATCTCTCTGTTTTAAGTAAACTCCTCTGGAAAAGAAAAGTTAGCTAAATTTCGTGGAGGATGGGGCTGGCTGTCTTGTTTTTTTATTTAGCCGATAAGTTTATGTTATTGTCGCAATAGGGTTCTCATCAGTTGCCCGGGCCATTGGACAGTTCATACTTAAAAAGATTAAGATTTTAGAAAAATTAGTAATCACATGACTTAAGACCTAATTCCGAGGTGCTCCTTTTAGTTTTATCACTTGTGAATGTGGTTTTCTTAAAATTGGGAAAATTGAGAAAGAGAGATGAAAAGATGAAACAATAAGGGGTGCGTCGAGAATTTTATTAACCGATGGTACGGCAAAGTAGAATCCTTCTTCAGAAGTATTGTTGGCGCTCAATCTGACGGACAGCTTATAACTGACATTTTTCATTCACTGAATTCATCATGACGAAGGATCCTAATTTGCTGTAGCTCCCATAGGTTAAGAGATGAATTAAACTGGTTGGATGCGGGCATCTGCCTCTCCACTATTTAGTCCCACAGTGTTTCGTCCGACCGAACGAAGCGAGGAAAGCAGCTGACGACGCGAAGATGAGATTCGCTCACATAGACGGCGATCACCTGACATTGCTCAATGTCTATCACGCCTTTAAACAGAGTAAGTTCATTCTAAATTCATTCTTTATAAATTTTTTTCTTTTGCAGTATAATAATAACAATTTTGAGGGGTAGGGGCAACGCTAGGTCTAAAGCTGGTCTTGTCAGTGCGTAATTGCCAAATTCGGCGGGCAAAGTCATGTTTGGAAGATGCGTTTGAACATTATACATTAGACGTTCTTTTTATGTGCTTATCAACGTATGTTTGTGAAATTGAAGGAACTTTTTCTCCTTTTAGATTTGGAAGATCCTCAGTGGTGCTACGACAATTTTGTCAACTACAGATCCCTTAAGTCGGGGGACAACGTAAGGCAGCAGCTATCGAGGATAATGGACAGATTTGAATTAAAAAGAACTTCTACTGAATTTACTTCTAAAGATTATTACATCAATATTCGTAAAGCACTTGTTGCTGGATTTTTCATGCAAGTAGGTCTATTGTTGTCGTTTTTAGCTATCATCTCTTCAGTCGCTTTAAATCTTAAACTTTTACTTGGAATCAATCATTTTTTGGTGAATTTGTAGAATTCCGATATTGATATTTGATGTTAGAAAGTAAACTTTGGTAGTGGTTTGATCATTAATTTGAACTCTGACTTGGTTTGCATTGAATGAACCTAGGTTCAAAAAATTTTTAAATATAAACAGAAATGTCAAAAATTTTGGTTCTATAACCAGGTGGCACATTTAGAGAAAACTGGCCATTACTTAACAATTAAAGACAACCAAGTGGTGCAACTACATCCTTCCACCTGTTTAGATCATCGGCCAGAGTGGGTCATTTACAATGAATTTGTTTTAACAACTAAGAACTACATACGAACAGTGACGGACATAAAGCGTAAGTTTTACTTTTCATTTAATCATGATTCAAAACAATTTTTTTTCAGAACTTTATACATCACTAAACTTTTTAAAACTTTTTAGCGGACTGGCTTTTAAAAATAGCGCCCCAGTATTATGATCTTCAAAATTTTCCACAGTGTGAAGCCAAAAGGCAGTTGGAACTACTTCAGACAAAATTGGAATCCAGACAGTATCAGGAAGGTTTTTAATTTTTTTTCCTTTTCTATTATTAAGACTAAAACTTTTTGTTTCTTTTTAACATGATTTTGTCCATCTCTGTGAGTTAAAAAAAATTGTTTTAAAGACAATTTATTTTTTATTTGAAATGTTTACATATTTTTATTTCTGTTATTGTAAACCTTCACCAATTTAATTATTGTGTGCTATGATTTCAAAAAAGGAAGAGAATTTTCTCCAGCAAGAGCTTTGGCTATCAATGAAATTTTAATTATTAGTTGTTTAATTTAAACAGTGAATTAAATATTTTGTTGCCTCAGCGCTCTTACTCTGAAGTACTGACTGTACAGTCAAGTTTATACAATTAAGAAAATACAATTGCATTTTAAAATTATATAAATTTTGGTCAAATTATTTTGTTTTTAGACTTATCCTACAAAATAATGATTTCTTGTCATCTCTCATTTTGTTATTAATTATTGTTTCACTTGGACCGCCTACTTTGACTAATAACCTTTTATAATAATCTTCAATATACATTAACACCATACTTATTTTTTCACTAACCGTCTGTCCTATATGGAAATAACTTAATCATAACTTCTTTCTTATAATTATGTTACAAGAGAAGAACGTCGATAAATAGTAATTCACCAATTTTTGAGACAAATTTAATATTACAGTACTTGCTCTTATCTAGAATAACCGTCAATACTACCAACATGATTCATTGAATGTTGCGTCTATGGTTAAATAATTTTAAATTGGTGCCACTGATTAAACTAATCGATGTTTTGAGCTATTGGCTGTTCAGCTACTCGTGGTCGTTACTTTTGTGCTTGATTCACATACTTTAATTTGACCACCACCGAAGTGAATTTCGGTTGTGTCGTCGCATTCCTCAACAACTTTGTTGGTCACAAACACTCATGGAAAAAGGTGGGCCGTTCAGCTTCATGAGAAGGATTTACAATGATCCGGTGAAATGGCAATTCTTGAAGAGCCTGGGCTTTTTTTTGCTTTCCATCAAAATAGCGAAGAACTGCTGTGGAATGGAGTTAATGCAATGATTAGTCGTAGTAAAGAGCTAGCAGATAAAAGGATGTGGAAGTTATTATTACTTGTAATATAAACGTAATAAGATACAAAGTTGTGTTTTATTTAACATCCTATCACCATCATGTACTGCGAAATTAGGTACCAAAGGTTCTTTAGCCAAAGAAAATTCTTTAGAAAATAAAGCGCAGAGTCAAATTGTATTAATTCGTTTGCAATTTTACTATAATTTAGGTAGAATTTGATTTGCCGTTTATTTTTCAAAATTGATTACAAAAAATTAGATTTTCAATAATTGACCACTGAACATACTGTTACAATCTCGAGTATACTATTGAAGTATACTGTTTTAATATCGAGCTCCTTGTTTTTTTTTTTAAGTAATGAAATTTTTATACTGTTATTTATTTGAACTTGCTTTAAGTCCGAAATCCTGCTTTGCAAATATTAACACTTAAGACCATTTGGCTACTGATAGTGTCACTCAAGTACTAATGTACAAAAGTTTTTCTCTTGTATTGAAGTATTACTTCTGGGAAGGGGTAAGAAAAGCTCGCCAAAATTAATTTTGGTTAATATGTGATAACTATTAATACTCGGATTACGTATGATAACCAAAATGAAGGGGAAATGATGTGCTGCTGAAACATGTACTGTATTTGTTGTTGATAGTTGGTAGGATGGTAATTTTGGATTTTTCGGTTTTTTTTTCATTTTTACTTTCTTCTTCCTTTATTTTGCAATTTTACTGTTTTTTAAGAAATTCTTGAGGCATCCAAGCAACTACTGGCTTGGCATTAGGGAGTAACTTGGAAAAACAGTCGATGATCTATATTAACTGAGTGAAAATTTTATTTTTAACTATAAATCGAGGTGTGTTTATTGTAAAACAGCAAAATAGATCAGTCGTGTTAGCAAATTATTTAGTAAGTGCTTGACTAGTAAGAAAACAAATGACAATAACTCTATTGTTGCTTTTAACCGTGCATGAAATAAAAAAATTTTTCTCGCCATTAAATTTTGGTCTATGGTCTTTGGTACAATGGCGCCAAAAAGGCCTGGTGGGTTTGTTATTATTATTAAGCGTTAGAAGTTTAATAGTATGTTGTATAGAATTCACAGAGTCTTTATTAACTGTTTTACAAACTGAGTGTTTTGGGTCACTTCCTTTGTAGGGTCTTTTTATTCCTATAATATATTTTCGTTAACCAGGCGGTAATTTGTGTTATTTTCATACTCATTGATACAAGATGTATACTCAAGATTTTGTGATACCTTTGAACAGAGAGGATCTTTTGGAATCCTCAAACAGTTTTTTTGTAAGAGAAGAATATGGTGTTGAAGAAATACGAGAAAGGATAGAAGCATCCAGAACTGCACTGGCCGAAGAAGGAACCGACTTTGTAACGGATCATTTTTCAACATATTTTTCACTGCTTCAAAAGTTTAAGCAATGCTCACAACTCGTACGTGAAAAAGGGTGGAAAACTTTGAAGAAAGGATTCAGTCTTCATTCAAGAAACTTGCAAGTGCTCCTAGAAGATCCTTCAAATTTAGATTCTGAAATTCAAAGCAAAATGTGCAATATTACAAAAATTTTGATGTATCTCCTGATTGAGTTGATGAAGTTATATCAGGATCAGCACAGGGAACAAAGTTCAGCTTCACTGGATGGGAAGTCAAGAAAAAAACAGAGCAAAGTGCTTAATGAAGACTGGGACTGGAATGAAGAAAAGCATTCAGTCTTAGTGGAGATACACACATTTTTACAACTTCCTCTTAAACTGCTCTGGGAACCACCAGTTGTTGAAGAGGAGTTTACAAAGTGAGTACTTTTGTTTATCATAAGCCAAAACATTGTGCACTCAAATTTGACATTTATTGTAGAGCTTAAAAAATTCTATTTCCTTCTTTATATATGGTGTGTGGTTCTAATTAATATTTTACTTTCAGTTTAGTTGCAAACTTTTGTTACAACTGCTTGGAAGATCCTGGAATTGCTGGTGCTAACTTTAAATATCTGAGAGAGACGATTTTCCAAATTTTGGGAATTCTCATCAAGAATTATCTCCATGGCTTAAGCTTTTGTGTGAAAATAGTTCAGATGCTAAAAATGAATGATCATTTGGTAAATCCACTTGCACAAGGAATTGTTCATTTGGTGAAGGAGTGCAAGCTTAACAATATAGTGAAGGAAATAGTTCGAGAAATAGCAGACACAGATGGGGACCAATTGGCTGCTGATACTACAGGAACTAGAAGTTTGAATTTGTTTATAGTTCAATTAGCAGAATCAATACCAGAAAGCATCATACCTGCAATTGATTTGTTAAGCTCTCATTTGAGTGGTGACTCTTATAGCATGAGAATTTGTGTTGTGGGAGTGTTTGGAGAGATCGTTTTAACTGTTCTCACCAAAGAAAATCTTGATGAAAACACAAAAGCTATGAGGGATGAGTACCTAGATAGTCTTGAAGAACATATTCATGATGTTAATGCTTTTGTAAGGACGAAGGTTTTGCAAATTTGGCAGAAACTTTGTGTGGGAAAAGCAATTCCAGTTTCAAGAGTGAACAAACTATTGGGATTGGTCATTGGGAGATTGTATGATAAAAGCACAAATGTTAAAAAGCAAGCAGTTCACTTGATAAAAGATTTGTTGGAAGGAAATCCATTTTGTAGTCAAGTAAGAGTTTAGTCCATGTGTTTAATGCTTACATGGTTGTTTGTAATTTGACATAATCCTCCATTATTTTCAGCTAAATATATCAGAAATACAGTATCAATTGACACAGGAAAAGAAGAAATTGGAAATTTTGGAGAAAGAATACAACTTGAATGATGTGGAAGGAGAATGGAGCGAAATAAAACCCAAATTAGAAAAATTATTGGAAGAAGAGAACGTCGATCGCCCTGAAGACGAAAACGATGAAGAAAGGACTATTGAGCTAGTAATCAATATTGTTGGCAATTATTTAACTACCGGACATTTGTCGAAAGCAGTTGGAGCTCTAATAAACCTGAAAAATGAATTCTACGCCGCGTACGATGTCAAAAAAGAAAATTGTTCTTCCGATGCTTTGTTGGAAATTTTACAAAAAATATTCAAACAAAAGAAAAAGACGTTGATGTTAAACGCCTCTCCGGAGGTTCAGGAAAAATTGGAAAAACATGGGAAAACGATAGAATATTTGGAAAACGCGTTGGAGTTCTCCCGATTAATCGACCAGGCTCTTCCCATCATCCTGACTTTTTTAGATTCAAATGTGGTCACGGACGTTTTGGAAGCTGTTCATTTCTTCACGGCAGCCTACCTGTTTGGATTTAAACAAGCTGTCGAAGGAGTTCGGAAAATGCTTTACTTAGTTTTCTCAAAAGAGCCCAGTATAAAAACGGCTGTTTCAACCGCCTACAAGGAAATCTACTTCCAGACAAACGGAAGTGGAAGGTGAGATGTCGTTACGACAGGTTTTGAATTCTGAAGAAAAGACCACAAGTCAAATATACGGGAAAAGTGGGAATCAGTAAAATTATTTTTTATTGGTTTTCTCATTTATCATCTGTTGTTGACAAGAATTTTTCCTTTTTGCAGGCAACAGTCCATCACAACAGTGAAAAATTTAAGTGCGCTGGTTCTGAAACTAAACTTTGGTCAACTGGAAGCGCTGGAAGAAGTTGTCAGGGAATGGGTGAAAGCAGATATAATCGATAAAAACTGCGTCCAAGTCATGTTCGAAAGATTTTCTATGAAACTACCTGGAACGAGCAGAGACCAATGTTGGGCTGCTTTAGTTCTCATTAGGATGGTTGGAGCGTAAGTTTATCTCTTTTTTCAAACTTCAACTGTTTGTACGCGTATATCTGGAAGCCTTACACAAAATACCCCAGGGTAGGGAGACAAATTGTTTGTGATTTCTCAGGAAAGGCGACACTTGATGTGTAATTGCATCCCTATAATGATAAATTAGTGATAGCATGACTTTGCTGAAAACCCAAAAAGCCTGTAGAACTTTGCTCGACTAGATAACGTGATGTGCCTAGATTCCGATATAACCAACGGTTTCTGTTTCCAGGGAGGAACCGAAAATAATTAAAAGCAACATTTCAGTTCTTCTGAATGAGGGTTTTAAAAATCGGGGCTCGAAGAATTTCCTAATAGCCAAGGAAACATGCAAAGCTTTGCAGCGACTTCTCCCATCGAAAGAACAGGGGAAAGTGTTTGATCACACCCTCAGGTATTCGAGGGATCACGAAATATTCAGTATGTTATATAGCTTACTGAAAACTGGATTTTGGAGATTGAGCGATCCTTATTATGTTCCCATGGCAGACGAAGCGATAAATTTAGTTTTTTTCAATTTGCGATCAGCCGGATGAGTTTTGCAAAAACCTAATTGTCGACCTGCACGAGAGTGTGCTGACGGGGAAGCGGCCGACCGAAAAAAAGAATTCAACTGGAAATGTCTTGAATTGTAATAGTGATAATGGTGAGTGATAGTAATGAAGGCAGGTTGAAAGTGAACTTTTTGGTTTTTCTGTTTTACTCATATTTAGATCAAACTTGTCTAATCCATTGGCTCCTTATTCTAGATTTACTTTTATCGGATTCGCCAGATGCAGAGAAGTCACCAGATAAAGGCGAGGTTGGAGATGTAGATGAAGACGACAAAGACCCTAATGAAGTGTTCGTCACGTTACTGACAAGATTCATATCAATTCTGGGTCAAGTGGCATGCAATTATTTTTTGTATTTAGAAGGCCCTGTTCTGGACGAATTAAAACTTCGAAATCAGTTAGAGTATGAGAGAAAGCTGAAGAAATTTGAAGAGAATAAAAAGTTTAATACATCGATGAGGAAAAATCGTAAAGGATGTAACGAAAGTCGCGTTGAGAGGAATTTGGTAAGGAAGCAACTACTGAGATAATATAGGACATCGATTTAAGTGTTCTGATGAGTAGTAATAAATTTCACCTTACTTGACTTCACTGGGAAAGCCACGAGAATTGAAAGCGTTAGCTAATACCTCTGTTTTATTTATTGTTGCAGAATGACACTGGAACCGAAGATTTGGAATTTAACAGAGTGGCAGCTGATGACATGGATGCAGAAGAAATGAGAAAGAAAACAGAGAATAATATCGTGACAGGCGAAGGATTTTTGGGAAAGTTCGTTCCCTTGATAATGGCTGTGTGCAAAAATCCCGGGAAATACAACAATCATCCTCTGCAAAATGCGGCCCTGTTGACACTGTCACGGTTCATGCAAGTATCCTCAATATTTTGCGAAGAGAACTTGCAATTGTTGGTGACGATCTGCGAGAAAAGCCAATTTCCCGAAAGACAAGTGAATGCGATCATATCCCTGGGAGCCCTGCAATATAGGTTTCCCAATAGCCTGGAACCGTGGACTCCGCACATGTACGGAATGCTTCAGAGTCCCAATCCTTCGGTTCGATACAGTTCGATTTTGGTTTTGACCGATCTCATTGTAAACGAAATGATCAAAGTACGAAGTCACATTTCGAATTTAGCCCTTTGCATCGTTGATAAAGAAATTAAAATTGCAAGTAAGTTTTAAAATATTGCACTGATTAAGTACTTTAAAAAATTGTTGGCGGAGATGAGCTTTAACAAATAAAAATCAATTTCTTTCTCAATTTTCAGGAGTCGCCCGCCATTTTTTTCGAGAATATTCTCAGAAGGGAAATTCATTGTACAACGTCTTACCAAGTTTGATATCAAATCTAACGCAGGTCAATTCTCTTTTAAGTTCCGATGAATTTAAAATCATAATGAAGTACATTTTGGGACTAGTAACCAAAGAGAAACAGTCCGAGTACCTCGTGGAAAAGTTGTGCCAGTATTTCGAGTCTGCGACAACCGAGAGACAGTGGTGTGATCTGGCTTACTGCCTTTCTCTTCTGAACTACAGTGACAAGGGTCTGAAGAAAATTCTCGAAAATGTAAAATGTTTCGGGAACAAGTTGTACCTGGCCGAAGTTTACGAGGCTTTTTGCACGATTGTATCGGACGCGGGGAAAAACCCTCAGAAAGATAAGACTTTAATAAGCGAAATCAACGCCATCGTCAAAGAATATCGGGACAAGAGCTGTGAAGACAAAAATATTTGTGAAGTGTCGAAAAAATATTGTCCTCCTTCGACGAGAAAGAAAGTCACGAGAAGGAAATACTTGCCGTCGGATTCTGAAGACGAGGAAGATGAAAGGAGGACGAATCAGCAGAAACGGAAAATCGGTTTTGACGAACGTGTCACTGACGACAATGAAGATGAAGATGAAGCTTTTCTCTCGGATGGCTCATCAAGGAAAGCTTTTTCAAAACGAGGAGTTGGAAATAAAGAAAATGAGCTTTTAGAAGATTCAGATTCAGGTGGGTACCTTGAACTGATGTGATGTTATTTAATTCATTTCGAGGTATTCTTAGAGGGAAATTTTTTTTCATTTACTGCACCTAGAAAATTTTCCATTAAGTAATTTACACTTAAATAATTACATTATACTAATAATAAACCACAGAAATAGATGGGAAGACTTGAATCTTCCTTCAAGACTCCCAATGCGACTATAACAACAAATCCAGAGTTTTTCTTCTTTTGAGGAGCCTCAGGGGAGGTGGGTTAAACAGTCCCCTAACTTCGGAACTTGCGTGTTCCTGCTGGCGTTCCACGTACGTGTTGGTCACTGCCTTGGTCCACTGTCCTACCTCAGGTATTTTGAGGTCCGTATGGAGGTTGTCGTTTCTAATATACCATGTTGCGTCCACGATGTTACGTAGTATTTTGTTTTGGAAGCGCTGAACCATGGCAATATTAGTTTTCGAGGAACAACCCCACACCTCTGCCCCATAAGACCAGACCGGATTTAGGACTTGTTGGTACAGTAGGAGTTTGCTTTCCATCGGGAGAGGCGACCTTCTGCCCATGAGCCACCAGAGTTGTTTATAGCGTATATTAAGTTCACATGAACCTTCCACCTTAATTTTGTGTCCAGTGTCAGTCCTAAGTATTTTGCCGTATTGGCCACTGGTATTTCTTTATTATTGATCATAACCGAGATGTTATCGGTTTTGTTTAGGCTGAAGGTTATGTGAGTCGACTTCAGTTAATTCAGTTGGATTCTCCATTTAGCGACCCACAGGTAAACCTGGTCGGCAGCTCTTTGCAGTTTGTTATGTGCTTCCCATGCAGTACTCCCCCTTGCTAAGATACCAGTGTCGTCCGCAAAAGTAGCAATGTGAGCTTCCTCAGGACAGGATAGATCTCTAGTGATAAATATAACAGAGGCCCCAACACGCTCCCCTGAGGTACTCCCGCCGAGATTTTTTTCACTCCAGATACTCGTCCCAGAGGGAAATGAAGGGGGCTTCCACCAGAAACTGCGGATTGATTTTCGTCCAAAATTATCACACTTAAGCATCACAAGTTATGTAACAGACGACAAAAACAATAACAAATTTGAAACACTAAATGCAATTAATATTTCTTTTTTCAGACGAATCCGTGAAAAGACAAGCAAGGACGAGAAACAGGGGAACCTTGAATAAAAAATTAAAAGTGAATAGTCAAGCAGTGAAGGATTCTTCTGAAGAGGAGGAAAAAGTGGATGTTAAAAAGAAACCATTAAGAAGCTGCAGAAGGAAAAAATAAAGTTATGGCTCATAATTTTTAAAATCAGTTAGAAGTTCACATTGAAATTTGAAAAGCCTTAAGTCTATGAAAAAATAAATATTTACAGCTTAAGAGTCAATTCTTCCTGTTGTTTTGACAAGAATGATTAAAAGATAATTTTTATGTTATTGTTTTAATAGTACTGCCCATCAGCAATTTCCTAAGAATTAGATACAGTAGGCTTGTGAAATAGATATAACCAATGAGACACAGTTAAAGAATGGAAATCTCCTCAACTGATTTCATACAGCTTAAGAAAGCCTACAAATGTAGAACATTGTAAAACAACTTAGTAGCCTTAAATTACAATTGTTTCTTATTGTCTTTTTAAAGAGATTGTAGAAAAAGTTTTCCCATTTTCTAGTTCTCTACAACTTTGAGTACTATTAAATCATGAAAACAATGAAGAGGATGAAACAGATTCATAAAGCAGAGTATTGATTCTTAACTCTGTAGCCATTAAATAGTTTATTAACTATCCAACAAATAAAAACCAATTGATTAAATTCACATAAAATCTTTGGAATGATTTTATTCAAGTTAAACAAATGCAACTAGAAGTTTTGTTAATATGAATGAGAAATATAATTATCCAGAGAGTGGATCAATAAATTTAATCTGAGTAGAAATACAATAAATATTTGTAAAAAGATGTAAGTTATTAAGCTACAGTTTTAAGTAGATATTATGAAGGCAATTTTGCTATTCCTACAAGGGCTGGTCTTATAACTCGCTCGTGAAGTTTGTAACCAATTTTTGACACAACAACAACTGTCCCAGCTTCTTTACCCTCAACTTCCTGAAAATAAGAAGCAAGTATTCAAGAATTTTAACTTTTACATGAAAGGTAGTGAGAATTAAATAAGAAATATATGAAAAACATGTTTTCCTTACTTGCTGAAATAAAGCTTCATGTAAGTTAGGATTGAATTTTTCATTAAGAGGATTAACAGGAACTAATCCATGTCTTCTAAAAACACTCTGTAATTGAGCTTCTGTCATTGTAAGACCTTCATATAAGTTTTTTAAATGTGGATTTTTATCTGTGACCTCCTCTTTAGGAACACTTTCTGTTGCTCGCTGAAGAATATCACTCACCTGGAACAAAAAAAAAGTGAAGTGAATGAATTAATTTTAATTAATTTTTCTTTCAATCAGATTGATCAAATTTTATTCATACCTCTAGCAAATCTTTACAGAAACCTTGAATACCAAATATTTTAGCATCTTCGATTTGTTTTGTAAGTCGAAGTCTCATATTTTCGCCATCTGCAAGCGCCCTTTTATATTTGTCCTGAAAATTCAGATAAATTAAAAACAGTTCTTTCACTATTTAATAATTGTGTATTTCTTCCAATAATCTGATAATTCAGAGTATTGGTATTTCAGAGCTAAAGTTACCTCTAATGAAACTACTTTTTGATTCAGTGATTCTAATTCTTTGTTTAAATTTTCGATTTCAGTTTTTAATTTTTTCTCTGCCTCAGACATTTTTTCTCCCTCAGTTCCTTCAGCCGGTTTATCCTGTACATTCTCGGAAGTAGTAGCGGTAAACTTTCTTCCTATCCAGTTAAACTTTCCAAATAGAGATGAGTTCAAGCTAAGAAATCAAGAACGAATTTAGATGTATTAAAAAGCCACAACAGACTTTAAAGGAAGATTTGAGTTTGTTTTTCTCGAACACAACATTGCATCATAAGTTTCACGAACTCGTGTGGAAATTTTTTACTTTTTACGTAAATGTTTTTATTTTCCAACGCAATTTTCGATTTATTATGTAATGATCCATACCTAGAAGCCGATATATGTCGGAAATTTACGCTGTTATCAGTGATAAAGCGAACCAAACGAAAGCAAGAGGTAACGTTCACAACAGCCATTTTTATGAGTTAGAGCACGGCCGTGGTTGAAATTAAAGTTCTAGTAAGAGATCTCTTGGTGAGAACATTATAAGTTAGAAGGCGGTGGGATAGAATAAACGGAAACTGGTGAGCCATTAAATGAAATTATTGTTATTTTTTGTAATTTTCAATACTTGAATTGAAATCGCCGAGAAAAAGTCAAGAAAACGATTATCATTTTATTTAATACTGTGTATTTGACCTTGTAAACGGAACTGATCGGAATTGACACTAGACATGGCGGTTTATCAGTAAACCACTCGCTAATTATTATTTTTTCATTGAAAATTTCTTTCGGTTTTTATCTATTGCCACAATTGTAATTATCACATGTAAAGATTTTATTCTTTGAAAAGGACATTTATTAAATGTACAATATATGTTGTTATGAATTTCATATTGCGATTATATTCAGAATATAGGTTATCATTTGGAAATTGTCAAAAGTCAAGTCACTTCACATTCTTTAAACTGTAAGGTGTACAGTAACGAGGAAAATTTTCTTTAAAAGTGTAAATCACAGATTTAAAAAAATCATTTATTTTCTTATCAAGTACTTAATTAATAGTAATAGATAAACCAAAATAAAAGTCATTTCAAGTATTTATTGTTTTTGGGATTCAATAATTTTTGATTTATCAATTTTTGTTTTGCTGACCTTTTCATATATAATTTTTAGCTTACTACACGAATGCAATTAAAAGTAAAAAAGTTCTTGGTGCAAAGCCCTTGAGGAAATGAATAGTCATAGTTTTATGCTAGCAGAAAGGCTTATTCCAGCCACCTATCTTCAACAAGCTGCTGCAGCAAAAAAATCCAGAGAAAATCTAATTAGGCAGCTAATTGAACAGGTACAAACAAAATCATTTTCAGATATCTTTTTTAATACCTTTGATCTTATAAAAAATCCTTTAAAGTAGATATTAATAAAGTTAGAAAATTTTTTTATCTGGTTGAAATATTTTGGGTCACAACATGTTTAAGTGGCTTTTCACAAAAATGGGCCAAGTATTTGTGTTTATCCTATTTAATGCTTTTAATGTTATTGAAAATTTATTTGGTATATCTGGTTTGTAATTTTAGAGAAAATGGCCAGAAGAAGGTTGGGATGATACAACAATAGAACTTTTTTTAGCTGACCTTGCTCAAATGGATAGCAATAATTTTCCTGGAAATTGTGGAATTGGGGAGAGAGAAGCCAGATTTGCATGTGGTATGTCACCATTATTCTTTTTTGTATTGTTTGTGTTCTGTTATAAATTTATTATTTATTGTGAACTTAATACATATAAGTTTTTTATTATTATTTATTTATTATTTCATTTAATTTTTAGCACTTGTTGCAAAGAGACACTATAGATTGGGTCATGGTATAGGACGATCTGGAGATCTTGGAGAAGTACAACCAAAGGCTGCTGGTTCTAGTCTTCTCAACAAACTCACAAATTCTCTTGTATTGGATGTGATTCGATTCATGGGTGTGTGAAACAAAAAACACTTACTTTTAAAAGTCAGACAACTTTCAACTTTTACATAACATATAACTTGTTTCAGGAGTAAAAACTTCAGCAGGCTGCTTTGTTGTTCCCTTAGCAACTGGGATGAGTTTAGTTCTTTGCATGATGACTATCAAGCAAGAGCGACCAGATGCAAAGTTTGTTCTGTGGTCTAGAATTGACCAAAAATCTAGTTTCAAGTCAATCATAACTGCAGGTACCTTTAAACTGACTTTTAATTAATTTTTAAATGTATTCTGCAGTGAGTTTAACCTAATCTCAGTGTAGTAACATCTTCCCATTGGAATTATTGGTCTTATCAAAGGAAATTCATTTCAGGTTTAAAACCAATCATTATTGAAACAACACCCTCAGGAGATGAGTTACGAACAGATTTAGTAACTATGGAACAACAAATGGCTGCTCTGGGGGCTGAACATATAGCATGTGTTGTGACAACTACCAGCTGTTTTGCACCAAGAGCAAGTGATTCTGTTGATCAGGTTTGTTGTTTTGAAAGCTTGGTTTGAAATACTGATAGCTTTCTTTGTTTAAAGGAAATGTAAATTGTATTGCTAAGTGTGGTGTGTTTATATTTAGGTGGCAGTTTTATGTAACCGTTACAACATTCCTCATATAATAAATAATGCTTATGGGCTCCAAAGCACTAGATGCATGCATTTAATTCAAGAAGCAGCCAGAAAGGGAAGAGTTGATGCATTTGTACAGAGTACAGACAAGAACTTTCTAGTTCCTGTTGGTGGAGCTGTGATTGCAGGATTTGATAAAACTTTTATTGAAAAAATATCAAGAATGTATCCAGGTAAATTAAACTGCTGAAATACACGTTCTCTGATCCTGTTTAAAGAAATAAATATTGTTAATTTTTCGACATTGATGATATCAGCTCATGATGCTTGAGCTGATGATTTAAGTTGGCGAAACGTCGGTGTTTCTTTCGGACGAGTGGTCGTTTTCGTGCCAAATTCGTTTTTCTCGTGATTTTTAGTCATGCAATTGCTGAACGTTTGTGAAACAGTTTGATGCGGGGTGTAATAAACTTAAAAAAGTTTTTGTGTCTGTATTAAAAATCATAGTTAAAAATATCTGCTTTTAGGTCGGGCATCTTCGAGTCCAGCCATGGACGTTTTTATCACACTGTTGTCTTTGGGAGTGAATGGATACAAAAGCTTGATTTCTCAAAGAAAAGAAATGTACAATTATTTAAAAGAAGAACTGGGGAAGGTAGCCAGTAAACATGGAGAGAGGATACTAGAAACAAAAAATAATCCAATATCTATGGGTGGGTTTTTTAACCTCTTTTTTTTGTATGTGTGTGTGCTTCCTTTGTGGGCATACTTATTAGCCATTGACTAAATATAAGATTAAAAATTTTTGAAATTTATTTCAGCTATGACATTGAACTCATTGGCTGGGACAGACACGAAAACAATCACAATGCTTGGCTCAATGTTGTTTCTAAGAAGTGTTTCTGGAACCAGAGTCATTACCGGAAATGACATTAAAGACGTTGCCGGTTGTAAATTTGAAGGTGATTCACATTGTGGAATTCTAAATATTTCGTTTCCTTAATTTAGATCTTAGCTAAAGGCGCTTAAACGTGTTTAATCAATAGCTGAACCTGTTACAAACACGATTCTCATCGTTTTAGGTTGGGGTGCTCACCATAGTAATTATCCCACTCCATATTTAACGGCAGCCGCCGCTTTGGGAGTGAGGAAAAGCGATGTCGACTTGTTCGTGCATAGGCTGGATAAAGTTCTAAGCAAATTAAAAGGACGAAGTGGTCCACCCACGCCGACTTCAGTGGAAGAAATATCAGTGGTAGGTTCCGGGAAACTTTTTACTGTAAAGAATTTTCTAACTATCCCTTTCACCCCTCACTGCTTAACGTTTCACATCACCCCCCCTCCCAGTCGATTGCTTTGTACCTCTACACGTTCTTATTTATTGTGCATTCAAGCCTTAGTTGAATGTATGGTTTAGTCCACCGATTTCCATCTTTTAGTTTTATTAAGAATATTAAACATCGCTTAATATTTTCTTTTATTTAATTTGGTTAGAATTTTTTTGTTGTTATTGTAAGAAAATACGTTTTATTTCATTTTTATTAATTTTATTTTGTTTGGTTGGCATGTTTTTATCTCGTAGGAATTATCTAATGGCAGTATAGGTTGATAGATTCACTGTTTTCATCTTCCATGAACAATATAAGATTTGTAAGTATTTCAGTTTTGTTTACAAAATGTTATAATGTTTATCGCTGTTTTTTTATTTAAGGGAATAAATAGCGATTTAAATTTGAATTTTATTTCCAAATTGTTAATATTAATAATGCAATTACAAAATATTTCAATTCCTAACTCTATGTGAATAATTGTAGTTGCTTAGAGGTATTTTTTATTGTAGCGTGAATACTTATTTGAAAATCATATTGGTATTGCAGGTGAGACGAGTCATGCGAGGGGGCGGTGGCTCGAGCACATTGAACGGCGACGGAGGAAGCAACAGCGGAAGCGGAGGCGAACCACAGAGCCAAAGTAGCGCTAAGTCAAGCGCCAAGAGCAGTGCTAGCACGTCTTTAGCAAGTAGTAAAGACAGTCTTCGGAAATGATATATGCAGCAAAATGACACCGAGAAGAAAAAGTAGTTTAGGGGTGGGTGGGGTTGGGGGTTGGGGGAGAAGGGTTTACTCGGTGTCATTTTTACAATCAACTGCCTTGAGGTTCCACTTCAAAACGTTACAAAGACAAAAAATTTCTTTTTTTTTGCTGCGATTAATTTTTATAAAATTCTCTAGAGAATCGTCCATTGATTGAATATCATAGGTAGAAAAAATGTAGTGGAATTGGTTACGAAGGAAAAACACATGAATTTTTTATAATTTGGCGGTTCTTGTACGGTTTTCTGAGAAGGGTTATTGGTGATGACACGTCGAAACACGTCATTGGCGCTCAGTTTGGGTAAAAAATGTTCAAGTAGGAAGTATTTTGCAAATCTCTGTGTAGACAGAGATTCAATTTTGTCATGACAAGGAAATCGGTTGATCTATGACTTTCAAGTTTAAATCGATCTTGTGAATTCCTAGATCTACCGATCTAAATGAAGAAGTTTCTGTCTGGAATTTGTGCCAGCTGAAATTTATTACTACTAGTTTTTTATATCTGGTTTCGTGTGTATAAGGAAAAATGATGAGTGCGTTAAAATGTTAGAAAATCAAAAGGAGCCGTCACAGCACGTCAACATACATGCGTATGTTACACACAGTTTTGTTGTTACTTAAAAGAGGAGAAAGCAAGAGGTGTACGAAAGACCGTTTCAAATAAAATTTGAGTCTCACATTCAAACCAGTTGACAATATATGTGATAAATGGTTGAAACGCCTGACGTTCATCATTCAAATGGCCTTGTTTTATAAAACACTTTATGAGCATTTCTATTTGGAAAAGGCTGTGCTTTTAAATCAAAGATTCGGACATCTTTCACGAGGTTACTTATAGCAAGGTTATCACGGCTGCTGTATTTATGTTCTTTTGCGCATGGTCGCTGCCTCCTGTGCGGAAATGGGGATTAAGCTTAATGAAACTTCATTCATGGGTTCCTCACTCTTTTAAATATTTATTATTTATTAAACACAGATTCCTGAAGACAATTCATTACCATTAATCAGTTACCATTCGAGGAATTTCTAAAATTTAAATCGAGATTTGTTTTTACGTGTAAACAGGAATTCGCCATCTTTCATGAGATTAAAAAAACAAAAAAACAATTTTTTTTTTCGAAGTGAGAGAAGTTTTATCACGACTTCTCTCGGTCTTTTATGGAGCACTGCTAAATAGCTTTTGCGGTCGTATTTCTTTTACTCTCAGGTGCCTTTCTGCTCAAATCGGTCAGTTTATGTCTTCCTCTGTTGGTTCGAAGAGATCGAATAGCTCGCACTCTTAACCTAATACCACTGTTTTAGTGTCGTGAGATAATTCCATTTATTTTGTTTCCTTTCAAATGTGTATTAGCTATGAGTTATGTAATGTAAGGAAATGATTTTTAGTAAATTTCGTGAACATCGTAAAAGAAGTTTGCGATTGTGTGTTTTGTTGTATTCTTGTTATTGTTCATGTTTACAGATAAAAATCTATTATTATTATTATTATTATTGCCATCATTTTGGCAGTTGATTTCATTGATTGTTCATTTCAACGCGTATATTAAATCGTTTATTTCAGTATTTTCATTCATCGGTTGTGGTTAAGTTTGTTGTCTTTGTGTTGTAGTATCGTGAATAAAGGTTTTTTGCTCTGGTAGCTGAGCGAAGATTTACGACCGCAAAGGATTCAAATTGGCGTGAAGGAGTTGATTCTAGTGAATTTCTTTTAAGATATATTTAAGTTGAGAATATCAAGCGGAAGGATAGTCAACGCATAAGATAAAATGATATTAATATCTAAGCAACTATAATAACTTGAAATCAACAACCATAACAAGTAGCCATCTTTTTGAACACACACTGCTACTAACGCAAACGGTTGATTATGTCCACTATTTTATTTGCTCCGTGTTTGAAATTTTTATAGAAAAATGAGATTGGGGATGTGAAAGTAAAAAACTTCAGTTAATTCTAATAGTGGGTAATAACTTGATTAATGTATGTTACGTTTTCACTCAAAGCTTTTGGGAGAACTAATCAAATTATGGTATTCTAACTGATTTTAAGTAACATTTAAAGGACGGGACGGTTTGGGTTTTGTCATCTTTCTCTGTTTTTGAGTATGTTTAACACGGCGTGTACCACCGGTGGCTCACATCAGCTATAGTTTTATAACAGTTTTATTAGATTAAAAATACTTCATGTGGTTAAAAATAAGTTTTTTATTGAAAAACTGATAAACTTATTTTTACAGATAGGCTATAAATTAATTACAGTCTACTTGTAAAGTTATAGTGGGTTAGAGATAAAGCATAGTGCCATTTTTACTGCCGTCCGGTGGCGCGACATAGCAGAATCTTCTCAACTTGTTTAGAAAAAAAAAAGCATGAATGTGCGGTTTTAAAGACGAACAGGCTTTATAGTGAAATATTATGGCAACATAACAGGTATTGAAGGAAAAGACAAGTCTGCATTACTAGTCGGTTTAATGTTGACTAAAATCAACCAGTTAACTGTGTAGAGCTCCTTTTTTTAATTTG
Source organism: Columbicola columbae (assembly GCA_016920875.1). NCBI lineage: Eukaryota > Metazoa > Arthropoda > Insecta > Psocodea > Philopteridae > Columbicola > Columbicola columbae. Next base: position 998,603 of record JADMLL010000008.1, read on the forward strand.
CACACCGTTTTATTCCGCGAAAATCGAGCGATGACGAGTATAGTCGTTAAGCAAACAGTACATTTAGCATCTAAAACAGGGGTGAGCAACCTTTTAAATGAACGGGCTAATTTAAATTTTAAAATTTTTTGACGGGCCGCACATAAAGAAATAAAGTAGGGGGGCCACACAAATTTTTAGAAAAATTTAATTTTCAATAAAAAACTCTAATAATACCTTTTTGACAATAATATTACACTCACGCCTTTCAAGAAACACAAGAATTGCTAAAATTTCTAATTAACAGCATAGCAGTCTGACTGATTGTGTGACAAAAGCAAACGCAAACACATTCGTATTGCATGTTGGAACAAGTCGTCGACAAGTGAATAACTCGTCACAAAAAAAGTGTTTCGGTTTAGTATGTACTACTAACATTTTATTAGAATTAATCTTGTAACAATATACGGATGGGAGAAAGTCGAAAAAATAAATTCAGTGTTAGATGTGCTTGGCGGACTGCATCAACATTTTTAACGGACCGCGTGTTGCTCATCCCTGATCTGAAAGATATATATATTTTATAAAATTGCCAATTTTACTAATAATATTTATTTATTTACCTAACTTATATTAACAAAAAAAGAAGGATATACATTTAAAGAAAAATTTAATATTAATAAATGAGTAACGTGATTCCTTCTTGATGTTACATTTATAACATAGCGAACACCTTAGCGCAGGGTTGATTGTATTCAATGTTCCGGGTATATTATCCAGAAAATTGGGCGAGTATAAGTGACCGATTTGTTTGTGTCGGTTTTTCTACTTGTTAATTTTTTTTTTTTTTTAATTCAGATTTTGCCTCAAAATATGTAATTTTAAATATTCTGAAATTTGAGAATAAGTTTCGTTTTTTACAAAACTATAATTTAAATAGCCAATTGTCACTAATTTTGATGCAGGGAGTATACCTGTCATGAAACTCCTGGCACTTAAGCAGCACAGTTAACTGGTTCCAAGGATGACGATATTGATGTACAAATATGCCGGAGTTTTCATTTTTTTTGCATTGGTTTGTAACGGTGGTTTTGATACCTTATTCTAATGTCTCCAACTTTGATGTTGAATAGTTGGATGTTGGCTTTATGTGAAAGAAGGAGCCACCAGAAGGCATTTTTAAAATCGTCGTGATACTTAAATTTTATTTTCTCAAATTTCATGGTTATTTTCACCTAAAGGAAGTTTAAAAGGCCAGTAACATGGTATCTAAACAAGCTTCCAAATAATAAGTCATCCATGAAAGAGAAAAATAAAAACTCGAATCAGCCCATAGTCTTTGGTATAGTCAGTCAAAGGGTGCACGTACTGCCCATGACCGACCAAAAGTTACAAGAAGTAAGTTATGTTAGTTAAAAATGTTAAAAATCATCAAAATCTGGTGAGTCAACCCCTCCAATTTGACTCTCCTACCCCCTTCCTCCCTCATTTCTTCATCACCTTCAAATCATTGATGCAACCGATTTGTATAAATTTCAAAATTTGAAAAAAAGTGTAAGGAAACATTTCGCGGTATTGATTTAGATTTAATTGCGTTAACTGTGATCTTGAACTGAATCATTTTTAGAGGAAAAAAGAAAATGTAGAGTGATAATGATAAAAGAGGATTTATCAAGTTATTTATTTGGAAAATGGAGTCATGTTATTGTTTAATGATATTATGTTATTATGACATACACTTTGAAGTATGTAAGTACAGTACAAAAATATGAAAATATTGTGAATGTTGTGTAAATGTGAAGAAAATTTGTTTTGCTAGACAAATTTGATGGCATCTATTATTATTATTATTTGTTACCTCTAATTAACCAGTGCCTAATGGCCAGGTTATGTAAGTAGTCTTTATTTGGGAACTTTAGCGGCCATGCTAAGCGGGATTTTTGAGAGAAACAGTTTACGAGTCTGAGGACAATCATATTTAATTTTTATCAATTTGGTCTTAGCCCATTTTTACCCTTAACAAAGAAACAGTCTTGAGTAGTTATTCCTTTAGATAATTCTCTAATGAATGATTTAAATGTTTATTTAGCTTCTTTTTCGCGATAGTTTGCTGTTCGGCCTGGAAATTAGTGGTAACATACTGTATATATGTATGATCGTTGAGTATAATTTATAATAAGATCGTCCTGTAAATTAAAAATGAAGTCCGTACCCTCCTCCCCAGAATATTATATATTGTAGTTTATTTATTTATTTATATATTATCACAGGTATCTCTGTTATGACAACAGCTCAGGAGGTCTATATATTGTATATAAGAAGGCACATCAATCCTCGTCATCGTAATCACCTTATGTAAATGGTAATTAGCTGTTGGAGAGAGAGAGAGGTGGGGAGGAGGGGGAAGAGGCTCTAAAGTCTCAAATATTTGTGGTAACGTCCGTGACATTAGGCTATTGTTTTAAGCTAAGGTAGAACGTAAAATGATTTCGGTAATGGAGTCCTTGGTGTGTATGTACAGAGCTGACAATCTGCGTGAAAGGAAAGTTGAATTTTTCGTTTTACGATCTACTTCCCGGATGCGAACGCCCTACACGTTTCACCGGTGGCAGTGGCTGGTAGGGGGTTGGGAAGATGTTCATTAAATATGATTGCAAGACTCCATAAACCTTTCGCATCTACCGTGAAAAGAAAATGGAAAAGTTTGTATTTCATTGGATTGTTTTTTCGGGAGCCTCACCTCCTCTCAACACCTCTCTTGGATACTTCGATACTTCGAACCAGGATATGTTTCCCTTTGAGCGTCGCCCTTAAAAATTTAAAAATTAAAACGAGACATTCAATGACCGTCCTTCGATTTTTGCAGATGAAAACAATTTTGTTCGAAAAGGCCAGTCGAGTTCCAGATCGTGTGAGGGAAGGAAGTGGGGGAGGGTGGATGTTCAGCAAGTGTTCAGATTGCAAATCCATTATTTTATCGAATCACTATGTTCTCATTTGTCGTTTTCTCCGTCCGGCAAAGGCTTTGACAGTCAACTCGTAGGTTGACAATGATGTCCCATGGTGTAGTTTCCCTTGTTATGCACCTGTCGTGCGGTTACTTCCTCTAAAGAAAATGTGAGTCTGACTTTTGTTCGCACCATTCGTCGTTCCTTTGCTTAATCAGCCTGTAAATCTGGACAGACCGGAACTGAGGTCCTCTGTGAAACAATAAAAATTTGGATTTCGGAGTCGCGGACTTTGAATCTGGCAGCCATTTTCACGTGTCTCTTTTAAATAATGGCCCACATGGTGTGTCACACTCTGTAAGTGTTTTAGTAATACACTCACTTAATCATTTATAATAATTGATATAGAGCTTATGGCAGCGGTGAAAGTGCGAAATGTCCAACTTGTACACTTGGAAGCAAATTCTCACAAATTTTTGACATAACTGCTTTCATCTTCCACAAATCTTGACAAAAAAATCCGAAATTTAGGGTTGAACTCCCTTCTAACTACGAGTTGGACACTTAGAAGGAATACGGCTTTAATTTAACGCAATTTTCTGGGCGGGAATTTCGTATTTTCCGACTTTGTTATTTTGTTGATGAGAACAAAATGCTTTTTCCTTTCTCTATTTATTTATACATAACTTCTAAGTAGTTTTTGAGGGTGATATTTCAATTAGACGTATTAAATAAGTAATTAAGAAACGAAAAATTAAGATTTAACTAAGTAAGTTGGCTTAATTAGTCTCATTTTTTGCTAATTTTATTCTGAATTTTTTTTGTAGACTTTAATTATTTAAATAAATAAAGAAAAAAATTTTAATATATATATATTTTTAGTTATTTTGGCGTATAAGACGATGTTGATGCCTCGAAAAGTTTCGAAAATCAGGGCTCGTCTTATATGCCGCCTACAATAACACTCGTTTTATATTTACCCCTCTTGTGGTGGATGTGTTGGATTATTGCAACAGGTAGGTGTCACTAGGATGATACGTGACACACTAATATCTTTTCGGTCATCTCTGGGTCACATTGTCATGACATTCGGTCATGGGCCAGGTAGTCGAACCAAACTGAGTAATTGAAGAAGCGGAAGTGAAATCAAACCCAGTGGCAGAAAACTATTGTGACCAAAAACAAAATGAGCTCGTATTTTTAAAAAATTTATTTATAAAAGAAGGAACTGAACGACTTGTGTCGTCCAGCTTATACATTTACAATATAGTTATAGTTATAGTTGAGTTTTAATCCTGTTTTTATTCGGTAATCACCTTTTTTTGTGAAGCATAACAGGATATGGGAGGTGGTTTTGAACTCGCGACTACAACTCCTTAGTCTGACACTGAACCACTACACCACAGACGTCCCGCTATACATTGACAATAAATATAACAAAATACAATGTGGGAAGGGATGGAACTGGGAGAAATTAGAACTGCGTTGCCGTCTCCTTGCTTCAGGAGGTAGAGCCAAGTTCTTCAGCTCACCGTTTTGGTGAGAGTTTTAGTTTGACATTACCATTACTATCACAGTCCCAGATCTGTGCTCTGTAGGTCCAAATAGTCTTCAGAATTTGCTTGTAAATGAGGAGTTTGTTGTAATTAGACAAATCGGATCTTCATCCAGTCAACCCAGTACAAGCTTCTGTATCCAAGATCGAGATCCTGTATCTTCTTTTTAACATGTTCTATCCACCTGAGACGAGTCTATATGAAAGCTCTTCTTGTACTATACGCCGATTTATTATAGATTTATCAATAGATTTCAGATGATTTCCGCTTTTATTGTATTTCCAGTTGAATTTTTCTTTAATCCCTTCATCTAGCTAATTGGAGATAAATATTTTTAAATTAAAATTTCTAATTAAGGGTTCCGACACTCGTTGCATTGTCATGTAAATCTCATTCGTCCCTTCCTTCCTCGCCTCCTCTCTTCCCTCTTTCGACGTGATTCGAGAATGATTGTGGTGATGAGGTTTCGGTTTTGGATGAGCTTTGGATCTCTTGACTTTGGCTTTGTTTCCCTTTTGATCCATATTCGTGGTTTCTTGTTCCCCTCTTTGAGAGACGTTCGCGGGATTCCTTGCCGTTCGTTGTGAGTTATTTGTGTCACCTCAAAACGAGGTCAGTCGAAAGTGGGCTCCACACAATGAGTCAGTGTTCACTCTTTATGAGCCGAGCTTGATCGGTATTCACTGAAACCTTGTCCTGTGCCTTTACTTAAATATTTATTCAGATCAAGACCTCATTTCCTAAGTATCACTGTGTCTTTACAGCGGGAAGTGATCAGCTTTTGGGACGTCCTCTAACTAACCACTGGCTCGATTATTGTGAGAGTCGCTAATTGCAAATATTGTTCCAACAATATTAAACCTTGAAAAATAGTGATGTTAACAGTGATGGAAGTAGTGGTGAAATCCTTTCATTGCCAAGATGCAATAAGTTTTACGACTCTGAGGCGCTTAGGGCGTCTACAAGGCTCCGCCATCGGACTTGGTTTAAGGCTGCTTTCTTTGCTGCAGTTAGCTCATCTTGGATCCTTGATGTTCGACGTGATTCGAGAATGATTTTGGTGATGAGGTTTCGGTTTTGGATGAGCTTTGGATCTCTTGACTTTGACTTTGTTTCCATTTTGATCCATATTCCTCGTTTTCTGCTTCTTTGGAGAATTCAATCGATGGCTTACTGTGGAATGTGGTTCTGTCCCCGGCGAAAAGTGTGTCCGATACACCTCTTACTTGTGTTTTCAAGGGCTTCTGGTGTGTTCGGAGCCATAGTTTTTCGTTGGAGATGACATTGGACCACCTTACTCCCACGTACGGTTATTTCATTTTAGCTAGTAACATAATTTCGGGTTTCTTTTGGATTTTTCTCCTCCGGGTTTTGAGGTTTCTTGTTATCCAGCTTCGGTTTGTGAGCTTCCTTTCCCCTCAACTTTAGATTTTTTATAAATTTCTTTTGGGCTAGCATCTAGTTTCTTTTTAATCATTTTTACCTCTTTTCACCTTTCTAAATACCCAGCTCTCGCTTTTGAGTTTTCAAAGGTTTCCAGTAGCCTAGCTTCCGGTTCTTGGATCTTCTGTTTGCTCATCTTCTAGCTTTGGAGCTTCGTGTCATATTCAATGTTGCTTTATTCTATAGTACTTTCAAGTAGAGTAGTTCCCAACTATGACAAAATGTTTTTACATGTCCCAAACCTGTCCGAATCTTCATTTAACAGTTTCTTACTCGCCTGTAAATTTGATTTGGCCCGTCATTTTCTTATACAAATGTAAATATAGAACAGGAATCCACTCAAACAACACTCAAATTTTATCCTCAATTAATGAGTTAAATTTTCCTTAAAACTGCTGCAGATTGAGTCCAGATTACCTACAGAACTTGGTTCTGGTCAAGTGTCGTTATCCGACACCACACATCACGGGCGGTGGTCACAGGTGGTGAGAAAGATTCGTCTGAAAATCGTTGAAGACAAAAGGGAAAGCTTATTCGTGAGTGCGTTCTGCCTCGACTTCCTGTTTTGTGGTTCTGCACCGAACACAAATTAAATTTTTATTCTTTTCGGCCGTATCGATATCCCAGTCGATCAGGGATTGTAATCACGTTCTTGGCACATCCTTCGCTCTAACGGATTTTAATTCTTTTATTTATTCGCATATCGAAGCTCGAGGAACGTAAACCTCGTCGTAAATGTATCCGTAGCCTCCATTTTCGTCCGACATCAATCGCGAGAAATGATTTCTAGGGGTAAGTTTCCACTTTTTCTTTCATTTCTAAGTATTTGACGTGTTTTCCGTGGCAGAGGGCTGAAAGCTGTCATATAAGATCAGCTACAAAAGGTAGGGTATGTCAGGGTGATAATAGGCAATATTAAGTGTGTTTTTATTTTTCGGCCTGGATTACCTGACGACCTGGTTTATTGTCCAGAACGTCAAATTAAATGCTTTCAAAGCTCTTTGTGGTTCTAACTCCAGTTTTCCTCCTAGTTTTGGGTGTGCTTGTGTGAAGGACTTGTTGTATGATGCCTTCGGAAAGATCTCAAAGCCAAGAAAAAGAATTCAGGGCATGTCGAACAAGAGAAATGCGGTGGTAGAGTGTGAAACTGAATTTTCGAACATGGGTCCTTTGCCAAATTGTGTCCAGGATTGGGTTTACAAGTTGGGTAGTCGTGTCCTCTTTCCTCTCAAATGAAAACGGTTGGGAAACCCTTTAAGGAGGAAATAAAGATAAAAAGAAATTTCTAAAGGATTTCCCCGAACACGCTAAATTCAATCTTTGACATTTCCCATTCTCCTCGAGGAAAGAGAAAAGAAGGAAAGGAAAATGGGATGTGAGGAGAGGGAAGAGAAGGAAAGAGGACAGGGAGAGAGAGGAAGGAGGAATTTTTTTTACACAAAAACTGGACAGAGAATTCATTGTTGGAAGAACTCCAGAGAAGTTTTCGAAACCAGCGAACCAATTAAACCGGGAGACTTTTATTGAAAAAATGCAAACTGAAGCTTCCGACAGGAAGTGGTTGTAATGGGTGGTTTGATGTTCAAACTTCTTCTAATTTATTACTGGCACCGAAAAGAAAAGGGAAAATAAGAGGATGAGACTTTCAGAACTTCTGGTTTTCTTCTCGATCGGTTTTCCCCTTTGGAAGGAAACTCCCGGTACAACTCAGGGGATACTTCTCAGGGGTAGGTGACAAAGTGAAGAAGTGACAAATCCCAAGGATTCCTATGAATTTGATCACACTAGCCGGATATCAGACTTCGGTTGGCCCATTCTGACCTAGATATCGTTGACCTAATGCTCGCATTAATTGGTCGACATCAGAATACACGTAATGAATAATTTCCATTTTAATTTGTTTCTCTTTTTCCGGTCACTCGCTCAAAGTTTTTTCTTAATTTTTGCTTTAAGAATCATCGTAATCATCAAATTTGGAGTTTTTCCTGTCAAAATGCACCCTAAAAAAGTTTCTTTTCAAAAAAAAGTTTTCTTTTATGTCCTCTGTATTATTTATGTGTATACGAGTAAGTGTCCCTTTTTAGAATAATACGAAAGTGTCTATTTATTTTATCGTAAATAATCTTCATCGACATGATCTTGATAGTAACATCGTCGATTAAAGATGGCCGCCCAGAGCTTAGGTCATCATAAAGGTCAAAATCACCTAATTGTGATTTTTCGAACCATCTTCTACAGGTTTTATCAGAAACTGTACCTTCACGCAACACCTCAGACAAATTATTCAGCCCTTCTGTATCATTTATTTCTTATTGGAATTCATACCAAATACAGTGGCTTCAAATCTTGAACTTCAAATATGTCAATCAGCCAATTTGTTCTTAGCCAATACTAAAATGAATCATATGCGTTTAGTTAATTTCCTAGGTCAGTATACTGTATAGGTGATGAAACAAGAAAACCAAAAAATGTGTCAAATGAAACACAACGCAAACGTGTTCGAACTTGGTGTTACATTTTAGGACAGAACTTTCCAGTAGAACTTGTACTATTATCCCTTACTTCCTGATACAATTTTCCTTTTTTATTCTAATCTTGATATTTTTTTAATATTATGTTAGTATAATACGTAAATGTATGCTAGGATTGGCCAAGGAAAGGTCACCCAAGTTTGGTTAATTACCTAGTGAATGTGGGTTCTGAGTCTAAAAGTGATCAGAAATAAGGCAGATATTAAAGTCATTCAAGATATTATTTAATTATGTTCTTCCTCCGTCTTTCCCCTTGGTTTCTTCTGAAGAGGAGCTTTTCTTTTCGACTACAAAGCTCAGTCAAAAGTTAGACCCCTTAAGAATGTTGTTGGTTTACCAAAATTTAAAACAGAGTATTTTAATAGCTGAGTATTATGATTCGAGGAACCGTATAAAATTCCCAGGGATTCACTTTCCTTTTGTTCAGGTTTCAGAAGGCAAGCGTGCGTCGAGGTCACTTCCTTACTCGTCGTTGTTTGGTGTTTGACAAATTTGCAGACTGGTGGCACCGAAACGGTTGAAATCGTGACGCCAGAAAACACGAGAATCACAACAACGGAAACCACACTCCCCAGTACATCTCCTTCGGGAAAGAATTTAACAGTTGAATGGGCAGGAAACGATAGCTACCTTCAAGCCTACCGAGAAGTCCACAAATTGCAAGGAATCTCCAAGAGGAACGATCCAACCGTCCATCAAGAACAACCCTCAAAAAAGCGCCAAGACCTCTCCTACGACACTCTCGTTCGTTCTTCTTACGTACCCGACGATAAATACCCGTCACTGACTCACCACCAGCACTGGGTACCACCTCATTTTCACTCCCCTCCCTTCAGCTATGGCTCCTCACATCCGCCGATGCACTATCACGACGATACCCCCACTAGAACCTGTCACGGAATGCCCTACTCTTCTCCGTCGACTTCTTTCTTAACTCTCCTACCCAAAAAACTCTCATTGAAACTGCTTCTTAAGATTATTCTCAAACTGGTCTTGTTTAAAATGCTTGTGAAGTTCATCGCGGTCATTTGCTTGTTACTGTTCATTCCGTTGATTAACTCGAAGGAAACCAAGCCGGAGAACGATGGCGAAGAGAAGAGGAAAGCGAGGCAACTCGACATGATCAGCAATCTTATTTGGGACAGTATAAGTGACAAGAACTCGGTCTATGGACAAGACGATGAAATGGACGACATTGAGAGGATTGCGGAGGAAGCTGACGAGGAACCTTCCGACTCTGGGTAAGTTTCAAACTAAAAGCGAGACTTAATTTTAAAAACAAACACGGACCAGGACCCATGCTATATTCATTGGGTCTGTATCGTTCATCACAGTCACCGGTACCCACGAATAAACATTTCAGCTCCCTGGGTCTTTCGTCGTTTACTCAAAATCCGTGACGTCCAACTGCTCACGATTTCATTTCGCGCATGGGTGTCAGACCTGACACTGATTTCCCCTGGTCTTCATTGCTTCATTCCTATCGTGTTCTTCTTCGCTGGGTCGCCAATTCGTGGCTGTGTTCACTTTCCATCCGAGGTTCATCCAAGGTGCTACCTGTAATGACCTAGGCGACCCAGGCAACTCATGTCTTTCTATTTCCGTCTTGATTTTAACTTAACTCCGTTTGTCTTCGTAATCTTCTTTTTTCAGCCTTGAAAAAGCTGTCAGGTTTCTTCAGTTCTGTGTATCGGCTGTTGACAGGGCTGTCCTCTTCCTCCTGGGGTATCTAAAAAGACAGAGAAACGAAGAAGATGACCTTGCTACCTTTTTTTTGGAGCACTTTAACGGCTTAGGTAATCTTGTAATTTTCTGTTCGACTTTTCGCCTGTCTCGTACTTCCTGTCTGTTTCGTCGTCATTAGAGGGCAGAGAAAGAGAGAGAGAACTAGAACTGGATCAGGTTCGCGAATAATTAAATCTCGATCGACTGTCTGAGACATGAAAGAAGACATCGTCTGCTGTTTGATTGTGGACAATCGGTGGTTCATAATCGGGTTCCGGTCCGGCGGTTTTAACAAGACAATTTCAAAAACTAGTTTTCAGCTTTTGGGGCCTCATAATCAAGAACATAAGTTCAAGCGAATGTGTTTAACGGTTGTGACAGGTGTTTGCCTCTAGCCAGATGCCCGTCTCTTTTGTTCGATTTTTAATTTTTTCTATAATTTATTTGTTTCTCTTCACAGCCGTCTAAGAAATGACCTAATCCTTTCAAATAAATAAATATTTGCTTAAAAATATGCGAACAAATAAGACAGACACTCAACAAATAACGGGTTTCAGTGGAGAATCTCTCCAGAGAGAATGGGCCTTCATTGTCACGGTCACTTATATTCCCCAAAACCGAATGTGAACGACTTGATAAAGAGGAAGAGGGAAACAGACGAATAAAAAAGTGCAAAAGACAGAAATAGAGAGGGAGTGGGTTGGGGTTGGGAAAGAGATTTTCCAGGAAAACTGAAAAATTGAAAATTTGACGGAAGAATAAATCTCTGAGGAGAAGATTACGATTTTCTGGTGAATCAGAGGCTGAGAGTGAAGTTTTTGAGCCTCGGTGAGGAGATGAAGAGGAGGGAGAAAAGGGAGGGGGAGGGAAGGGGAGGTCTTTAAAGTTTCAAGCCACCGACAATCTCTTCAGTCACGTTTCGTTTTGGAAGGAAGAAAAGGGAATAGAAGAGGTAGATGGGGAGGGGATAGCAACTAGGAAAACGGAGTTTTGGCGTGAAATTAGCGAACGAGGTGGGCTTCAAAGGTGTTCCCCTTTGAATTATCTCCGAAATTCGTGAGTTGTTTAAGAAATTATTCTTTTTTTATGTTTTCAGTTGAAAAAATGTGAAAAGAGAGACAGAGAAGAGAGAGAGAGTGCCTGTGTACGCGTCACACTTGGAGGACTCATTGGACCATACCAAAGGAAATCAAATACGGAAGAATAGCAAATATAGTTACCGGTTTATAATAATTAGGAATGCGGTCATTTCGTACGAATACTTGTTGATAAAAAACTTGAAATTTTTGTCAACTTTCAGTCATTAATATATTTATTTATTAACTCACGCTTATTTATTATCTTGTCAAAATATAATTTATTTGCAAAAGGAGACAAATTTCCACTATTTAAGATCAGAGTTACCGCAGAATACATATTTATCAGCGCTTTCATCGCCAATAATTCACGTATGAAGCCTTTCCACATGATATTTGCAAATAAGACACGTGACCGACACGTATGTAGTTACTTTGCACACACATGTAAAGACATTTGTACGAATACAAGTGAGGTCATACAAGTGAGGTCGGCAGTAGTCCTGACTAAAAAATGTGAGAGTTTATGAGAGTCCCCATGCCCCAGAACCCCCACACATGCATTCTATGGCTAGTTAAAAAGCTTTAAAACTCTATTTAGCGAGACAAGGCCAAATAATAGGAGAGACCATTTTGTTGTCTAAAGACATACATGTAAATGTATATTTTCAGACAGAAACGCAACCCGTATGGGAGTTCAAAGGATTTTTCTGTTAACGATGATCTTTCCACTTTTTTTAACAATAATTATTATATTTAAAATGGATAAAATGGTTTTCGACTCGAGTGGCAAAATAGTCTATAAATTAGCTGTACAAACATTAATGGAACCTCAAACTGGACTACTCCCAGCACCCAAAACTCAACCTAAATTTTACTTTTTCATTTGCATTATTTGGCCTGGAAAAAAATTTGGGCTGTCCGATAAATCTCAAAAAATCGCAATCTAGGGATTAGAAAGCGACGACAAGTACTTTAGAGCTGTATTTTTTCAGCTATACAGCTGCCAGACCTGAACTATGACAAAGGATACCAGAGGATATTATTAGGACGACACAAAGAGCCAAGAGAGGAGCACCAAAAGGGTAAGGCTTATCGACAAGATAAGCAGCCTAGCTATGAGAAAAGCGGGCCGGGGTGGATAAATATTATTTTAATTTTTGTTTTATGAAAAGATTTGTAAAGTAACTTAACCAATATAAGCTATTATTATTATTGTTTTGTGGAGGCCAACAAAACAAAAAGAAATTTTAACGAAACAAAAGTTAAATAAAATAAAAATGAGTTTATAAATAAATGAATTTAGAGGGTTGGAAAATTTCTTTGAAAAAACTTGGAGCCAGGAGTGTGGGCCCGAGGAGGAGGAGGGGAGGAGGTGGTTGTTGGTGGTGGTCGTGGTGTGTGAGCCTTGAAGAGAATTTTTTGTCAACTCACCGCCCTCTAGGGGTCGAAAATAAAACGTTTCATATTTTCATTTTTATTATTATTTTTTTATTAAGCTATTCATATTATTCACTCATTCGTACACCGAAAAACCAACCCTCGCTCTCTCCACCACCCCCACTCCATCTCCGCTTCCCTTCCACCCTTTCTGCCCTTCTGTCCTTCTGCTCCGGTTACGGCAGTGTTTTATTACACGATAATAAAAAGAAAAAAGCTTTTTTATTTTAGCCTTTTCATAAATGAAATTTTGAGGATTTAGGGTGACGTCGAAAAAAGTTTCCCAACGGAAACTCTATCGTCAAATTAAGTCGACTCTCCATAGTTCAAAGTTCAGGATTATCTTCTTTGAACAGGAAAACTGTAGAGGGAGGTAATTTGAATTCCTCATGAATTGACGAATACGAAACTCGATCAAAAAGAGGTCTCGCGCCACAAAAATCAAACAGGAAAAATAAGGGAGCTCGGAATGGAGCTTTTTACCTCACCTATAAGCTTGATCTTACAAAGAAAAGTCTCAATAAATGCATTAAAAAGAGCGTGAACCATAGACGGTTGAAAATATCAAAAAAATTTGGACCTTAATGACATTCATGTGGTCACGAAGTAAAGATGGAAGATGGTTGCTAAACCCAGTAGCCACAGTGTCCACCCATTTTCACCTATTCGTTTGTTCGGAATATCGACGACTTTGTGACCAACTAGGGTGTGGTCATCTCTAGAAATATACAAACTTATGTAAATAGTATTAATAGTATTTTTAACGATGAAATAAAAATCAATAAACTAATGAAAATTTATTGGAAAATGTAAATCACGAAAAAAAATTATGAGACGCGCTGAATCAGAGAGAAAGGGCGAGAGAGGAGGGATTCCTATTAATCATTATAATTTTAAATTGTTGCCTTTAGGCGGTAAGGGATGAATAAAGGGCAACCGGAAGTACGAGGCTAAGGGATGTGTTCGGATTCTTTTCCTTAGGAACCTGGCCATCAAACCCCAGTTTTCTTTTCTGGGTCACAGCATCAAATATCCTTTTATAAATATGACAGATGTAGGTTGTAAGGGGACAGAGGGGAAGAAGATGACCGGGAGGGAAAAGGTTCTTTTAACAGTTCTTAGTAGAAGATGGAGACTTGAGCATTTTCAAAGAGCAAAGAAATTGAAGCAAAAAAAATTGGGGGAATTGAATTTCAGGAGTTTGTGTTTTTCTAAGTGTCCTTAGATCCAAGTGAAACAGTGGACGAAGAAGAAGAAGAGGAAGAGAAGAAGGAAGGAGGGGAAAAAGAAAAAAGCTTTTGATTTGGTTTACCCTCAATGAAAATGAATAATGGATGAATGGAGGACCAATTTCAACATTGCTACACTTCATTTTTTTTTTATCTCGAATTCTAGTTTATAAAGAAAAAAAGAAATTTATTTATCGAGAAAGAGAAAACGTGGAAAAAAAGCTCAGAGGCGCCATCGAGTTCCGTCACATTCTCATCAACGAAGATTGATTTTCTCAAAAAAAAAAAGAAGAAGAAAGAAGAACAAATGCCGCGATCGTCGGTAATGAAAACGTTCTGGAAAGGATTAGAGGAGTGAGATGATGCGAAGCGGGATGTCGCAGCCTCCCAATGTCACAACCACTCTCCTCCTCCTCCTCCCTCTCACCAGTCTCACCAGCCTAGTTTATGGCTTTCAACATCGAAAAACTTATTTTAATAAGAGCAAAGCTTTTTTCCCCCTTTCGCGCAAAGTTAATTGCATTAAAGTTTTATTACAAGCAGCTGCTGTCCTGTCGCATCCATCAGATGGCCCATACCAAATAGATGAGGAAACTTGGACTCCTCCGGTTACCAGATTCACCGGGCCTTCCTTTTATTGACTCGTAAAAGAAGGAGAAGGCTCGCGATGGGAGGTGATTGAGAAGAAATGTTTCCGACCTGACGTTTGACTTTTCTATGCTTATACAGAGACAAGAAAGAGGTTGTGTTACAACAGTTCATATATTCCCAACAGAAAAGAATATTTATTTTGATTATGACAATGGCAGACGTACTTGTCACATCTGTTGTATTCTTCAACACTTATTGTTGTATTCTTCTTTCAAACCTGATCTGCTGACACTAGGCATATTTTTCTGTTTTAAAACCTTTTGGATAAGAACACCTCAAAATTTCGTTCTCGAACCAGTTATAGGAAATTCGCAAAACATTGGCGCATCAAGTGCAGTTTTCAACTTGTTAAATTTTGTTAAGAGTCGTTTCCTTTTACAGAAGTTAGTTTAAAACTCGTGAACAATATGTGTGTAACTTTTGTGAAATATTCAGTTCAACGAAGCTCAGCCTGTCACTTTTCTGACGAAAGCCAAGTTAACCGAACCATTAACAACCTATGAACCTCCGAATTAGAAGAAATGAAGAAGTGAATACTCAATTACTTTTTATTAAATTCCCTATCAAGTTTTACAAACTGGACTGTTTATGCGATAAATTTTCAGTAAGCCGGCACATTTACCAAATTTAACGGTGATTATGAACTAGCGCCCGGAATCACACATATTCGGCCGATTTATTAATTTGACCGAAACACATATAAGAGTCTCTTAAAAAACAAGGAGATATCGGCAGGTTCACGAGACCGTACAAACAAACAGCAGAAGCAAACGTGAGGATTAGAAAACAGAAGCTGTAAACTGAGCAGAAAACAGGTCAAAGAAAAGAAAGAAAATATTTTATTAAATAAAAGGAAACCTCGGGAGGACATTCAGGAACGAACCTAAAAAATATTAATATTATAATTGAAAATTAGAGTCGAAAGGGAAAAAAGCGGAAATTAATTTTAAATTTAATTAAGGTGTCGGCATGAAAAAAAAAAATTGCTTATTTTTCCTAAAACAAAATTTCAATTATAGAATATTTAATTTTTTGAAATGACGGAAAGAATTAAGTGGCAAGCGGAGGGTGGAGAGAGTGAGGGAATGAACATAAGGATTTCCAGATCTCAATTTAGTTATCGAAAGTAAATATTTTGCCGCCATTTTTAATAAGTTTTCTCGAAGGAACAGGAGACAAATTAGGTGAGTAAACGAGGGCGTGATGGGAACCTTCATCTGACACTGTCTCACAAGATAATTTTTTATTTTTCAAAAACAATAGTCCCACTTCCCAATCAGCTCTAGTTAGCGGTGTTATACATATAAGTGTCTAATGTTTCAAAATGGTGGTGTATACTTATGTTATGGGTATTAAATTCTAAAAAGGCACAAATTTAAGGAGGTCTGTAGGCTTTTCGTGATGTTCGAACTTAATTTCCATCCACATTAGGGTGTCCCAAAAAAATCAAAAATTTTTATTTAAAGACGCATACCCTCTTAATTTTTTACAATGATGTTAAAACAATCGTAGGTGAAATTTCAAGTACTTAGGACGACAGGAACCCGTGCCGACTTTCACCGAAACATATTACTACTTAAGGGCTTAAGCGAACGTAAGCTTACAAGTTGTACTGGTTGTTATATTGTTAGTAGACGAATTGTTTTTAAATGGTCAGCATGTCAGTGTAGTTACGCAGTTCTACACATAGTATATTTTTAGTCGGAGACTCCAAATATCAAATAATGAGCTCGAAACTACCCTCTAATTGGCAAGTTTTGGCAGCACTCTGCTTTACAGTATTCATGAAGTGTATTTAACTGGCAATGAAGGCCCAAACATTGCTATTCATGAATGCATTATCTATTGGGAAAAGGCGCACATAGCGACCAATTTTTACCCAGTTGTATGGGGAAAAAGTCAAAAATGTGTACCAAGTTAGGGGGAACGTATAGAAGCATGCTCAAAAAACACAACACGAATTTGAACAGCGTCGACGAGAGTTTGTCAACAATTTAAATAATTTGTTTGGTATTGCACATACCTATATGCTTCAATTAATAAAGTATATGAAGATAAAATCATCTTGCAGAATCAGAGAGAGCCTCGTCGACCTGGTCATTTAGCTGGAGTGGACAAAAAGTTGACTGATACAGAGGAAAGAGTGCGCGTCAAAACTACCGAGGAAGAAAAACAAAGAGCTAAATATTTTTTTGCATCAACTCCTATGACACCATCCTCCAAAGGGATTCGTCTTCTGATTCAAACGAGACGTAGATTTACAAGAGGATTTGCATAGGTATAATGGCTGAGGATACACTGCCCAGAACTATTAAAACCCACACTGTGAAGGATTTCATGACTCCAAAATTAGTAACAGTACTAGACAGGGAATTCAGTTTTTATCCTTGAAGCAACTATTGATACACTTGGACATAATACGACGATTTTTCAATAAGCAAGTCCTAAATTCAAAGACTTCGTAGGGAAAACCGAAGAACGCTCTGTTGCCATAAAAGCTCATTTTCAAGCCCAAGTACCAAATGTAGTGGCTGTTCGCTGGGTGTTAAATTACTGTCTAATTTAGATATTCGAAAATCAAAAAGAAGAACGTCTACTAACAATATAACAACCAGTACAACTTGTAAGCTTACGTTCGCTTAAGCCCTTAAGTAGTAATATGTTTCGGTGAAAGTCGGCACGGGTTCCTGTCGTCCTAAGTACTTGAAATTTCACCTACGATTGTTTTAACATCATTGTAAAAAAATTAAGAGGGTATGCGTCTTTAAATAAAAATTTTTGATTTTTTTGGGACACCCTAATCCACATACTCGCATCCATAGAGAAGGACTGACTTGACATTGATTGTGAATATTCGGAGCTTGGTTGTTCGTGAGATCTGTTTTTACTTCTAAAGAGGCTATGGCTGGACGAACGTCGTATCTGCCTTGCGAATTCTCGCTTTAACGTCTGCAGTTGCTCCTCCGTCGCTGGTTCCCTCTCTTTCCAGGTATGTGAACCCCGTCACCTCTTCTAATCCTTCGTTGTTTACTGTGTTCTTAATGCCTTGGTCTTCGCATCATTGATCTGTAGGCCAACTTCCTTTGCTTCTGTCTTGTATAGGTTTTCATCGAGATAGGTGAGCCCTGTCGAGACAGGAGACAGACCTCATCTGCAAAGTTGAGGTCTTTAAAGTGATCACTGAGACGTCATTGTGTGTCCCACTTTTCCCTTCTGTTGCTCTTTTCATAGCAGGATCAAGTACCAGCAGAAAGATCATCGGTGACAGTATACATCCCTGTCACATTCCATATTTTACACTTTGTGAAATAGTTATAGTTATAGTTGTAGTTGAGGTTTTATCCTTTTTGGGTATAACAGGTACCGTTGGAAACAATCAGGCTGGGACTATTTTCAGCCTTGGGGTGATAGGCGAGTGCTCTGACACAATCAATGGACGATCTAATGAAAATTTGCATGCAAAAGTCAGAGGAAGTTTATTGGAATGTGTTTGGGATGAAAGGTGATTCGCAAAGAGTTGTGTCGGAAGCAAAAGACAAACGTCGATTCAGAAGGAAAGGAGAGCCGAACAATCATCGAAAAGCGAAGAAAGGAACAAAGAATCTCTCGAGGACAAAGACAAGATCAAGTGTCGGGGGTCTTAAAAACAGAAACAAAAACAAAAGGTGGGAGGAAGAGGGACAGAAACACGGTGACAGAGGGTGATTTACTAACTTTTGTTTAGTGCCGAGAAACGAGTAGGAGGAGAAGGAAAGGGGGAGAAGGGAATAAGAAAATCTTTTGAATTCGGGTTAAGGGATGAATGAAATGAAAAGAAAAAGAAAGATAACAGTAAGAATACAGGAGAGTGAAGGATTGAATGTTATACAGAGAGCGACGTTGAAGGATGAGGGTTTCGAGGAAGTTTGGTCAGTTTCTTGAGAAAAATAACGGCCGAGGGAGAAGAAGATGAGAGAGAAGGAAAGGATGATGGTAGGAGGAGGGAAAAAAGAAAAACGAGGATAGAACGGATTGATAAAGTGAAAACCGGAAATTGAATCCTCGAGAAAAGGTAATGATGAGGTGGAAGGAAGGCGGAATGGTTTCGGTCGACAGCATTTCCAATTTGGGTGGTTACTCTCGTCTCTTACGCGACCGCTAAGACCGTTTTTCAGAAAAATCGGGCGTGTTCGAACGATTCCCCGGGAACAGTTTTGCGGTTTCTGGCTCCTTGGAGTATTTCACCTTTTTAACAGTACAAGAGGAGGTAGAGGAAAAGGAAAAAGCGAAATCGATTTCTCGAACGGAAATAGCCTTTCCGAAGTAAAGGAAAAAATGCATTTACAAAAATATCGCGTGATCTGTTGTAATCGTCAGGAGGAAATGCAGAAGTTATGTCAGGGTCTGCAGGGACCAACTTAGCACCTAGAAGCCGTTCCGTGGACTCGCCGTTCAAACCAACAACCTGGAAGTGAGAACATTTCCAGTGTCCAGCTCAGCTG
Source organism: Columbicola columbae (assembly GCA_016920875.1). Classification (NCBI taxonomy): domain Eukaryota; kingdom Metazoa; phylum Arthropoda; class Insecta; order Psocodea; family Philopteridae; genus Columbicola; species Columbicola columbae. The sequence goes on from JADMLL010000008.1 coordinate 1,017,662, forward strand.
CAGAAGGGGGGAGAGGCAGAGGGAAGTCCTCAAATAAAATCTAAGCCCATTAAAAGCTGCTGGAATGGCTGATAACTGCAAGGGTACCGTAATTATTTAGAGACTTTTTTAATTTTCACGTCCTGCCCACTGGTGCCCTTCCCCTCCCCATCCCTCCACCGCCTTCCCTCACTCGTGTTGGGCCGCGGATTTTTCGAATCGAAAGCTCTGCGTTGAAAATCTCGGTTTTTTAATAACTTTCCCAATTTGTTTATCTTTTTCTTTCAAAATGGTTGTTTGCCTTTTGCCAGGTCATTTTTTTTCATTAGCTTACAAAAAAAGCTGTGTCCATGGGCTCTTTGTTAATGAGCTTTCAATGTGATTCTCTCTTCCTGCGCCCCGCGATTTACACGGATCAGGGAAGAGTGGGAGGAGGAAGGGGCAGGGGAAAGATAACGAGGGGATTTGAGTATCGATCTGTTCACTAGACTTGGACACAAATTTACGGAGCAAAACGGAAATTTTCGACAGTAGATCAAAAGCCAAGTGATTGTGGCAGTGGTAAAGAGGGCAAAAAGAAGGGAGGAAGAAAGAGGAGTGAAAGAGAAATTCAGAAAAAAAGAAAACTACAATACAATTGTACTATTAAGACAGTTGATATGTCTTAATAATTGGGTGGGAGAAGAAATAAACCGAAGGATAGGTCTATCCTCCCAGAAGAACCTGTCGTACGCAGCGGACAAAGTTACCAGAGCTTTAACTCTGGTGAAAAGCGCGACGCACAAATCTCCCGACTTAGCAATTAATGAAAATGTGTCCGCTCAATAGTGCAACCTCTAATTACCACCAAGCGGTTGTGTTGAGGGACACCAAAAGACTATGAACGGATTATTGGCTAAGCCGGCCAAGAAAGTCTTGAGGGTGAGGTGACCTCTGGCATGTATCTTGAGATGCAGCAACTTCCTACCGCCTGTATGGTTATGGGATTGCGCCGGCTGGGAGAAGATAGAACAGAGTGTTGCTGGGTGGTGCTTATCAGGAACCACAGGTGTTCGGAAGAGTGGGGAGGCATCTGGAAGAGGAGAACTAAAGAATAATATAAAAATCGCAATAAAGAGGTAATTCGCCCAAGACCCCGCAGAGGAGTGTGTAAAAGAGACGAGTGTTAAATCGTGACGGAGGAATCCAAGCTTATCACAACCTGCTAAGACACCTTGATACTGACAAGGAATGAAAAATGCAGACGAATTGAGAAAGCGTCCGCTATGAGAGAAAGCAGACGAAATGGAGCATATTCTGTTTAGATGTCCGGCCGTAGGGAAGCCAGAAGCAAAGACGAACTGGATCATCCAAAAGCAGATTCGGAACAACTCAGAGAAGAGCATAAGTGCTCTCTTCCTGGAGGCGAAAAGATTATATTGTATATAATCGTCAAATGGCCATTAAGCTTGAGAACTTGGTTTAGCCTACAATGAGTTACAAGAAATCAGGGAGGCAAGGAAACGGGTGAGGGGTGACGGAGGAGGAGGAGAAGTTGAGGAGATGTACGTCAGGAAACAACGCTCACACAAGCAACCGATTTGAATTTTGAGAAAAAGAAAAAAAGCTTTTAGTCGAGAATTTTTATGAGAAAACATAAAAGGCGGGAAAAAAGCGGAAGTGGTAAAATATGGATTTTCTGACGAAGGTACGAGACTTTAATTATTTAGAGGGCTTTTTACTCATCTATTATTCAGGTTTTTGATTCTTTTGCCCTGTTATTAAGAATAATTTAAGGAAACCCAAGTCCTTATCGTCCTCGAGGGCAACATTTTTCCTCTTCCTTCTTCCTTCTTCCTTCCGCCCGGAAATCGATTTCTCACTTTTCAACTTACTAAACATTTTTTTTAGGTTCGATTTACACCGGATGTGACCTATCCTCTTCGTTCACTCTCTCCTCATCAGTTTCTGCCTTTTCTTCTCCTTTGAGATAAACTGTGTCCCGGACAAAGGTTGGCCGCTAAGTTTAGAGGTCATTCAAACAAACAGTTCTAATCACTTTGATGTTGAATGACAGCTATATGTATGTTCAATAATAGTCTGCAAACCTCCGAACTAGAAGTGGCGATTTCATGAGATGAAGAAGTGACAGAAGACAAGTGACAAGTGACTGAGCAAAGTTTTATCAAATCCTCCATGACTAGCTAAAAATTTCATAAACTACTCGGCAAATGTGGTAAAAATTTAGTAATTTGTCATATTTACCCAAGTTAGTGGTGATTATAAACAATCGCCGGGAATTCTATATACATTCGCCTGTTTTAACACCTTAATATACGGTACGTATATCGATGGTTAAACCCACAGGCTTAGGAAATTCTTAAGCATGATGGAAGAGAGAGAAGGTATGTTCTTCTCAAGTAAATAAAATAAAATAAAAACAAAATAAATAATTTTTCATCAGCAAACAATTTTTAAATAAAACGAACTGACGCATGTCACGTGACGATGCGCGGCTCGTGAGAGACGCATCCATGGATGTTTTAGTTCTCTCCCAGCATCCCTTCCGGACCGTTCCACGTTCAACGGACGTTCCTCTCTCCCTAACGGACTTCAATTTGTGAGCGAGATAATTTCGTAGACGTCTTCATTGTTTTCCCCGCATCCTCTCCGTCTCGGAATCATTCGGAGCCTCATTTACTTTCGAGTTCGGTCACTTGTCCGAGGTTAAGGTGTGAATCGAAAATTAGTGCGAGTACCGGAAATGGACACTACTTAAAGTAAACCTGAAAAAGATCTCGATTTTGCGATTTGATTTCCCAATACTCTCTCCCTCCTTTCCTTCTTATCCTTTACCTTCAACCCCAAACCACCTATAGTAATTGTCGGTTTATGGTTTCGTAGACTTGTGGTCGTGTGTTTGTATGCGTGTTTCCATCGTCTCATTCTGTACCTGATTTCTTGTTTTGTTCTTTCGACCGCCGGTTGGCTCTAGACGGGTCACTGATTAGACAACATTTTTCTGGTTTTCAGATTTTTGTTTTTAATTTCGCCAGAGATTCCTCTTTTGGCTACCAGAAGTTTTTTTGGTTTTTTAGTCATTCTAGTAAATCGGTAGCGAAGATTTACTTATTCAGAGCCTAACTCTGATTAGTGTTAAACTTTTGACTATTACACCATTGAAGTTGAATTTGGATAAGGTAGAGCTTTTCTGCTTCTTTTAGAGCTGAAGAGATTCTTAGTGAAAGGAAGATCGGTGTCGTGTCCAAGAAATTATTGTAGTGTGCAGTGCACATGAAATAAACACTCCAAAATTTTGTGTAATATTTATGAACAAACATCTGTATTTATTGTTTATACAATGGACTTGGAGTTGGAACCAAACTTCATTTCACTGAGGATGTTTTTGGCTGGAAAAGAAGGCTCAACGTCTGGACAAGACTAAGAGAAAACTCTGTCTTAGTCAACCATAAACTTGACTTTAGTAGTGTAATAACCAAGAGACTACCAACAGCAACACTAATGTTAACACCCGCGAAAATCTCATTTAAATTCATCGGCTTTTACTCGTGTCTACGACTTGAGTCACGTGATCTAGGAAAATTTCACGTCCGAATTTTGACAGTTAAATTGGCTTCCCAACAAACCAAATAGTATTACCCATCCCATCGTCCGTGCACCTCCACAGCATCCAACCCCTCTTCTGCCACCCCCAGCCATTAACTCTCTCGTCCTCCTAGTCGTCTTCTTAAGAACACACTCTTATAAAAATAAAAGAATCACAAATCCGTGAAAGATTTATCTTCTCAACTTTGGAGGAGGATGAGGAGATGGGAACAAGGCAAAGCGGGTTTGGGGGAAGGGACATGAGACATCACGATTTTGATTCTCTTTTTTTCATTCACCCAATTTTACAAAAATTTGACTTTTTTTCTGTTTAATTAAGTTGAAAAAGGGAAAAAGGATTGATTCTCCTCCCATCGTTCGGTTGTTTGTCGATGGAAAAGAGAAAATGAAAATGAAAATGACGAACTATTGAAAATGGATAAAATGGAATTTATAATAATGATCATGATAATAATATTAGATGGAGGAAAATGGGTTTCAAGATGATAGAGGAAAAGGTTTTATCGTTCATGTTGGCTCTCGGATTCTTTCTTCAGTTCGTCCCCCGTAAGTTTACAATTTTTATACTTTATACTGTTTTTCTTTCTTTGACTGTTACAGCAACGATTTTCTAATGGAAGACAACTATTATAGTTATAGAGAAACAGTGAAAGATAGAGTAGCTATTCACTCTTGAATACAAAGGATCTACATTAGTTCAACATTTTTGTATTAGGTCTACCGGAAAGTTCTTAGAATAATACGAAAGTATAAATGTATCATCTCTTTAATGATCTTTATTGAATAATATAACTGTCATTCTTATTTATGACTTAATCTATAACGGGAATGTCCAATGTTGCCAAAAAATGGTTTTGCTCTAATATGATCTTGACAGAGTCGTCATCGATTAAAGATGGCTGCCCAGAGCGAAGCTCATCAGAGAGATCAAAACCACCCAGTTGAAATTTATCGAGCCATCTTCTGTAAGTTTTATGAAAAACTGCACCTTTATTCAACACCTTGGACAAATTAAGCACTCTTTCTGTATCATTTCTTCCTTATTAAAGGATACAGTAACTTAAATGAACTTAAATCTGTTCTCAGGAAATACTTACGGGAAGTAAATTCGTTTTAGTTCATTTGTTAGGTCAGTATGTCTATTGTGTGGATGATAATTCGAGTGAACCAAAAAAGCGTCAAATTTGTATACACGAATGTGGGTCAAAATCGATGTAACATTATTGGATAGAACTTTCCGGTGGACCTAATAATAATAATTTTTCTTATTCTGTCTGTTTTGATGGTGTTTTCAGACTTTCTTCCTTTTATTCTAGAATCTTCTCTCCTTTTTAAGATTGTCTATCGCTGCTTTATCCATTAGTTTTCCTTCACTTTGAGTTGCTTCTCTATCTACCACCTCTATTCATCTACTACCTCTCCTATCTTTCTTTCCATCTAAGTATGTGTTATGTTCATGTTGTTATTAATACATAGCAAGGAATTTTTTTTTGGCTCATAGCGTTGTGCAACCCGAACCATTCCGGTGCTGACCAGTCTATCAAGCCAATTTGATTGGTTCAGCACAGGGGTGAGGTAAATAGAATATGATGAAATAGAAGAGGTAAATAGGTAGATGAAATAGGTAGAAATGTATGAGGTAAATAGAAGTAATTGATGAAAAACGTCAGCGATTCATGTATTGATTGAACCTAATTTACAATGAAACCTCGGTTGTTCGTTCATTTCGCAACCAACCGGTTACTTAGCAAAACCTTAAACCTAGACTAAGACTAGGTTTCAATACCGGAGTGGTCCACGTCGCACAAGAATAGTTAGATTAATGTTTATACTTAGGTTGCATTAGGCTGCAATCGAAATCTGAAATTTTTTTTTAAAAAGAAAAAGGTTTTTAGTGGTAGGTTGAAAACGTTTGTCAGGTTTTAGTCCTTCTGTTTAAGAACTATATGTTCCCAACTTTGGTCAGGAATAGAATTATGGAACACAAGTGTAAATTTCCATTTCTTTATGACATTCGAAAGCAATAAATAATAATGGAGGAGCTTGTATTATGGGGGTCGTAACTGTTGAAGATCAAATATTTGTCGTGTCACCAGATTGAATCGTTTGTTTGTTGATAGACTCACTGAATGTAAGTTATTTATTGCACTCAGGTTATTTTTTATTACGGATTTTATTGACAACATTCCTGATCAATTCTTCGTTTAAACCGGATATCTCTTTTGAATTTATGGCTTTCAAGAGCAGACTACAAATTTTCATTTTTTTTTTGAGGGAACTGCTTACACATCGTTTTGAATTAGTTTGTTTGTTCCTTTCGAGCGTACTATTCTGTGAAAGAGTTGCCCCATCTGCCTTTACCGTAATTTCCAAATCGTCGACCTTCATCGATGGATCCTTACTAGGTCACACAGATGGTCGTTGGCGTCGTTTTCTTTTCGGGCGTGCATTTCGGGTCAATGAAATGTTTTATAATAAGCTTCAGACGTTAAATGCCATCAGCCACACGCTGTGGTCAACCTCTCACTAACCGCCTGTCGCCCAGCCTTCCTAATTCTGTTGGAATTCTCGAACGCCTGATGGCTCTTCGTTAAATCCTTTTCCTCTCTCTTCCCTTCATCTTCTTGACTGAAGAAAAATTAGGAGTTCCACAGCTTTTGGATTACATCGTCGAAATCATCTATCATTCCTAGTTGTTATCATCTTCTGCACACTTCTTCTTTAATTTTATCTTCGTTTCTTTATCGTCCTTGTATTTTTTCTTTCTATTTTATCTTCCAAATGCAGACTATGGCAACGTCCCTCATGGTCATATAACCTCTAGTCGAAAATGTTTGTGGAATTAGTCATATCGGATAATTAGTCAGTAAACATGGGGAAGAGTCAGGCATCATCCCTTCGAACCAACAAACCATTAAATTATCGATTTAAGCAAAAGATGTTTCCTTTGTGGGTACACCCAGTTCATGATTAACTTGCCAGCGGATTTGACCAAGGAAGAACATCTGGCCCAACCGCCAACGGCTCGGAGGGGGCTTCGGGGGAGTAACTCGCATCCCTCTTTTACCTTTGTTTCTTTTTACATTAAACTGATTGCCTGACAGCCAACGCCCATCTACTCAACATCACAACTCAGCCGATGATAAACAAATTTCTCACCAAATCCTTCGGTTCGATTGTGGGTGTGACCCATTCAAAATATTTTGTTTTGCTGAGGCGAAAGCCTTTCGGTCTTAATTAAAAGACAATTAACACTAGTTAAAGGGAGAAGTTGCACCATATGTCTCGTGATATTCATTGTTTTGACCTTATCAATTGCCCATATCACCCAACATCTGCTCTCTCCTTTGCCAAACTCCATCCAACGACCTCCAACGGGTTGTCTGTCCAACATTTTTTCTTTATTTTCTTAACATTCGTGCAGCCTGGTGAGCGTCCTTAAGTACCCACGATTCAGCATGAAATCCTCGGCTATGTGTCACCCTCCCAAGATGAAATTTCTAAATAGCTTTGACATTCTTCTTTTTGTGTCCTTCCTCTTCGACACTCACGTTCCTCATTCTCCTTAGCGAGGACTATACTGTTGTATATGGTTCATCTTTATCACATATTCTTCTGGCAACCGATAAGAAGTTGGTTTATTATGGTGGCAGCAAATTTGACGTTTTCAATTTGAAAAACAAACTAAGAGAGGAGGAAACCCCCCGGAAAAACTTACAAACATTTTGGGATTCATTAGAAAACTGTTTTATAAGCGTTTCATTACATCGTTCCGTTTCCTTTATATGATAAACAAACCGGAAATTTCCCGCTTACAAGAAGGAAACCGTTAAAAGAACATTTCAAAAAAAAATTTTTTTTTCTATCCGGCAACTTTGATTTCATTTGACGAAGTTAAATTATCTCTGGTAACTTAAATCTCTCTTACTTTTCATTTTTTTGTGCCTCCTCCTTCCCACTCTTCTTCTCTTTCCTTCATCTTCTTTCCTCCCCCCTCTCTCACTCTCTACAATTCTCCAACTTTTAGAGTCTCTTTGCGGTTTTTCAACCATAAAAAATTTTTTTATAACCTAAAACTCTTTCCAAATAAAAGAAGGGAAAGTATATAAAGAAATAAAGTTGCGAGGACCAAACTGTGTCCTTTTTTTTCGGGACTTCCTCATACACTTCAACGAGAGTAATTCGTGAGAGATGGGATGCTGGGGATGATAGAGAGGGCTGAGGAGGTGAGGGAGAGGGTAGGACAGGGGACTGGACGTATGTGGAGTCATTACGTTCCTTTTTGTTTTGTTTTCTCGGTCGAGACGTTGACTGCCTGTCAATGAGCCCCGAATGTTTGTTTCGAAAACCTCTCGGTTGGTTCACGTTATTCTCAAACACGTTGTCTACACTCGTACAGCATCGTAGCACTCTTACAAAACCCGATTTCTTTGCTTATTCCATGTAGCAAAAACTTGTCAACTTTTTATTGTTTGTTTGTTACAGTGAGTCTCTGTCTAAAGCTTCTTGACCTTCGAGTACCTCAATTGATCGACGTGAGAGATGAAGCCGTTTTAAAGTGTAAATTCGATTTAGGTGGAGATGAACTCTATTCTGTTAAATGGTATAAAGAAGAATTGGAATTCTTTAGGTACATGCCAGACAACTCTCCCAGAGTACAGACGTTTCCAGTTGACGGAGTCCATGTGGTCGTAAGTGTTTAAACGTATTTCTCTCCTTGAAAGCATGATTTCGTGGCGGCGCCGGCTAGAAACTCCCTATAAGTTCTCTCGATGAAGACAGTTTTAGCCTTTGGCCTTGTCCTGTAGCTCCATTTGTTGTGACTCTTTGCCAGGGTTTCAGCCTTCTCCTCACATATACGAGGTGAAGAACGAAGGAAAAGGAAAAAGTGAGGGACGAGGTATCATTATCCTCGATTTTTCCAGTATAACTTTTTAGATAATTCAATTATTTAATGTTGAAAACGCCAAAAAATTTTAAGTAAAATTGGCAATCCATCAACTTCATGGTTTGAACAGGGTCTTCGTTTCCTCTTACTCTTGTCTTCGGCTACTTTCCTTTTATTTTCAGTTCTACTCAAGTTTGAAAACTTTTTTTTTGCATTTTCCCAACGAAACGGTGTACAGTTTGAAATGGGAAGACGGAATATTTTATCAAAAATATAAATTAGAAGTTTGATTGCCGCGGAACTTAGCCTCAATGATACAGTAAATAGTATGAAAGTCCTGAACCCAGCAAAAAACAAGACATCATTCGAGACAAAATAGACAATGTTATTAAGACAAGGAAAGCGGTCTGATCAGGATTATATTGATTTAGATTGCGTGGGTAGTCGAGTTAGTCAGTGAAAACGGAAAACGGATGGATGACCGCTTTGTACAGAAACCGACAGCGGGTGGCATGTCATAGAGAGGTTACAAAGCCCTAGGAATAAGTCCAAGGGTACACAAGCACCCGAAAAAAGACCAAACAGTCTGAGGTGATGGAAGACCTAACTCAGAACTAGACTCTGTGCCATGCTAAAACTAAGGTGTCAGTTGTCTGTTTTATTCTTTCGTGTGTTGCTCTCTTCGTTTATAGACCATCCATCTCCTGTTCACCCTAAAAAGGGAGTCTCTTCCAAATTACAGAGCCTTGAAGCTTTAGGCCCTCTTCCTCTTTTTTTCAGTCTAATCTTTGTTCCTTGTCTTGTGTGTTTGGAAACCTTCTCATTGCTTTCCGTCATTTAATCGTTTTATAAATTCCTAAATGAGTTCACGTTCTTTTAGAAACTGTTTTGAAAAGACTTTGTTCTCTTTAATAAAGTTGGAAACACGATTTGTATATATTATAAATGGGTCTTGCGTATAAAAAGTAAAATATATTCTCTTCCTTCCCTCTTTCCCTCTGTCTCCTTTCCTTTTCATCTCTCATTGCACACGAAAACAACGGACATTTATTTCCCCGTTCATTCTAGTCCGCCATTTTCTTGGATTTATTTGAATGCATTCGAGTAGTTAACTAACTTTGAATTTACTCGAAAACAAAACAAAACCAAAGCCAAAATAAAACAAAAATTAAAAAAAGCCAAAATAGAATTTATTATGAAGTTGAAAATTGAAATTCCGAGCCGACTCTTCCTCTTCCTCGACTCTTCGGAAGCAAAATTTTAGGTTCGCATCCTAGGAGCCCGAGTTTATTAACATTTCCGGTTTGAAATTCTCCAAGGAAATTGATCCGCGCTTTTCCAAATTTCCACCAAACCGTTAACATTTCTGTTTTAGGCTGAAGAAAGAAATGGAGTAAACATTATTTACATTTATGTCCCCCGGTGGCCGGCGATCTGGGAAATAAGGAAGCACAATGTAGATAATTACGTCTCTTTCTCTCTCTCTCGCTCTCTCTTTTCCCTTCTCCTTCTTCTCCACCTCCTTCTCTCTTTGCCAACCTTTTTCTTTCTCTCCTTCTCTCCCCCTCTCCCTCCCAATCTCTTCTCCTCCTTTCTGCTTTGCGTTCCTCCCGCACGAGTGACTTCGCTTATTTAAGAAATACTGACATAATAAAACTATGTTTCTTTCCTTCCGAGTATAAATAAATAAGTAAATAAATAAATATAAACTTCTCATTTACGTTTTCTCTTTTTTATTGCTTATTTCCGGGAAATAGATGGCGACGATAAATGCTGAATATAAAAATGTTGAGCTCGAGATTCTGATTTAAATAAAAGAAAGAAAAAAAAAAGTTCTTTCTTCCTCCTTCTCTTCATCCTCCACCGCCTTCAATGAAAAGCCTCCTTCCTCATGTCCTCCATTTCGTCTAGGAAGGATGTCATGATGAGGTGGATTTTGTGGTCACCACTTTTCTTTATCTACCAACTATAAAAAGCTCCAAGTTGATTGCGTTTAATTAATTAATTAATTTAATTAATTGAAAGTTGTGAGGAACAGATGGGACGCTGTATTCTCTCGTGGAAAAGTTTACTTTCCGTTAAATCCAGCTCATTAATCTTTGTTTTTATTTACTTATTTATTTATTTATATTAACTGAGTGTTATTCATTTTGCGCTTGTGATGCTCTCGGGTTCCTGTTCTTTACAGCCTTGTGTAGATTTCTTTTAAAACAATAATCAGCCACCGGATTTACAAAATGGAGGTTATAACAGAATTGGGTGTCTTCGTTCGTGGCATAAATCTGAAAATTCTTGGTGGACATCCACCATTCTCAGAATGTGACTTTTGTTTGAATTAGAAAAACGACGCTCCCTTCACTACGATTTAATTACTCAAAACATGGCCAATCTAGTTCTTTGAATTGTTACTGACAAGCTTTGAATTCCCTGCTTGAGGACTTTAAGCGTTATAAAATCACGGCTGAGGGCACTGGGAACATCTGAACCAATTTATATTTATGATACAAGATAAACTGTCTAGAACCAGGTGGTAGCCAACGACCAACAGCAATTAAATGACCGAGAAAATTACCTGGACAAATTTTCCCTGTTTTTGGGAACGTGTTTGAACAGGAACAGACTGAACGAACTCATTGAAAAAATTTTGGTTACTCTTCATTCTACCTGATAATTGGACTAATGTCACTGCTGAGGAATTCGTAACCTTGATTGGGCTTTTTGTCATGCAAGCAGCTTTCATGCCAACAGGTGCTGAAATTCTCATAACGTAATTATCATTTGGCAACAGAAATGGATTTACCTTAAGTCATCTTCCTTATTCCTTTATATTTTTTCTTACACCTACGTGTCGAAGTTAGAAGACTTTCCTACTTTTGACGGTCCTGTGCTAAGACATTGGCGTCCTTCATATTGAGACTTCTTGTTCCCAAAGTTTCCTTCAAATGATACAATAGAAGGAAACCTTGCGCCTTGGTTCTTCTTTTTTGTTTCCGCTAAAGCTAGATAGGGCACTTTGGTTTTCAGAATTTCCACTTTTTCTATAAGCCAGGTGGGAGTCGGCCATCCTGTTCTAACACTGTCGGTGGGGCTGCCACTGCGTCCATTCCCGTGTTGGGATGATGACGGATGAGCTGTTTCCCCTGAGTCATGCCTTGAAACGGTTCCCAGGAACAACAGGGACCTGCCTGCTGAGATTTACGTACTTCACTACACTTACAGTCTTGCCCTCTGTGTTACTCAGGCTGAGAGACCATCTTAATTATAAAAATTTCAAATTCCCTTTAAAGTAAATTAATTATAAATTAATAATTATTAAAGGAAGACTTCTTTTGACAATGAATATAAATTTATAAATGTTATAATTTTAAGTTGCAAATAAGAAATTTGAAAAATTGGCTGAAAAATGAGGCTAGTTGGTGGATTGCTCGGGTAAAGAAAGGGCTCGAGTGCAAAAGGGTTAATGAAGAAAAGAAATAGTTTAAAGGAGCCCCTTTGTATATTGTTAGCTTTCAGACAAACCTCCCAGCTGACAGAAAAAGAAAAAATCATGACGGTCGTCTTTTGATAGAAATAATTGAAGAAGTCGTTTAATGCCCGCAGTTTCCAGTCTGCCCTCTTTCGTGCCACTTTCCCAGATTAAAATGTTTAAAGATTAAAACTGTTTAGGAGCCTGACTTTCATCTGAAATTATTCAAACTCCGCTTCTTTCTCAAGTAATTTCGCCAATTTCTCCTGTCGAGCTTGTCCGTCTGTCTTCTTATTCTCCCTCGCTTCCTGCCCTTTTCCTTCTCTTTGATCTTATCCCTGTTTTCCTTTCTACCTGATTAATTCGCCAGAGGGTAAGCTTCCGGGATGCTGGCAAAGGACCCTTTTGTTTCTCCACACTCTACCCCAACCTATTTAAATCAGTTAATTAATTATTTTAAAGTTATACTTGTTAAGTTGGAAAATTTTTTGATGTGAGATTTTCTTTTGAAGGAATCCAAAAGTAATGTTACTGTGATAACGTTAAATCCGCTGGAGTACAAGTCGAGTGGCGTGTACAGGTGTGAAGTGTCCTCCGAGAGACCCCATTTCAAGACTGTTTACAAGAGCGAGAACATGTCCGTGTTGGGTGAGCATTTAGTAGCTCCTAGAAATAAGGTTGTTACCGTTGACAGTGTTGGCAGTACCCCGTGAAAATGGAATCCATTTTGTCTTTCAGGACTTCCACGAAGCGGCCCACTCATAGAAGGAATAAAGGAAACGTATTTCCTTGGCGATTACGTCACGGGGAACTGTACTTCCTCTCCGTCCAATCCGGCGGCTCAAATCCAATGGTTTATCAACGAAAAAAAGGTAAAAACACATTTTCCCCTCAACCTTATTTCAAAAATATTGCACACTCTCATTAGGGGTTTATTTTCTAAACAACGCACACGTATGGAGGACTCATTTCACAAGTATTGACTCTCCGGAAGCAAACTACAGAGTCTAGGTCATCCCTGCATTGGAATCAATTCTTAAATCTTCGTTTCATCCCTGATTTAATGGCGACTTTTCACGCGATCTCTCTCTCTCAGATTGATGAGCGTTTCAACCTTTTTCTTTTTATTCTCTTTCTTTTGTTCCTTGGGATTAAAAAGGAAAAAAGATGATGATGGCGATGAAAGAGATGAATATTGAAAACTTTTTGTTTCATTTTCAAAGGAGAAGAAATAAAAAAAAATGGCGAAACATTTGAGCGAAAAAAGTTAAGACAAAGGAAATAATTTTCACCGGAAAAAGGGAAAACGAAACGATCGAGTTCTCATTAGAGCTTTAGACTAATAACAGAACCGAATCAAGTGAACCGGAAAAGGAAATAATATTGACTAATGATTGGAAAATCCGGAAAATTCAACATTTTCCCAACATTTTGACTTTGTTTAAATTAGCAAAAATTTTGAGTTAGGTTTCCCGAAGACATGATCTTCTCACGACAGATCTCACATTGGAAACTCTTCCAAATGATTAAGGTTCTTTTCCTCACCTTCAGGCAGAAGACTGGTATTTGGAATATTACAATCCGCCGCGGAAAAAGGAAGAGTTTAACCTCGAATCGAGGGTGTTAGGACTCAGATTTCAGGTGGATCTATCCCATTACCAAGGGAAAAATCAAATTTTGTCTTTGACCTGTCAGAGCACGGTTGCTGGCAAAACGAAAACTCAAAGAGTCAATGTTCATCTGTCGAGAATGATGACGAACCAGAAATTTGCTCAGGAACAAATCAACAGAGGTGAGTGTTGGTCAACTCCATTTCACCTCACACTCATCATTCTGGTACACCAAAACAGCCACAATCAAGTATACTAATGTTTGCTGATATTTAATGCAGGTTGGAAAGGAAAGGCTCGGAGTGCGTCTACAGTTAGCACATTGTTCCTGATCGTGTGGACCGTTCATCATGGTGTCTAAAACACCTTTTCGTTGTAAGAGTGCATGTTTTAAACACAAACTATATCTTAATAAATAAATTAATAAATATTCAAAGTTTTAAATTAATTAATTCCAATGTTTTGCACACAATCGTTCAGAAGGAAATAAATAAATAAATATCGTTGAATTAGTTGTTGTTGTTCTTTTTTCCTTAGTCGAAACCTTGTTCTTTTGTTTGTCTAAACAATTCCGTGATCGGAAGAACAGAGTTAGAAAGGAAATGAGGGTAGGGGAGGAGGGGTGAGGGTCTTTTGACGCCGAGGAAATTGATTTTACTCAGGAAGAGAAGATGGAACGAAGAAGAAAGATTTAACACAGAATTTTTGAAGTTCTCTCTCCCTCTTCTTGTCTTCGGGAGTTTTGTTTTTGTTGTTGTTGTTAGTATTTTGTTGAGCGTGCTCTGGGTCCTCATGTTAATTCCTGACCTCGTCTTTCTTGTCTTCCTTTTGTCTCTGAGTACCCACAACTTTTCTTGGGCTTGAAGGGTCACATGATCACTATAACCTTACATTAATTCTTTTTAATTTTTCGGTCCTCGTGAGATAGTTGACCCTCCTGCTAGACTATTGACAGGATCTTCATCAGTCTAAAGAAAATTTTGTTTCTTCTTTTCTGAGCATGAGGGACTCGCAAGACAGCTAAAAAGTTGCGTAGGGCCGGGGGTCACCTATCCTGTTTTGTACAACACTTATTAGCTAAATTTCGAACTGAATTCTTCGATTACTTCAGTTCAATACAAGTGGGGGTCTTTTTGAAAATTCAGTATATTTACACATTCATAAATACATATTGAAAAACAACAAATTTCTCAATTACAGTATGTCCATTTTGTATAGATTGTCAATGGACAAATTATATACAACAAAAACAAAAACAAAAACATTAGTTTTTAAAATTATTGATAATATTTACATTTTTTGCGCATTGCACTGAAAACAAAAGCTGAAAAGTTTTTTCGTTCATTGAAACTTTTCAGTGGGAGATTGTAAAAATTTTCATTTATGTTATATCTCTCTCTGAGTTCGTTCAGTTTAGGACACTCAGTTGGGAAATGTTCAATACTACCAACCTGTCTACCAACTGAGGGAAAAAGTCTATAGGAAATACGACCTTTTTCACTCGCGTCCCACTGATTTTGCCACTTTTCAAAAATATCGGCCTCAACGCGCTTGTTGATTTCTTTGAAAGCACTTAGCTCATTACTATCTGTATGAAAGACATCACCTTCACTAAATTGTAATTTATACTGAGTGTCTTCAACCGTTATTTTGCTTGCCAAATAAAAGCGGTGTTTGGAAAGTAAAACACGGTTTTGAAAGAAGCACTCACACGCGAAACTCGGGTGATCACATCAACGGCTTCAAAGGAAATGGTCGAGTAACCTTTGATTGTTCTAAGGAGGAACTTTCTTTGCAAACTCTTCAGCTTTTGTTTATTTACATTGTTAAGTTTGGGATAATACACCGAACAGCAGTAGCCATGTGTAGCCTGTACAATCCCTTTAAATAGAATCACTCTTTGGTGATACTCAAGTCCCCAAGTTCTGTTTCCTAAAATTGATAATTTGTTGAAAACTGACAAAATTTTTGATTTTAAATGATCTACATGTGCACCAAACTTTAATTTATTGTCTAGCACTACACCTAGATACTTGAACTGATTCATAAACTTCATATCAGGGAAGTAGAGGGTCTACCCAAAACCGAAAAACATGGCAAGGAGTCTACAACCCAAAAAAGTTTGGAAACTTTTGGTTTAGAGTATGTTGGACATCATCTCATTTGGTGTTAAAATGCTCACATTTTGGGGACTGTGTTTTGCCTGTCTTTAAAAGAAATTGAGGGAAGCAATTGTATCCTGAGATGACCTGCATAGGTCACGATCTGAAATAACCAATTAGAGTTTTCAGTGGTGTCGACATAACTGACAATCATTAGGACTTGTGAAATCACGTCTTCGTTTTCTTCTTTTTGAAGAATCTCAAAACACATTTGACTCTAAAAAAAAACTTTCAAAATAGCAGCTCCATGTCAGTTTTCTCATCGCCTCTTAAATACAAACATTTTCACTCTAGAATGGAGACCGAGGATTTCAAGCCAGATAATGATGCAGATAAACTGGGAACAGACAAAAAACCGGAGGAAAAAGTTATAAAAGAAGAAAATGAGAAAAGCCAAAGAAACCCGAAATTTAAAAATAAGATTTCCAGTTCACCGGAATTGAAATAAGCCGCCGCCGGGTTTTCCTACCCTTGTCCTCGCCCTCGCCCTCTTCCTCTTCTTCCTCACCTCCTCCTCTTTCTTATCCTCCTTTTGCTCCATCCATCCCTCCCGCCGACCGACTCGAAGACAACAATCAGTTTATCACCGAAATTAATGTGGCGCGGACCGAAATTAGTCAAAAATTAATCTGTACAAAATTCAAGCGAGACGTGAAATTTCTGGTCCCTCCATTCCCAACATCCCTCCTTCCTCCCCTGACCCCTCCACGCCCTGGATCTCTGACAGAAAGGATTAATAAATCGCTGCCGACTTTTCCCTTCTTCCTCCACCCTCGTATCCGTTTTCACTGAGAATATGATATCTCTAGTTTTACATCGTGATAACATGAATGAATAGCAGAAGAAGGCAGAAGAGGAGAGAAAAAGGAGGAAAGGAAGGAGGAGGTGAAGGAGGGGGAAAGATGAAAGCGAAGAATGGATTCTACGAAGGCAATAACAATATTGAGAGTCAGCCTCTGAAAGACCGGAAACTTTTCTTCCTTAATTATTTTCTCTCTTTTTTCTTATTTTCGGAGAGAGAAAAAAGAAAAATGGCGGGCACTTTCGTCCATTCTAATGAGTTTGTTCAATCGAAAGGACATGAAAAAATTTCTTCGGATTTGTTTCTGTCTTCTTTCATTCTCTTTTGCTTTTCTTTTGAGTCGTGGCAAAACTCTGATTGTCTCCAACACCGTATCGATGTCCTTTCATCTCGGACCTCGTATACTTCTCAGCAGTTTGAATGTCCCGTCAAAGGTATACTCAAACTCTCTTCACTTCTCATCAGAGGTATTGCATCCTCTCCGAAAAATGAGAACTAAGATAAGATTCCCCCTTCCGCCATTGAAACCTGTCCCATCTGCGTTGGCCTATTATCCTCGGCGGCGCTTCTCGCTCTGAAGCACAATTCTTCCTTGGACATGCGGTTTTAGTTTCCTGAAGTAACAAAATCAGGGCCTCTCGCCCTCTACATTGCCGCTGACTGTCCGCGACTGCTTATATGTCAGCTTTACATCGCTTATTTCGCAGTTACCCTCTTTCTAGAGGCCTTCTCACAAATCGCAACCTTGGACGCGGTCCGTGGCATTTAGCTATGCGTTCTGAGTATGCGGTTCGCCCAGACCGGAGCCATTTTATATATACGGTACTAAATATACTTTTTAAATTTATTAAAAAATAAATGTGTAAGTTAAATAACAGTGACATACACCAAAAATCCTAAACTCTAACTTATTGTAAGACAGTATATGAAATAAATTAATCTGAAACAAAACTTGGACAGTTGTTTACGACACTCACAGTTTCATGAATCTTCATATAACTGTGATCTTAAGTCTGTGCTCTCTAAATGCTTTTTAATATACATTTATACTGAAATGATAAATATAAAAAATTAGTTTCGGTGATTACTTGAAAAGCTAGACTAGGACTAGGAGCAAGTTGAACGTAGAGTTGTTAAGAAAAGAAAAACAATGAAAATAAAAGTTTTCCACAATGGATACCTTAAAGCGAAATGACTCCCCTTTGAGTCTTCTCACCACCGGAAACGAGATTTTCTTTTCTTTGTTTGAGAAAGCGGCCTTAATGTTACGCTGGCGAGCTTTTATATCACTTCGCTTTCGATACTCTTGGGATGATCCACCCTCGGAGGATTCTCGACAGAATTCATTTCTCAAACATTTCGTCACTCGGCAGGCAAGGAATCTTTGGGGTGGATGGGGGTGGGAAATAGGAAAACCCAGCTTTAACTCGATTACTCAGATTATTTGACTTACATTTCCCAAGGAAGCAGTTAGCTTATGTGTTCAATTCGCGACTTTTCTCTTCTTCTCTCCTCGAAAGTGGAGGATGGAAATTGGGGGAGAACTTCAATGTGTGGACTCCATTGTTTTTATTACTTTTATTTTCATTTTTTTTTTATCTGTTGGGTGTTGTGTGTTTGTTACAAGTTTTTATAACCGTACAGCGAGTTGATTCCTATCTTGTAAAAAAATCAAAAAGCTTTGGAAGTTGGCAACTCGGTGGGTCAACTCTCTTAAGTGCCACCTTTTATTGTTAACAATCAAACTAAATTTTTTCATTTTTAACTTTTTTCTTGGCTTATTCGCGCCGGTTAGTAAAAATTAGATGAGAGGATACGAGCAGGTTGCCACAGGCTGAAGGTAGCCAGAGTTTTTCCTCATTCCTGTTTGGTTCGCAGTCGTGTTCACATGAGTCGCTTTTCGAATTCGTCGCTTACGTAGTCTTTCACTCTACTTAATATTCACCGCCTTTTTTAATGATAGTTTGGCTTTACGCTTTTTTTAAGTTCACGCTAGATATACTATTTGCTTTTTTTCGCTCTGTATTGCTTTCTTTTTGGTTCGCGTACAATCCACTATCCAGTTTATGCTGGTGTTCATAGATTCGGCTCAATTGGAAACTGCTCAAGGAAGGTCAGTTGGAATTCATCCTTTTTTCCCGACCTCCTCCTCTTCCTGTATTTCAGGTTCCGCGAATGGCGAAATCGTTATCAGGGAATTTCCAAAAAGCGAGTTTATTGTTATTGTTATCTAAACTTCATTCTTTGCTCAATCCAAACGTGTGGGGACACCGCTGTCTCAGTCATGGCTATCGAAACAAAGGAGAAGGGAAACAAAACAAACGAGACAAAAAACGTTCGTTGTAGGATGGAGTGCCGGTTTTATTTGGTGCGATTGGCCACATGTGTTTGTGGTCGATAATTGATCAATGGCCATACCGTCAGGCGTGGATAGTACTTGGATGGGTGACTAGTACTAACTTCATGAATGAAAGAATCAGAGGGAAAAATTTGAGACTGATCTCTTTCCACAGACTCACTGCCACCCACAATTCCAAATTTCAAGTGAAAAGTTCTTATAACAGTCTTCATTCATTTGACGTTGATGACCTTCATAATGAGATTAAGTTTTTGGTGAAGTAGACTCTCCACAAAAGTGGGAACGAAAATAAAAACTCTGGATCACTAACGTGTAATTAAAACAGGTTAACCCAACCCAACGGTGTGAGTGTGCCTCTTCGTCCTTATACTGCCTCCTCTCTTTCATTCATACCGCCATCAAACGCGCCTAAAAATCTCTACTCAAAAAAGGTTAAATCACCAAAAACCCTGTTCTCTCCCTTTCGAGTAAAATGTCGAAGTGGAAAAGAGGACTTCATAATCTGAAGAAAAATATCGACGGCTCCCCATCCAGCTTCCTCCTCCTCCTCTTCTTCCTCTTCAACCTTTCCCTTCTCAAAGAAGGAAAATGATCAGTGAATTACGGAGGAAGAGGAGTAGGAGGAGGAAGGAAAGAGAGCGGAAAGAAAAACTTCATCCACCTGATGCCTTCCTCGGTTTCCTTGTTATTTTCAAAATGGAGGCAACTTGACATATTCATCACCTTCTTTTCTTTTTCTTTCCTCCAGAGTTTGTACCCGATTTTCATTCGAAAGTAGATTTATAACGTTTTTGGAAGGTGTTTCCTAGATAACGAGCAAGTGAAGCGAGCAAGTTGAGCAAGGGAAAGGCCAATGATAACGCTTCGAATTTGATTTTTGAGTTTTTCCAAAAAACCCAAAGCCAGTGATTTGAGTAAAGTTAAAAATTAGGTGGTGGTTTTGATCCCGTTTTTCACCCATAATTTTTGGGTATAACAGGATGCGGGAGGAGGATTCGAACTCATGACCCTTTGCGTCCAAATCAGGAACTTAACCACTACACTGCTCCTCCCACAAGTAAAGTTAAAAATTTGATTAGTAGAGTTAATGTTTTGACCCGTGTTGATACGATCTTCGTAGTCGGATCAGCAGACGATCTGCAGGGGTGGCTAAACCACGTCAACCAAGTTAGTGATTCGTACAAACTACAAACAAACATCAGGAAAACTAAATTTATAGTAGTTAGCAAAAAGAGATTGATGCTGAGTAACTGATAAGCGGAAGACCGATCGACAAGGCTACAACTCAGAAATATGCAGGGGACTCCATACATGTGACGTTGGTCTTCGGATAAATTCGGTCAAGAGATAAAAGCCCGAATAGAACAAGTCGAGGGAGTGTTAGTCAAGATGAAAAATCTGCTGTGCCACCGGGAACTCTACCTGAAGACAAGAATCGGATCTTCCGCAGCTACATCCTCCCTATGCATTTGTATGGCAGCGAAGGTTGAACGCTTACCAAAACGTTGAAGAAGATCGAGGTGTTTGAGATGTGGGTCTACCGCCGAATGGGCGAGAAGATGGAGGCGCTCTATGACATCAAAGGGCGAAAACTTCAGTACTTCGGCCACATGATCCGCTATGAAAATACCGACTTCTTCGATTAATTCTAGAGGGTAAAATCGAAGGAATACCAAATAGCGATAGCCATGATTAGGCCCAATGTTCGTTGCGGAGATGGATAAAAAAGAAGATGAAGAAGAAGAATGTTTTGACCGTTACATCGCTGGAATCAAATTATTCGGTTAGATAATAGAGAGCTTTTTCTTGGTTTGTTCAGACTCATGTTTTACAGCTAAAAATTTTATCAATAGTGGGAAGATGTACGATTTCAAGTCGAAGTCATCTCATAAATATTGCACACTTTTATGAAGTTATGGTATTTCATCAATCGCACTCGTTAACACTCAACACTGTCCAGTCTGTCCAGATCTTTGATAGTTCATTCGTTTGCAAAAGCTCGAAAATTGTACTGCTGTCGAGAAATAAACAAACGAGTCCAAATTTCTCAACACAAAAACATTCAACGTTAACTCGATCTCGTTGATGTTTTATTCTGGGGGTTGGGCGTTGGGTCAGCCCAAAACGACATCAAACTGCTTCGTTCAAAGCGAATCTCGGATTATCCTTTTCCCTCACTCCGCTGCCCGAGCGGAACAGGTAGTTGAAAGAATTCGAGAACTGTATGGAATTTGCTACAGTTGGAAAACGCTTTTTGAGGCCACTAAAAACGATCAATGAGCCGTGGATGTGGGGAAAACTTGGAAACAGTTCTGCGTGAAATTATAACACAATGTACAGCTAGATGAAATAGCTCTAATTCGCAAAAGAGCTTCAAAGCTTTTCTTTTTTTTAAACAGTAACTAACAGTCATCGAGTTTAATTTTGGTCAATCTCCATTCCTTTTCACTTACTACTGCCCTCCTAGATTTTCTTTCCAAATGGACACTTAGTATGTGTCCAGGTTTCCGAGCCATAAATTGAACTTGGCCGCATCAGCACTTTGAACCGAAGGATCTTGGTTTTCCTGAAAGCAGTTTAGATTTTAGATGTTTTCGGAGACCTCGGTAACTCTCATTGCCAATTGCTGAGCATCCATTGTTGTTAATTTCCGGTTTCAGGTATATGAAGAAGATGAGTGAGAAAAGACATGACTTTTTTGCTTTTACTATTTACAAATTTCGAGTGAAAATTTTGTCATATCTGCTTTTCGACTCACGGCTTTCAAATACTTCTGAAAGATTTTCCAGCAGCGAGGGAATACTCTCCGAAAATAAAGGAAAACAAATCTTTTGACAGATAATTTCATACCGGATGACGAATAATTTGGATTTCCGTTTCCTGTTTTTTCAGTGAGTCTGTTTTAATTTTGGCGAATCTCCAGAGAAGTAGTAAAAGTGGCCGCCGTCGTTGTCGTCGTCATCGTCATCATCAAAGTTCGCGAATGAAAAAGGGAAAATTGTCGACAGAAAAAAAATTTTATAACGGCTTCCCCAATTTATGCATGGCGATGCAATTTAATTATTTCTCTCTCTCTCCCTCTCTCCTCGCTTTTCTCCTTCCGGGATAGTGGCGCTCAATGCCTACAATTTCTCCTCGTCCTCCTGCTCTTCCTCCTGGTACAACAGGAATACACTCGGAGAAAAAAAGCCAAATTGAGTTTGACGGAAGCAAAAATTTCATTTTTAAAGTTAATGACTTCTCTGAGCTGGTCTGTCAGAGTAAAAAAAAAATAATTTTTTTTTTAATTAGCGAAATTTTTCCTTCCGAATTAACCCAACCGTTGATATTAAATAATTAATAGTTTAACGTCGGAACGCTTTTGCAGTTCTGCCAACTTTTCTTAATGGGAAAAAAGAAAATCAAAAAAAAGTCCAGGAAACGAGAGAATTTCAATTTGTCAAATAAAGTTTCCTTTTCGCTGTTTCTCATGTTAAAATTAAAAAGTCGCTATGTTTAAATTAAACTAAATTATTTATAAAAAGAAAACCTCGGGACACACAAAAAGAATTTTTTCAAAGTGAAAGTAAATGTTGCTTGAAATTAATTTTTGTATTGTTTTGAGCTTGTGTGCGGAAGATGTAGTGTGTTGGTGTGTGTTCATTGTATATGTTACTGTGAATGTCATAAATTGGATGAATCCGCCGTTTCCCGGCGATTATTCATAATCACTAACTAACTAAGCTTGATAATAGTGACAGAACACGGAATGTGTATCACATTTATCGGCTACTTTATAATATCTCTAACTCGTAATGGAGAGGTTTCATAAAATTGACATGACCAAGAGTTGACAAAGGTCAAGAAAGACAAGCGGATGAGCTTACCAGTAAAAATCTACGTAAGCGGCCAACACACGAGATGAAGAAGTAACAGAAGCCAAGCGTCTGAGCAAGCTTTTATTAAATTCCCCATAACGAGTTGGAGATTTTATAAACTAGTCAATAAATGTAATACACATTCCGTGATCTGTTATTGTTACCAAGCTTAGTTAAAAAATTTTCAGTCAGTGATTATGAATAATCGGCGGGAAACGGCGGATTCGTCCAATTTATGGTTCTCACCGTAACATATAAACTGTATGCATGGGGTTCGCTTCGTTTTCACGATGCGTCAGCTTTTCTCCTGTGCGGAGACGAAAATGAGAAGACTTCGAGGGCTCGAGCCCCCCTGGGGCTTCCTCTTCCTCCCTACTTTTCCATTTTATTTTCTGAAATGAGTCTTTTCTTAATATTTGATGTGAAATCCTCTGAGGGATTTTCCCTGCTGTGAATATGTATTTCAACACTGGTTAATAAATATCTTCGCGTCTCTCTTTTGCCCCTCTCTGGTCCCATCTCCATCTCCTCCTCCTCTCGGCCCTCTCTCTCTCTTTCATTTCACCTCGTCCTTCCTTCTTCATTCTCTCTTTGATTCAACTAGGCTCATGTTTCGCCTTTGATTTTATCCCGCCTATTCTTTTGTGTGTACGTGGGTTTGCCTTTTGTTTTCAAGTCTTTGACTGGAGATTTTACACGTAAATATATAATGGCACCTTGATCTTTGCTTTATGAGGGGGAAAGTCACTGGAAACCTGTGCTCAGTCACTACTTTCGCTGCCTGGACCCGAAATTTTCGTTTTCTTATTTTTGGGTACCTTTGGACGCAATACCCAATTTCAGAGTCGTATTTTAATCTCTCTTGTTGTAAATATTTACAGAGCTTTGCTCCATAATATTCTCAAAGATGTTTATTTACACAAATACAAGTATAATGTATGTGTTATATTATATATTATAAAATAAGGAACAGAGTGGAATTTCGAAAAACAACGATAGGGGTCTCTGAATTATTCTGTTTGTAGTTTCGGTCCGGCACTTTAATTTCACTCATGGATTTTATGAAAAATTAGGCGAGAAAGAGGTTTGAGTGTCTGCGTGTTATGTAGTCATAATTGGTTTAGAAAAAAAATAGCTTATGTCTGTATACTCTATATAGTACATTGGGTTATAATACCGCGTCATGTTTAAAGATAAAACCAACGTTTCGTCCAGAGCTATCTAAATGGACGAAATTATGGTTTCATCTTTAAACATGACGCGGTGTAAAAACCCAGGATATAATGTTTTTAATTTCATGTTTGACGGCCGTGGTTACAAAACCTTAAAACATGAGCGCGACAGTATCTGAAACAATGACAGATACTTCACCTAGAAACTGCTCCACAGGAGTTTTTGCAGAGTCATGGCAACGTTACATTTCGTTAAATGGATTCTGCAACGCCCACATAAAGCAGTGAGTTCGCCTCGTTTTACTCTTCAGTCAGCATAATAATTGAACAGTCTTGTCCGATGTTTGGCCTTCTTTGGAAACAGGAACAAGGACCTTGCTGAACTAAGCACCCAACATTCTCATCATCCATCTGGTTCTTCTAGCAGGGATGAAAGGAAACACGACATCGAAATAAGTTACGTGAGACAACGGACATTTGCTTCCAACATTGCGTGCTGTTAGTGTCAGAAGTCATCTCCACTCAAACCAACTCTCTTTCATAAAAAACGAGTTTTCAATGACTCGAAATCATTTCGGATAATCCCTTATCACTAAAAAAAGTGAAAATGGGAGGGATGAAGCAAACGCAGGGGATAAAACGAACAATTAAATTATTTACGGGAACGGAAATGCACACATACATGGATGAATAATAACATATGCCGAGGGGCGAGGTTCGCATATGTGCGCGGGTGTCTCTCGTTACCTACCTGCCTACCATCTTGGCAGTTCTCGTTTTCATTTTTAATTTCAATTAACTACCTCTTTCTACCCTTTTCCTCTGTACTGTACCAACCCGTGCGAGAAACGGGAGGCAAAGTGGAAAAAAAAGTCTCGCGGGGGTGAGAGTGGTTTAGAGTGAAAAATCCGCCGCCATTAAACATAGAGATCGAAACGCGGGGATGAGGAGGAGAGAGAGAAGAGGGAGGATGAGAGAGAGGTGATTTATTATTAGCCAGTGAAACATGGAGCTGGCTTCTATGACTCTTTCTACAAGAAATGACAAATCGCTTTCCGAAACAATTCATCGCCGAGACTGATATTGCAATAAAAATCAAACGAGCGCCAAATTACAGCGACATTTATTACGTCAGCCAACATTATCATGTTTTTCCTTTTATTTTGTTTCGGTTAATCCCTTCCTTTGTTATTTTACACGAGTAATTACCCGCATCAGGAATTATATCTCGGCGCTCATGCGCCCTTCAATCCGACCCTTGTTCCCAACCTCGAGATAAATGGCCCATTTATAAGCCACCGGTTGAGATTACCAGATAATTTCTTCGCTCATCAGACACATTTCTCCAATCACATGGGCTCCATCTATCAGACAAGAGACGCACGGGGTGATCAAATGGAATCCTTTCCCAACATCATGTCTCTACAGAGCCCTCCCTTCCTCTCTTCCTCATTTGGGGCTTCTATGGCTGACTATAACATTGTAGCAATTGTATCTAACTTTAGATAACACTTTATAGACTTTTCTTTTATTTTTTTTCAGTCCTTCAGACTTTTCTTTGGTTATCGAGAGACGAAGTTTAATCAAACTTTCCCCTTTATTGGTGGTTGTTAAGTAATTAATTTCCTCTGTTTTTGATTTCAGGTTTAGATGTTCTGTAAAGGGCTTTTCCACAAATTTGTCCGGTCCTTTTCTTTTTTGTCTTCATTTGTTGATATGTCTGTCCTTATTATAAGATTCTGTGTCTTTCTATCTCTCCGAAACGATTTACTTTTGTTTTAAGATTCTACTTCATTCCTTGTATCTTTCTTTTGTAGCTTTTTTATGTTTTCCAACTATTTCTCCTCCTTCCTTCTGTTCTTATTTCTCTCATTTGAGTAAGTTGTTCTCGGAACACGATTTCAGTGTATAAAGTACCACTAATTCCGAATAAACATGAAAAGTTAACATCGACGATTCGACAACTAGGAGTTGTTGGTATCACTCACGGTCGAGGTAAACACTGAAAGATTGAAATAGAACCGAGGACAAAGCTTAAAGGTTTGAACGGACCTTTAACAGAATGGTTAGAGGAAAGGCCATACTGACTAGTTGGTTCAGCCAGGTGCATCATTCATGCTCTTTGTTTAAAATTGGCGAAATTTCGGTGGACTGAAAGAGAAAAAGGAGAAAGACAACCACGACCTAAAAAAAAGCGGAAATCCAACAATAATTGATGCAGGACCGCGAAAAGATAATAAAAAAAATTCAAAATTAGATTTAATAAATCTCTACGGTCTGGAGAAGGGCCGGTCGTATCTTGAGCCTTGGCATTAGGCCTAAATGACGTCGATTTGGCAAGCGAACCGGATGAGAAGAAAGTGGGAGAAAGTTAAGAAAATTCCCACAAGACTTTTCCTCTTATTTTTTTCGTGAAATATTGTGTCGTCAAAACAAACAGCAGGACAGAATGCACCACCCTTCATTCCTACTCCTCCACCTCACTACCTTCGAAAATCCCTTTCACTTTGGAGTTGTCTTTGGTCTGGTGCCCGTCATCTCTTCGATGATGTCATTGGCCAAAGGTTTCCCTATCACGTCATCGTTCAATCCGTTTTCCCACGTGTCCGCACGTCACCGATCGTATTGCGGTTGAGTCTATTAATTTTTTTCCATGTCTCTCTCGTGTCTCTTCATCGATTGCTGACTTTTTTTTGTTTCGTTCGGGTGAGAGGTCATCAATTCTCATTTTTTCTGATTAATCGACTCGTTATTTCGGTTCCGTTTCCGGTGGCTACGAAGCTTGTAAATCAAAAATTTTCATTTTTAAAAAAATTTTTTTTGTGTTTGGGCGCCGTTGGAGTTTTGTTTGAACGTCGGTTTGAGTTTTTCCGTTTTGAGAAAGACTCCCTTTGTCGAATAGTCGTGTCTGTCCGTCATCCGTGTCCCATTTCCCTATCCTCTCTCATTCCTTATTGAAATGATTGGGTCTGAAGTCTAACAAAATTTCTTGGAGGCCTTCTATTAATATTTATTGCTTCCCCGTCAACTTTTTTTCCTCTTTTCTATTATCTTTTTTAACTATCACAGTTCAGAATTTACCTTTTTGCTGTGTCATTTTCTCTCATCACCAATGTACTTGATGCCCGAATCAATATTCTCAATACAACACTTTTGATCCTAAGACCTCAATATTCAAATTCATTCTTAACTCGAAAGATCAAAAGTCAAAGATTCTCTTTCAGCAGAAGGTCGGCCCCTTTGTTTCAAACAAGCGAAAACCATTTCTTTATAGGGTGATACAATATCCGTCCCAAAAGTTCGCGAAATAATTTTATCCCGTTGGCAACCCCGGCTGGCAACTTCCTGGTCATATTCAATGATCGAATGAAACGGCTGGCAGCGATTCTTTTAAGCAGGAAATAATATTTTGAAAATTTTTGGGGGCAAAAAATTCCGGAAACTTTCGGGAAAGACCCTGTAGTTTACCTCCTCTTCTCTCTTAGGATTCATTTCACTTCAAGTCTACCAACATATCAAAATTGTTCTTGAAGTCTTCCCAACTGAACTGAGTCTTCCAATTTCCAGACAACAAAGAATCTGCTTGTAATGTAAATCCACCCTGACAATCCCTTTTCACGAAGGGGTGTAAGTCACCCCAACAGGTCTTTCCTTCGAGGGCGAGATCATTTCCTCACAGACATGCTATCGACTTTGCGTATAAACCAAGGACAAAATAAGGAGATGAACTTCAAAATATTTTGAAGCCGCAAGGAGAGAAATGTTTCGACAAGCTCTAATCTGATGTTAACTTTTCTTTTTGTCTTCCATCCTTCTCTTCTCTCTTCTCTCCCCTCTCTCCTTCTTTCCACTTCCTGTTCCTCTCAAAACAAAAAGAAGAAAGTTACATGAGTTGAGTAAGTGTTCTTCGCACACGATTTTTACCTTTTTCATTTCTTTTTTCCTTTTTTTCTTGTTTTCTGTTTCTTACGAGTGAAAACTTACAAAACTTTCCCATTTTTAGTTTGGCTCCAATTTTCAAGTGGGCTTCCGGTAACGAAGTTAACAAATTTAATCTTCTCAGCAATTATTTATCAAACTTTTTTAAACACTTCAAATTTTTTTCTCCTTTTTTTCTTAACTTTTCTCTTCAGAAAAAGTATTCATGATTTCATTATTTCAATTTATAGTAGGCAGCCAATGACCAGATTCCCTGCCGGCGTATTCTAACTCCGTTCCTCTTCCTCCTCATCCTCCTTCATTCCCACTCCATTTGACTTTTTTCATATTATAGTTGTTATATTTGTAGCGTCCTAAGCCGCTCACAATGTTATTGAATCAAAAGAAAACAAAGACAAAAAAGTAAACAAAAGAAATGCGGTGCATTTCCGGTGCAAGGACAAAAAGGAAGAACTTAGACGAGTCTCGAAGCGTTCGGAAACTACGAGAACTTTCTCTCATGTAAAGCTTATGGGAAGAGAAGCTTCCGTAAAATTCGAGAAAGTTCGAGTACTAGTTTCCGGAAGCTTCGAGACTATTCTTAGCTTAGCCGTAGATATATAAAAAGAGGTCGCACTTTGCCGGGTGGTCAGTCAGTGAGTCAGTGAGTCATTATTGAATGAAAAGTGTCATGTAAACAATAAGTTATTTCTGAATAAACCTATTTCTAGTAAAAATGGTATTTTTGTTTTTACAATATTTATAGTATATTTGAGTTTTAATTTTGTTTTCACCCTTTTTTGAATATAACGGGATACGGGAGGAGACTATGAACCTGCGCCTATAGCTTTTAGTCTGGCACTTAACCACCACACTACAGACCTCCCGCTTTTTTCATGTTTACTGCACACTGTAATTTAATAAATAAATCATTGGAATTTAGACCAAACTTTCCTCCACTAGAACATCTTAAAACCTCCTTCTTCCTCCCTGGTGCGCTTTCCAGTTACATTATACAGGGTCTGCCCAAAAATTCCCGGTAGTGTTTTGGTTAAAAAAAAATCATTTATTAAGTATCAGTTCAAAATGTTTTCAGAACTTTTCAAAGTATTTTTTGCTTCCAACTTTTCATCTGATCGTGAAAATGCTCAGAAAATCGCCAGTTAGCGTTGCCAATTATAAAAAATCTTTCTGGATGAACCCAGTAAGATTAAACGAAGGGATTATCAAATATTATCAAATACTCCTCTCTACTTGCGGTTCATCCCAATGCTTAAACAGCATCCCATCGCAATAAACAAGAACAACGACGCTCTAAAAGACAAACTCTTAACCTTCATCCATCTGCTCTTTTCTACTTGTCATTACTCTATTACTTAAGTCTCTTTACCTGTTCGAATTCCAAGTTACACTTTCAATATATTAAAAAGGCTGAGATACTACTCTGTTCCCTTGATACAACCCCTTTAAAGCTTCCTTGATCAGTTTGATCCTCTTTTAGTTCTCGAAAGGAAAACCACGCGACTGAAGGTCAAGAAACCCAAAACCAAGAGCGCAACAAATGAAACTGAAGCCACCATTATAATTTGCCATTTGTTCCGCACAACCCTGACTCCGTCCCTGCCTAAGCTCCCACCCCTCCCGTGTTTCTTGTCTTTCATTTCTCGTTCTTCACGTGAAAATGGAACCTTAAAAAGCGACAAGGAAGAATGGAAATTGTTTTTTTTTTCTCTTGTTCTCTTGTTCCTGAAGAGGAAGGAGGAGAGAGAGGAAAAGTCTTTCTCCCGTGTATTACAATAAATGATGAGCTGGTTCGTAAGTAGAGAGTTGACAGGGCAAAAACTCTTCTTTGCTTTGTGTTCATTCCTCAAACAAAATCGACTAAAAGCATTTTCTTTTTTTATTATCCTTAATGGACTTTTGTCATATGATAGGATAAAATAAATTCGTTACTGTAAACAAAAAATGTCGGTTCAAAGTTCTCTTCTCCATTTTTTCTTTATTTTCATTCGGAATTTTCTTTCCTTCTTTTCCCCCAAAACGAGACTTCCAATATCTTCTAATTTACTTCAACTTCATTCGTGTTTTCTTGAAAGCTCAAAATTTAGAAAATGTTCTCCTTCCTTAATCCATTCCCACTCGAGATGTAACTGTCTTGTCTGCTAAGCCGCTTGGTTTTATACCCCAATTTGATGTTCCGGAAATCCTTGGTATTGTATTGCTCCCCTGAACCAGGTTCCTAATATTCTTTGTATACTTACTTACTTTACTTTTACTTTTCATAGACCCGCTTATCCGTTAGGGTCGCGGGGTGAGGGAGGCAATCAAAAACTTCCAACTGGAACGATCTTCCGCTATTGAAGTCAGAGAACCCGGGGTTATCAGGCGGGATTCAGCCAAGGCCTTCACCCCCCTGAGCCACCACTGCCGCGGACGGCCACGGGGCCGCTTTCCTCCAGAGCACTCCGACAGGACCCGACGAACCAGACGTTCTGGGGGGAGCCTCTGAACGTGCCCAAGCCATAGGAGTATGGATCTCACGATCCGGAGAAGAAGCGGCTCGACCTGAAGCCCCACACGAATGGCTGTGTTACGACACCTCGATACACCGGTCACCGCTCGGAGATACCTCATTTCGGCCGCGTGGAACTGATCCTTTCGGTCATCACCCACACCGCATGACCATAAGTGAGGACAGGTACATAAACGGACCGGAAGATGCTGAGCTTTGCCTGCCCTCCTCACTACGGACCGCCCCAGCCTGAGCGATTCGCGACGCGATCTCTGCGTCTGTCCCGCCATCACTCGTGAACCAGACCCCCAGGTACTTGAACTGCACCAGCGTGACCCCGCGAAGGCGGATGTCGCACTTAACGGGCTTCCTCGAGATTACCATCACCTCCGACTTGGTCACGCTGATCCTCATCCCGGCCTCGGCACATGCAGCATCGAAACCGTTTAGTGCCCGCTGGAGTTCAGACTGGGTGGATCCCAGAAGGACGAGGTCATCCCCGAGGTCAAGCAAGATGCCCCGCCTTCAGGTCCCCATATCTGAAACTCTCATTTCCTCGGCTGCACTGTAGCATCCAATCCATATAAATTATGAAAAGAAGACGCGACAGCATACACCCTTGGCGGAGACCAACGGAAAGGTAAAAAGGCTCCGACGTGACGCCATTTATCCTGACGCAGCTCCTCCATCTCCCGTACAATGACTCCATGGCCCTCAAGAGACAACCACCGATGCCATATGTCTGGAGGACCTTCCAGAGTCTCCCGCGAGGAACCCGGTCGTAGGCCTTTTCCAAGTCGATGAAACAGGCAAAGACTGGTCGGGTGTACTCCCAGGACCCCTCGAGGATGAGCTTCAGGGTCAGGAGCTGGTCGTTCGTGCTTCTTCCGGGACGGAATCCACATTGGCCCTCCCCCAGCCTGTCCTCGACCACGGATCTGCAACGGGCCTCCAGCACCTTCGCAAAGACTTTCCCGGGGAGACTTAGCAGGGTGATGCCCCTATAATTGGAACAATCACTCCTGTTCCCTTTCTTAAAGATGGGGACAATCGCCCCGGGCTGCCAATCCTCCGGCCCTGTTCCTCTTTGCCAGGCCATCTTAATTACGTGAGTGAGCCAAAGGACTCCCTCTTCCCCTAGTGCCTTCAACATCTCGGGCCGAATTTCATCCACACCAGCAGCTTTGCCGCTCTTGAGCGATTTAATCGCCCGACCGACTTCAGCCCTCTCCTCGAAGAGGAGAGTGCCGTCGGAGTTTTACCCCTCCAACGGCACCCGGATTCCTCCTCTGAGGCGGCTGATGGTCTGCAAAAACCTTTTCCTGGCAGATCCATAGTCGGATTCAAGCTGCTCGCCGAACTCCTTCCAAGCCCGCTCCTTGGCTGTTTTCACAGCCAACTTGTAAGTCCTTCGCCCATAAACGTACCGGCGTCGAGAGAGTTCGTCCTTCCGGTGTAACCACACCTTGAAGGCTTCCTTCTTCTCTTTAATGGCCCGCCGGACCTCCGGGTCTTCCCACTAGGGAGTCCGCCTAAAGCCACTGGCCGCAAAGCCTAAAGCCGTTTCACCCCACAAGCTGCCTCCGCGGATCCGATCGGTGACGGCTGTTTTAAACAGACGCCACTCCTCCTCCACTTCAGCCTTAACAACCTCTCCCCGTTCGGGTTACAGTCGGGATGTAACTGTCTTGTCTGCTAAGCCGCTTGGTTTTATACCCCAATTTGATGTTCCGGAAATCCTTGGTATTGTATTGCTCCCCTGAACCAGGTTCCTAATATTCTTTGTATACTTACTTACTTTACTTTTACTTTTCATAGACCCGCTTATCCGTTAGGGTCGCGTGTGCGTTGTTGCCACATGTGCGTTGAAGTCCCCCGTCAGGATACAATTGTCCGCTTTAGCCGCTATTTTCATAACGGCTTCCACGTCCAACAGGAAGGCGGTATACTCTGACTGGTCGTTAGGTGCGTACACCTGCAGAACAGCCAGAGTTGACGTCTTCAATTGAAGCGTCAGTACCGCCATCCTTCCCCCCAACGGGGTCCATTCAATCACCCGGTCCGACAGCCGGGGGCTCGTGATATCCCACGCCTGCGGCACCATTGCAGGGTCGACTCGGAGCAGAAGAGCTTCCATCCGTCGGGAAGATCCACGGTCTCGGAGCCCTTTTCTTGGTGGAGAGACACCCAGGATATCCAAACGATACCTTTTGGCCTCCTCCACCAGTTCTAGGCGCTTCTCCACCGTCAGCGAGAAAACATTCCATGTTTCGGTTCTAAGTCGTCGTCGTCGTCGTCGTCCAGTCATCCATCCTATATTGCTTCCCCCCCTCTCGGGCATTGGGCCTTACCCCCGCGACCCCCAAAACTGATGGCGAGTTCATTATTGTGTTTCTCCATAGCGTGGGGATTTAAGGGGGAGATGGAGGTCCACCCAGGCAGTGTCTCCTGTACCGGGGTAAGGCTACTTACTCGGGGAGGGCCACAGGTATCCCCGAGGCTCCGTTCACGACACAACTCCCTTGTGCCACGCACCCCATGAGACGGATAGCCTAACACCTTAGGGTTGGAAGGCTGATTGCAGTGTGAAACCACTGGGGTCGCCACATCCCTACGCCAAATATTCTTTGTATAATCTTATGATAATAATGATTATTTTAATAGTATGATTTTATATCTCTTTAAATGAAGATAAAATTTTCCAATGTAAGATTAGTCCTGAACCACATAAACCGGGGCCTCAATTTCTGACGTTATTTCCACCTTGAGAGTGATCAAAGTCGAACTACTTGACTTTCATAAATATTGCACACTACAGTCATCAGTTTGGCAAACGATTTTTTGGTCTACATTCTTCTTGTTTCTTATGATAAGGAGACCATGTCAACGTCTAATAAATATCTTGGAAAGCAATGGAAGATAAATAGTCAGGAACAAGATACGGACCAACAGAGTGTGTACCAAATGTAACACTTCAATCACTGGTATTAAAAATGCCTCAACTCATCACATTATAATTTGGACGCGTTGTTCGAAACGGGTTTCCAACAGCGCGGAGGGGTTTATAAACATAAAGATGTGACAGAAGAGCTAAAATGAGGATTAATCCAAGGATGGGGAAGAGGACTTCTCCCAAACCCTCCACCACCGTGCATGATGACCTCTCATCAATCCTTTTAAATCCAAAAACCAAATCCTGGCGAATGGGATCTTGGCACCCACGAGGAATGGTTTCGGTCAAGACATCATTAAACGTGGAAACGAACCGGAAATGGGAACCCGACAAAAAATCATTTTTGCTCAAATCCTTGGAAAAAGTAAACAAAATAAATTTTCCCCGGAAGCCCTTTGTCATATTTTAAGACCTCTCACATTAAATTTGGGATCCTCGATAATAAATTTTAAAGTACGGCCTTGGAAACAGGCCATGTTTCCTTCCAAAAAGACAGTGTCGGAGTGAGCATGGGTTCTAAGCATACATTAGGCATAGTTGAGAAGTTTACTGGAGGAAGTGACCGAAATAAAGACAAGGTTCAGGAGTTTTTCAAAAGAAAATTAATCGTTAAATATTTACGCGAGCTGGTGGGCCCCTGGCGCGCAGACCGTAATGAGGAATTTATTTGGACGGCTTTTATTTTCTAGGGTAGCATCCCCTAAAACTTTTTCCAACATCGGTCAAAAACCTATGAATTTATTTAAGAGAAGAGGAAAAAGAGTGGCGGAGGAGGCAACTATGTATGCAAAAAATCAGAAAAGGAGAATAATAAAATGTTGTATGTATGATGTTCCGACGTTTAAATGGGAAAATATGAGGTTTCCTTAAGGGAAGGGAGGTTGGGAGCTCGAACAGGAAACCCAAAGGACGACTAACAAAATTTATAGCGCGTATCTCGCCCTGCGTTGGCGCGTCCTCACACAAGAATTCACCACATTTTCCTCTTTATCTCCGAATGAATTATTTTAACTTTTGTTATTAAAAAACTTGGAATTTTTCTTTCTTTCTTTTTTTTTGTGAACTCTTATAATTAATTAATAGACCCAGGAATGCAGGACCCCGAATTCCTTTACACACATCAACACCTCCCACCCTCTCATTCGTTCCACACTCACCGCCTTTATACAATGTTTTAAAGTTTCAAATGAAACAAACGCCAACTCTCAACGCCATATTGAACCCAAGTTTCGCCGTTTTAATAGCAATGTTTGTTGTCAAGTAGGAATAAGTGGGCCAGACTGTATTTCACTGCCTTCAATGGTTGTACAAGTCGATGATAGGAGGCTGTGATTTGTTCAAACACTCATTTTATTCTCTATCTACTATCTACCTCAAGAATTTTCACCTCGTTTTGCTTTTTAAGTCTTCACAGCCTGGGTTTGTCAAAGCAATCCGACTATAGCAACCAAGAACAGTTAAACAAGTTGACTTCCAACTGTCTTGATAATATCTTCTTCTTTTCCTTCTTCCGTCTGTAAAATTCTATTCGTTCCATTTATTTAGAAACTAAACGTGGAAAGCAAACAAAAAACGAAGGAAAAAAACCTAATTAATAATTCTTCCTTCATTTTTACTATAATTGCATTTATAAAAGTCGAATGGAATTTTATGATTTCAAAAGAAGATGGATTTTTGCATTAAAAAATGGGAGGGCTGTGAGAAGAAGCGAGGTAGGAGAAATGGGATTTTTATGTTTACAAGATTGAAAGGTTTTAAAAATTTCACCATTTGGAGGACGTCCATCGAAGCGGACGCTCTTGGCTCACACGAAAAGTACTCCTAATGTCATCAAATGCAAACTAACAGAGGGTTCGCCCAAAATTTATCTGATAGTTGATACACCCGAAAGAAAAGCAAGGCTCGAGGTTTTTCATAGTCCCTTTTCGATGTTGTCGGGCTCCGGAGAAGGTCGGGAAACTTGAGGCTTCTCATTAAGAGGTTTCTCTTAAATAAGGAAAATGAAAATAATCTTTGTTCTCATTAGCAACTTCTTTAACAAGGAGAGAGGGAGAAAAAAAAGAAAGAAGAAATTTATGCTGATGATTATTCATGTTTTCTTTTCCGTATTGAGATTCAGGAAACGGAAGCCAGAAGAAAGAAAAAAATCGAGCTGTCTGGTTTCGACAGAAGTGGGTAATTAAAAATGGAAATGCCGCCATTCATTAGATCCGCTTCATAAATCCCGAAGAAGTTGTCATCAAGACGATCCAAAGGGAAATCACCAGTTTAATGCTCCCTAAGACGGTGTGAACGGGAGGGGTTTAGAGGGAGGATAGAAACCAGAAGACCGAACGACGAACGAAGACATTTGTACAACTTAGGTAGTAAAAGATGTCGAATATGTGGATAGGTAAGCCGAAACATAGGAGGGGTTGAAGGCGTTGTGGGGTGAAGAAGAAGAAGACTTCTTTTGCCGGAGGAACGGGAAAGATGCTGAGAAAAGGAAATTGGACGTTCCAAGGTGGGCATCTGGCCAATTACTCCTGTCGGGTGTTCTGGGACTATGACATTGGTAATTGTCTTTTTACATTTATTTTCTTTCTCTCCCTCTCCTCTCTTCCTCCCTCCATTTTCCTCCTCTTTCTCTCTTTTCTTCTTTTCTTTCTTTCTTTCTTTTTTTCTGTTCCTTTTCATACCACTTCTTTGCCACCTCAGATTTTCTCTTCAGGTTCCAATATCGTTACCATTAAAAATTATATTATGGTTTTGTTCTCGTTACTCTAACTATCCTCCAGATTTGTGACGTCTTTTGTTAAAAGACTCAAAAGTAAGGCTCTAAAATTCTGTTTCCAAGTAAAAGGATGATTTCACAAATGACGATAGTTCGAGAAGGAGACAGAGCCCAGGGTTGTAATTTAGGGGTAAAATTGTCATTTATTCAGGTAGATGGGTTTTTAGGAAAGGAGAAGGAAAACTGTTTTCTTTAACAGGAAAATACGTGGAATTTGGAGAGAAAAAAAATTGAGTCACGAAATCCGATGATAACGTTCATAATAAGGTAGAATAGAGGAGGATGAAGAAGGAGAGAGTGTGAGGAAGTGGAGAAAGAATAAAAGAGACGGAGGAGGAGGAAAGAAAGCTCTCGCGAATTTTTATTTCGAGAATAATCTTTTGTTGCTTTTTTCAGTCTTTATAAAAAGGAAGTTTGCGTAGCCAAGTACTTCCCAAATTGGCGTTTATACGATATAATATTGTTCCTTACCTAAAAGCCTTATCTTGTTCCCGGATTCATCATTCCTCCTCCTGCTCCACTTCCCCTCATCCACCATTCCCCACCGCCTTTTCACATCCAGACTCATCTCATTTCCTTCACACTTTCGCTCACCTCTTTCCTCAAACTTTCTTCCCTAGCCTCATTTCTAGTTCCCCTCGAACCTCTCATTCCTTTCTTGCCTTTCAGTCTTCCCCATCTAGAGGCAAAATCCTCCTCACTCGTGACAAATCCACCTGAGTTTGAATGCACACCCACGTTTATATTGGAAACCGCCACACGTTACGCTCGTACCCGATTTTCTCAAAAGTTCCTGGAATGATTTTTGTAGTCGATATTGAATAGATGATTTTTAGAATTTTTTAGAAACTTATCTTGACAATCAACCAGTGGCGACAAAGAAGAAGAAGAAAAGGAAACAAAATGAGTTAAGAGAAAGAGTAAAAGACAATTAGTCGGTAGGCTCGAGGACGACAATCCTGCTACCTCTCACCCTTCTCATCATAAGTGCTTTTCATGCTCAGAAGTTCATACACTCGCATTCAAATATCGCACACCCTTGTCAGGGATCCGTTTCAAAAATATTGCACACTTTAAAAAAACTTCATTTCCTAAATAAGGTTTAAAAAGAATATGGAATAGAAATGAAAAGATTCAGAAATCAGTTTGGTGTAATACAGATCCTGCTGAAGAGACGAAAGTGACCAATAGCCTGACGAATAAAAAATTATTTTCTGCTGAACAGCTGGATTCCAAGTTCGGACCTCACATACAAAATGTCTTCTAAAGATTTCGTTACCATTTCTTGCATCCGAACGGGGCATGGAAAGCACAGGAAAGAAGGAAAACGAGAAGAGGAGAGAGACATGAGAATTAAGTTGTATTCTGTTGATCACGAAGGCAGTGTCCGTTATTTCCAGTTGGGGCCTCCGGATTTATGTTGCAAGGCGACATAGAAAAGAAAGACATATTTTTCATCCGACACAGAAAATTGTGAAGATGTCAAGAGCAGGGAACGACTCCGGCAGAAAACAAATAGGCTGCAGTATATCCTCGTTGTCGTTGATGTTGAGGGGTCGTCGGTGGGAAAGTCACGAACATCATCTCTTTCCTCCTCCTCTCCTTTCCTCCTCTTTCACTTATTCTGTTTATTTCCTCCATCGTCGCCGATC
Source organism: Columbicola columbae (assembly GCA_016920875.1). Lineage (NCBI taxonomy): Eukaryota > Metazoa > Arthropoda > Insecta > Psocodea > Philopteridae > Columbicola > Columbicola columbae. Next base: position 1,055,371 of record JADMLL010000008.1, read on the forward strand.
CTATTAGGTTTTCCTCAAGGTAACTTTTTCTCCAGGGGACGCCTTTCCTTCTTTCTTCCTTCTTTTTCCTTCGTTTTCCATGAAAGTTTCCATCTCATTTCTGATTTCCTTAAAAACTATTCGAAAAACCTTTTTTTCCTTTCTTTCTTTGACTTGAACGAGTCTTCTTTCTTTTAAGTCGATTCGTCCTTCAGTTGCCAAGATGGTCGAAAGCCCTTCCTCGTTTCTAGTTTGACCGAAACTCCAGAGCAAAACCCTCGAGCCAGCTTCAATTGTTCCGTTCAAAGAATGAGTGTCGCTCTCATAAACCCTCCCTGCACTTCCGAGTCCTCTGGTTTCATTTTGAAATTCCTCACTCTCGCCATCACCAACTTCCTTTGAAGAGAAACTCTAGCCTCAAAAAGGAAAATTTGGTGCAGACCCTCCTCTTCTCCACTTTCTCTTCCTTCTCCCCCGCGTGCCCACTTTCTCTTTTCACGTTCCGATCCCGGATTAATAAGACGGATGAGGCGGAGATAGTGGAAGGTTGACTTTCCTCCCTTTCCTCGGATGGAAAATCCACGTTCAACCAGTGTTTCCCTCTCCTCCTCCTCCCTCATCCCAAATCTTCCGACATCCTCACTACATGGACGGTGTCAGATAACAACGTGCGACACTTCACAATCGCGTTGCCATAGAAACAACCGCATCTTACCGAGAACATACTAACTAATGATCTTTACCAAATAGGATCCCAGGACACGATGGTTGGGGGCAGCAGCGGCAGCAGTGGTGAGGGACGGGAGGATCAAATGGCTAAACGAAAAGCCAACTTTTTATTCTGACACGTATTCGCCCTTAGCCCGAATTCCTCTTTCCCCTCCTACTACCATTTTTCTTTCTTTTCTCTTTTTTTGACTTTTTGCCGGACCAAAAACCAAAATTCAACCGAGAAAGGATGCCAGCTTAAACGGTTTGGTTTAGGGCTAACAGAAAGTGGGCAAAAACGTTTTACATTCTGGTTATTCTACCTCTCTGCAGAGATATATATTTAAGAAAAGACCTCCTGATTTTGCCTTCAAACTTTTATTTTGGTTGGAATAAGAGAGCATAAAACAAGAGCTCAAAATCTTTCTAGGTTGGATGTAGCGCACGTTTTGGGGTGTAAGCGTCGCATAATATTTAGAAAAATTTGAGTTTACACAAAGAATGAAGACATTTGCGAAGTGAAAACCCAAATCAAAAATTTATAGACGAGAGAAAAATAAATAAACAAAAAATTAATTAACCGAGAAAAGGAAAACGAAAGTCAAAAGAAGGAAAAGGGCAAGGGCAAAGGCGGAGGCTGGGAGGGAGAAACAGAGAAGAATCTTGGAGAGGGAAAGGAAAGGAGAGGAGAGAAAGAGAAAGAAAAAAGGGAACGGAAGGGAAGAGAAGGCGGTGAAAGAGAACGCTTCAAAAATATATTTTTTAATTAATTTTGTAGAAAACCAAAAACTTGAGACTTTGAACCTGTTGGGTCTTTAACAAAAACTTATCAAATCTTCTTTTCACGGAGGCTGAGAGAATGTTTCCAACAGACTAAAGTAAAAGGAAATGAGAAAGTGAAGAAACTCAGCAGGAGAATTACAGTTTTGGCTTTTCTTAAAACCTCCTTCCTTCCTTCCTTCCATCCATCCATCCATCCATCTATACATTCAGTTTTCCTTCCTTCCGCCCTCCCGCCCTTCATCCCTCACCGTCAAGCCCTCCAGCCTGCCTACATACCACTTTGTTTATTCCTCTTTAGTTCACTCACTAGATATTAATCTGAGAAGAGTTTAATTGCTTCATAATTGAAAATATTGCAAACTTACACCTCTTCGTAAAGAAATTACTACAAAAATGTAGTGCCGTAATAAGGAACTATAATTTGTATTTAAATCAAGTCTTACGTTTGAAGAAAGAAAATTTCTGTTTTACGGGCCTCGGCCTGATGAAATAGTGCTTGGTGCCTTCTCTCTTGATTGTAACTCGATTCAAGACTCTTTCTAGTGTGGTGTTTGTACTAGATACGTAGGGAAAATCACGGTGTAGTGGTTAAAGCGCCTGACTATAAGGGTTCTGGTTGTGAATTTGAATCCTCTCCCACATTCTGGTTTATCCGAGGGTGAAAAACGTAACTAAAACTATTGGACTACTTTGTTTCTCACAAACCGGAAACACTGTCACGCTTTATCGGGACCATAACAAGGAGAAGAAATTGGAAAGAATTTGTCGAAAGGTGAAAAGCCGGCAGAAGAAAAGGAAAATTAAAAAGGTTTTGTAAATTGGTCGGAGTATCTCCCGCGGAAATCTCTCAGGAAATAGATTTCAATGTTTGAAGGCGAATTTAACCGTTACAAATTATTCCATTTCCATCTTCGTCTCCTTTTCCTCCTTATAGCTCCTCCGAAGCTATAAATCACAAAGGAATTTCCCCCGAGACGAATCAGGCCACTCTTTCTTTCCTCCTTCTCCTCCTCCTCTTCCTCTTTCCTCTTCATTTTCAGTCACTCAATTCCTTCAACCAATTATTTTTTATCGGTTTTTATTTTCGCATCAACATCTATTTTGGGACGAAAGTGTCCGCAACACATTTCGACTTTTCCGATTTTCTCCTTTCTCAGTTGTAAGTCATTTCGAGCTTTGGTGGCGTTTTGTAAAGAACTGAGAAACATGGGTTGTAAGCCTTCTGAACTCCAAAACGTTCTAAACACAGACATTAGCCAAATTATTGATCACAAAGAGAAGAAAGATGTAAAGAGGCACAACTATAGTATAAAAAAGGAGAGGAAAACTGTTAAAAAGAGGTTATGAAACAGGAGGTATGGTATAAAGCAGGGATGGCTATGCACAATTTTGAAAATTTTGATGGCACGCACAAAAACAAAATAACAAACTTATCTTTTTTTGGTAGAAATTAATTATAAATTATTAATCTACATTCAATTTATTATTTATAATATAAATTTGTAGTACTGAATACCTATCTTAGTATGTTAACTAGAACCGTCAAACTATACAGTTTATTATTAAAATATTGCATGGATTCTCTCAAAGAATATAAAGATGCGCATTTGATAAAATTGTTTAAATAAGAATTGCTTTTATTTGTTTATTTATTTATACTTAGGTATAGTTTTCACCACGCCCACATTTCGAATGAAATTTTATTGTGATACCTCACCTATTTAAAAATTTATATGACTTTGGCACGGACATCAAAAAAGGTTCGCCATCTCTGGTATGACTGGAAAGCAAGTATGGGTTTCAGTCTACAGTATATTGTAGATTATTAATAAAGTTAGTTAGTTAGTAAAAGTACTTACTTCCTTACTGAGTCCTTTCTCTTATACCTTGAAGTGTAGATGTTAGAAGACTTTACCACGTCTGACGGTCCTCGGCTAGGACACTCGCGTCCTTCCAATTGATGCTCCTTGTTCCCAGGGCTTCCTTGAAATTGGTCTCCCAGTAATCGTAACCGCATTTCGAGGCCTGTAATCGGCTTCTATGGATGGTGTTGGTGGAGCCCAAGGCTGACCTTCCAGTTTGATGTTGTGATGGCCCTTCTTCGGCATAAGCACGGGTCTTTGTTTTGGAGGCTTTTCTTCATTTCTTCGTGCCATATTTTCAGGTTAGTCTGCAAGTTTCTAATAGAACTGGCTAATAGAGCTATGTCGTCAGCGAAAGCTGCTTCAGTACAACGGGTTTTGTATTCCAGTGCCCAACATGGAGCCGCTTGGTTTTGTTTTGGATAGTAAAACTGAACAGCATAATTATTTAAAATTAAAATAAGCAGAGGAGAATTGACAAGTTAAAATTTTTTGCCTACGTTAGCGTATACACTATGAAAAAATCTTCAACGACAGTCACAAAGTCTATCATAAGTCCAGGTCAGCAAGCCTTACGAGCAAAATCCTGAATTTGATAATAGAAGAACTCGGGTCGGATTTAAGGGAAGTGTTTACAGGGGAAGACCTAAGTAAAAGAATAGAAAAGCATCAGTTAAGCGAGGAGTAGTCGTGACACGTCACGTTCGTGCCGAGGGATCCCCATTTATCAGTAGACGGCCATTTATCATAAAGAAAACGTTTTTTCTCTCTCTCTCTCTCTCTCTTTTTCTCATTACTCAATTCTTCCCTGATTGTGCATCGAATTTCAAAGGTGTAGGCGGTTCCCCTATAGGGAAGGAGAACATTAAGAAGGGAGAGGAAGAGGAGGAAGCCTGAGATTCCGCCATCTTTAGGCAAAACAAATGGAATACAATGAAAAAACATAAATTTATCCGGGTATCGACATTCGACTCTCTTTTATCACATTTATGTTTAATTTAAAGAAGGAAGAGGCTGAAAGAGAGTATCAATCTTGGATCCCATTAGGAACTGTGACCTGAAATTGCGTGCGATATAAAAAGAATCATTGCAAAGATCAAGAGTCCCCGTGGGAACGTCGGATAGACGTGACGTGTTTTCAAAGAAAATCTTCTGTCAGCCGCACCACGGCAACCTTACCTCTTTCACTGCGGCATCGTTGCCACAACTTTATCTCCTCTCGTCGCATATTTCTCGCCCCCGCCTTCCCGCTTCCCACCCGCCGCCACCATTCCTCCCGAAGAAGGAGAAGAACCAGCCGTGGGACCGTCTAAATATCTTTCTTTCGCCCGATTTTTGAAATCTTTTGACTGTTGAGACTTGAATCCGTCCCCCGATTGAAATAAACTTCTTCCCGTGACACCTTTCTTTCTCGAAGCTTTCCAAACCAAACAGGAAAACTTTTCTTTCTAACAAAAACGAAGAAAATTTCTCGGAAGAAAAGTCTTGAGAAAGTTTTTGGAAACCGGAAGTGAGTTATGCTCACTTGTGAAATGTGAGGAAGGAGGTCACGCTTGTGGTGGTACTTTTCAGCTTTTGTAAGATGTCACCACCAAAGACGATGGTACAGCTGTAGACCTCAGCTGAAAATGGAATAAGGATGACAGGGAAAGAAAAAGAGAATCTGATTGGAGGAAAAGGTGTTGTCGAGGCTTTCGGGCAAGAGAAAAGAAGGTGAGAGGATGAGAAGGTGAAAATGGGTGAGTGAAAGGGAGTCAAGGTAAAGCCTTGTGATTTATGAACTGACTCACGGTAATGAATGAGGCCGTGGAAGCGTTAATCGTATTGCTCTTTAAACTCAACTTAATCAGAGTTAAAACCTCGTTTCAACGACTTGTTTCCCGTTCGAATCGATTCCCGTTCGCTCCCCGGAAAATTCCCACCCGTGGAGTAAATATACCCTTGAGGATTTCGAGAGCCGCGGGCCAGTTCTCCCAGCTTCTTCATCCCTTCCTCCTTCTACTTACCCTTACCATCTCTTCACCGATTTTTTTTATTAAAACCTCTTGGCGAAATTGGCAATGAGGCTTCCTCGTTCAAATCACGAGGGATGATACCCCTTTGAATCTCCGGTCAGGATCTCAATCAGGATCTTACAGACCACCCTCCTCCCTCAGCTTTTCAACTTATAATTTTAATCTTTCCCTTTCACGATCCCTCAGGCAACACAGGATTCTTTAAAAATCTCTTGAGAACATCGAAAACTTTTTCTTTCCCTCTTCTCTTTTCATAAATTCCTGCCCCTTTTCCCTCTTCCTCTTCCTCTTTTCTTTTTGGTTAAACGACTTGGATCTCCACTGATAAACAAATACTGATAAATTGGGTTGAGAGTGAGGAGAATGAGACTATATATTTGAAAGTGAGGTCGGTCTTTGCATTCGTAAAAAGTTGAACAGAAAGCGGAGAGGAGAGGGAAAGGAGAAAAACACAGGAAGAAGAAATTCGGAGTAAGACGAATCGGGGGGAATAGGAAGTTGAAGAAATTCATTTCATCTGAATCCATCTTTGGGAGTCTCACAGGCAATTTCAAAAGGCTCGAAAAATCTTAGCTTCCGAGTCGAACATGACTTAAATACAAAGGAGGCAAAATTTTCGGGTGGAAGATGGTGAAGTGAGAGGTCGATGGATGAAAAGAAAGGAAGAACGAGGGGATGTGCCATCTCTTTTTAACTTTTCACCATTTTTCTAATTCTTTTAACTCGTCCAAGAAAATATAATAAGAAAATTTTCAAACTTTGGTTTTTTTCTATAGACTAGAGAAGGATTTTTAGTACATTCATGAGCAAGAAGAAGAAGACTATTCAAAAAATCACAGAATGTCGATAGGATGGTCGGCTGGTTGAAGGATAGAGGTGGAGAGTACGGCATTCACAAAATTTGACTCTTTGTGTTCTAATAAGTATTGTACTTTTTTTTTGGTATGTCACAAAACAAAAGAAGACAACACAGAAATTCATTTAATGAACTAAAGACACGGTTTAACACTTCATCACCATCACCAAGAGTGATCGAGGACTCTCACCCTGCTCACAATAGTTTTCCACCATTGGGTTTGATTTCATTTGTGCTTTTTCTATTTTTGAGTTTCATTATTTTTTTGTCTACAATGTGCTAGGAAAATAGTAATAAATATAAATTATAAATATAACATACGCGTAACTGTATATCAATATGCTTAGGATAGAAGAATACTTAAAATTAGGAGTTAAATGCTTTATACCCCAATACAAAGCACACACTTCTACGGGCCAAAGTATGTGGAAGGAGCTTGCTGTTCTCAAAAGAGGTTAATGAACGAAACTGCTAATCAGCACTGACTAAACTCAAGTCATTTTCACGGAGTATTCATTTTAGAAATAATTGTTGGAGTAGAGACCGAATTCCCCTCCAGTGAGGACAAGTTTAGGTGCGACTGAAGGCGAAATTAAAAAAAAAATTGAGTTGAGAGGAGTGGTAATCAAAAGTTTAACAGGGTAGTTCTGACTAAATTCAACTCATTGTCACAAGAGCTGATCCCTTGAGGGAATCGGAGAATTCGAATCATTTTGAAACGTAATTACCAATTAAAAAAGCTCTTAAATAACATCATCAGAAAATGGAAAAGGAAAGAAAATGACGTGAATGACGAGAACCAGAAAGATGAGGATGAGTGAAGCAGTCTTAGGAACTCGAGTTTTTCTCTTGAAATCGAAATTAATTGTCGCAAAACGAGGATCCGGATAAGTGTTTCTCGTCCCTTCTTCCTTCGTTCCTCTTCTTTCCCTATCCTCGAGCAACTTTTTGACCTAATTAACATCTACCATTACGCTTTGTGAGAGGCCCTATTTAGCAGAAGAGAATTCAAGGGCGTTGTGCGTGCTCTCGTAACGGAAAATTTGAATTCGTAATGGGAGACATCTCCCGTCACAAAGCCTTCCGCTCAAAGGAAAGTGATTAAAACAACAACGTAACCGGCGGTTTTTGAGCTTTATTCCATTAGCCGTTAAGAAAACCAAATTCGCACTCGCGCCGCTGCCGCGCGCCCCCTTTTCCACACCACGAGGGGGTATTAAAATCCAATTAAAGAGAGTAATGAAGCCGCCGCGGAGGTTCCCATTAAGAATTCGATTATCTGCGCCAGATTAAAACTTTCGCTACATGTTCCCTCCCCCCATTGTTCTAAATTCCTTCTGCTTCCTTTATGTGTTTACTTCATAAATCATAATTTCATTTTTTTTTTTTTCTCCGTCTCCTTCTTCGTCCTGTTTCTCTTTAACCTCCTTTTTCCACGGATTAACGCTCCACAGCAACGACATTCCGCTCCCGACAATCTAATTACTCTTGCACCTCAAGTTCTACTTCATTTTAAGAGACAATTTAAGGGCTTTAAATTGGAAACAGGGATGGAAGGAATGTTGTAAATGTTTTCTCTGCCAGGTTGCCTGCATCGCTGAGTTTTAGAATGAACTTAGGAACGAACAAAATAAGAGAGAAAAAAACTGTATTTCAGTCCATTTTGTTGGTATGACTTGTGTAGTGAATGTGCGCTGCCGACCAAAAGTTTGAGACCCTTTGAGGAACACAAGAAAACAAGTAAAGCTCGAAAACTTGTTGGAATTTACAAAAATGGAATCAGACCTAATTTAGTAGTGACAATATTGACCATGAAGCATAATTAGGAAAAAATTAGTTCAGAGCAAAACAGCGAATTTTAAGATGGAATTACTTGTTTTCGATGTGATCACAATGAAAAAGGTCAAAATCAAACAACAGTAAAATTGAAATCGCCCCCGAGAGATGTACAGTATAATAATGACTCTTCATGACAATAACGGGAAGGTTCAGATAGTAAGGGGAATGGATCGAGATACGAAGCGAATAAGAAACGGCTCTACAACTACGGGCGAACAAGATAGAAACGGCATTCTATCTCGCCGGAAGCATCTACGACGAAATAAACTTATCAACAAGAGCCAAACTGAGACATAACTGCACTGTGATTCGCCCTGAAGCTCTCTTTGCATTCGAGAACCTGCCATTAAAACGGAAAAGACTTCAGGAAGTGCTGGAAACTAAGAAAAGAAGCATACTTTGAAAAATCCTGGGCCCAGTCAAGGAAAACAAGAAGTACAGGTGAAGACGTAGCTTTATGAACTATATGCGTACCTCCCCAGAATATCGGATGTCATGAGAAATACGACTAAGAAATAAGATCTTCCAGGACTTCCTGGAAAAAAAGAACAAGACCGGCATGGTTTCTAGAAACCTAAAAAGATCTTGAGGAACTACGAATCACGCAGCAAGACCTCAAGCGGCGGGACAAGATGCGAAACAAACTAGGATCTCAGGGGTTCCCCCCTAGAACCAGATTAAATACAGGAATAACGAAAGAGAAAAAAGGAAGGAGAGAAGACAATAAAAAGATGAAGGAGTACTGGGGGAGACAAAAATAAGAAGCCGAGAAGGTGGCCGAAGCGAAAACAAAGACTACCTGGCTCGCTCATTCCTGAATTTTTTAATCTGTGGAAATGCAAATAAAAGCATTTTAATATAATAACTCTCATTTTAACCTAACAATTTTGGTAGAAAGATATTAGAAACGAATCACAGCTTTCTTTGATAGACTTGTTTACCTTTGGTCCACCGATAATCTCCGAGAAGGAGAGAATACTGGAGGACGAAAAAAGAAAGAGAAAGGAATAAATAAGAAATGTTGATACTAGGTAGACGGTAGATGCCGAAACGGGGAGATAAAACCAAATCAACCTTTCACGACGGTTGTTCATTGCAATTTTAAACAAGACAGTTTAGAAGCAATGGCAGAAGTTGATGTAAACAAAAATTAAAAAAATCGGAACAAAGGTCACGTGCACAAACAGTTCAAAACACAAACATGACTTTCAAAGAAACCTTCTGAAGAATGAAAGGAAAAAATCAGAAAGAAACGCCAGTGCCAGGGCTGAGATCACAAACACAGAAATGATTCCAAGACGTTAATCCCATTATTGTAAGGGAAGTTTCCAAATCAGAGGAGGAAGAGGATGGACTTTCTTCTAGAGAACAGTCTTCGATTAAAAAAAAAGCAAAAAGCGAAAAGGCACGAATTGGGCGTGTGTCCCCCAAACCAAATTATTATTGATGGTAAGAAAGTTGTGGGATGACGGCTTCAGTCCGAAGGGTGAAAACAACCCTTAAATGACTCACTGTCAATATTCCCCTCCTTCTTCCCTCCATCCCACCTACAATTACCGGCCGCTAGGTATTTCTAAATTGAATTTTCGTCTCCGATTCGGATCAGGTTAGAAGGTTTTGTCACGTATTAAATTTCAATCCTTCCCCACCCCCACCCCGAGAGGCAAAAATCCTATGTATTAAACCATAATTCCTATTTTTCCATTAAAATCTAATTCGAAGATGGGAAATTTGTTTTGACATAAATTTCCCAAAAAGGAAAAGCAGACGAACAAAATGGAAAACTTAATTTGAGAGTGAATTTAGGGGTTGGCTTTTACAATAAATAAGCAAAGTGGTAGGGGCGTGGAGGTGATGGAAGGGAAACTTCAAGGCTCTTACTTTCCCACCCCTAACCACTAACCCCCAAGAAGAAGAAAAGGCGTTTGCGAGAATTAAGCAGCGAAAAATTTTTCTTTGCGTGTAAATTCACATTCACACTCGAAGAAGTCGTTTAGAGTCTTTGTCGGTTGCCAGTGATAAGAGGACGGAAAGATGGAAAAATTGTTCCAACAGCAACAGCAAATCTAAGAAAAAAACCGTTAAAAGACTAATTTTTCATCCTCTAAATATAAAAATGTTATTCACCGCCTTTTCTACCCTCTATTTATATAGAGGGATGAAACTTTCACCCTTGGACTCATCATTTATCGGTTTTAAGCTCTGGAAATTTCTTTTTAATCTTCTTCCCGAAGAATTGACTCCATGAAAAGAAATAAAGAAATAAATTATTTAGCAAAACTCGAGGAAATTTATTTATTGAGCGGCCATTTTGAAAATCTCTTGTAGAATGCGTTTTCCATTAGTTTTAGGAGAAGGAAGACGTTTAAGAAGTTAATTTCATTCTGTTCTAAAGCGTTTTGGGTCTGGTAAACCGTGTTTATTGGTAGCAGAGGATATTTTGATTGTTTTTGTTTCCGAGAAAGAAGTTAAAGCTCTCAGTTTTCTTCTTCTTTTTAATTAGAAAAGTATACGTTGTTGTATATACATATATGTAAAAGTATACATTATATATATATATATATATATATGTTGACTTAACTACGTTAGCAAAAATTGCTTTAACAGGACGTTACCCCCCCTAATTGTCTACTGCCACGTTATCCTGTTTTCATCAATCTTTCTATCAACTATAGAGCATGTGTTTGTATAGCAACATGTAAACCGGAGGATATTCGTTGTGGTCATACATGACTCACGTCACGAAAACATTCAAAAGTTCTTTCCGGCTGCCATTATTTAAGCAAAACGTTGGACTATTAGGGTGCCGGGATCAGATTTTCAGTCGCAGAGAGCTTTCTTTCAGTTTACAGAGATATTTCAAATTCTTGTCCACCTAAAAGTATCTTCAGAGGAGGTAAGCTCAATCTTAACTCAAAAAACTTATTTATGAAATGAATCCTTCTAAAAAAATGTGCAATATTTTTGGAATGAATATTCCATTAAAATGTACAATTATTGCGAAATCGATTTGGAGTCGAAACCAAACTTTCTTCTACTTTTTTGAATCAATGGGCAGAACAGTAGAAAGCTCTTTCTTATACAACTCTTGGCTGACGTACTAACCAAAACTTTACCAATACTAACACTGATAGTAACAGGAGCGAAAATTTCATAGCTCACAAAAATTTTGAAAAAAGGAAGAAACGGATAAAAGCTATTTAGCGTCACGTAAAAATGTTTTCAGAGACAGAACGCAATTTTCATCAATTAGGAAAGAAAATTTTCATTCAAACCATTTCTACAACCATTTTCGTACATCAAAACACAATCAATCACTCAAAATCCGACTTGTGAGAAAAGTAAAACAACAAGAAGAGAAAACGGAAGGAAATGGAGGAAATTGAAACGAGGTAGGAAATTCTAGGAATTTCGTCGACCTCAAAACAGCGGAAAAGTTTTCCAAAGGCAAAGGAACAAAGGGCCACAGAAATTACCCAAAAAAAAGAAAAGGACGAAGGTAAGGAATCTGCTGCGTCGACGTTCTCAAAGGACAAAAACCCTCTCCTCGTGTTCTCTCAACCGTCCACCTTTTCCTCTCTCATCAGCATTAACCCAAAACGAATTTCCGGCAAAACATCCTCTACCTTTTGGCGACAAAACTCCCTCAGGATGATTTATAACGAGTGCCTCTCTCCAAAATCACGTGGCCCATAAATCCGTTAAAGAAACGACGACTACGACGACGATGACGACGGTGACGACTACTATTTTTTTAAAATAACGGTTTAAATGAAGCGTAAACATCACAAGCAAACGATAATTCAAAAAGAATTTCAACCCGAGATAATGACTTTCGGGACACCTTGTATTTCATTCTACATTAACCCATTAAAAAGAAGAAGAAGGAAAAGAAAAGCTTGAGCAAAAAAAAAGGAAAAGAGATTCACACTGCAGAAAAATTGTGCCGGCAAAAAAAGAAGAAAGAAGAAAAGCGGAAGAGGAGCAGAAGGGAAGCGGAAAGGAGGAAGCGCACGCATGCGCACTTCCGGTTTGTAACCCATCGCCGCCGACGCCGCTAAGTGGAAAAGCCCGCTTTGCCAGTTTTCATTTAAGTTAATATAGTAGATATTGTCAACGGTTTTTCTCTCTTTTTTGTTCAAAGGGAGGTGCGGGAGCTTTTCCAACAGATTTTCCCGAGCTTTACTTTTTAATTGGCGACGTTCAACCGACGGACTCGTTTACGCGGAATCTGACCACTCAAAGCCGTTCGCGAACATTTTTATTTTTTGTAGGAAAATCATTTACCTAGTTTTTTTAATAATTTTTATTCTCTTTCGGTGTGACATTTTTCCCGCGTTATACGGAACCGTGTTGTAAGAAGATTTAAAAGTGCTGTGATGTTGTGTGTGATCTAACTTAATACGTAAAAAAATTTTTAGTAATTAATAAATTAAAAATTTGAAGAAAGATTTGAAATGTATTTGACAGTTGAGCTCTCGTTTTGAAAACTTCGTTTGTGAGAAACGTTGAAAATGGAGATTTTCGGTCTTTTCCGCCACTAAAGAATGCAATGTGAAGTGAAAAAATGCTTTTATTATTTATTCTACTCTATACTTCGTCAAATGTCTCAGGTGAGCTTCAGTTTTAGTTTTTTTAATTCAATGGCGATCGGATTTAAGTTTCTTCCTCTCGCCCGCTTCATGGAAACTATACCACCGCCTTCTCAGAAGAATATAACAAAGGATACTCTACACTCGAGCTCTTTTTTCCCACAAGGTCCTTTTTTTGGAAGATGGTCAGGTGTGGGTTGATTCGGAACTTATTTCCCTTTATACCACTGCTTTCTTAGTTGGGTGCAAGAAGTCAGGTTCTACCTGTGAGGATGTCTTCAGCTTTCACGTTGTTATTCGGCCATCGCTCTATATCTATCTAAAAGTTCTAATATTTTTGGGGTTTTTGATTTCTGTCATGGCCGTTATATTTACAATTCTTTTGTTTTATCTGTATCCCAATCTGTATCCAGAATCCCAAAGGGATCTTTCACGCTCTGAATGTTTATGTTCGGTTTTTCCGTCACCCTTCCCCCAAAACTCAAGATTGTAGTTGGAAGATTGAACGACTTTAACAAAAGGAAAAAAGTGAATTTGACGGTGAGTAATTGAGTTAGTTAGCCAGTGGAAGGGCAATTTCCCCTTCAACATGTTTCCTTAACAAGAGAACGAGATCGATCTCCAGGGCGTCAATTCCTGGCAGGAAAGAGAAGGCGACCGCTCTCCTCAAGGTTAGTTTTAAGAAAAAGAGTCAACTCTTCAGAAAAGAGTCAAACCTTTTCTTCAAAGCGTTTCATTCTTTCTAACTACAAAAGAAACGAAGGGAAAAAAACTTTCTGGTTCAGTAGTATTTCAAGAACGATCTGCGGGAACCATCACCGTGACCTGAATCGTCTCCCTCCTCCTCCCCCGCCCTTCGTAAAAAGAAAAGGCGTCGTAATTTTATACGCCGGAGTAGGAGGAGGAGGAGGAGGTGGTGGGAGTTGAAAAAAAAAAACTGTAAAAACCGTTAAACTTTCAATGATAATCCTCCAGGAGAAGAGGAAAAGTTGAAACAAGCACTTGAAACCGTAAGGATTTTGTCGGCATTTCCGGTGCTGGAACCGTTCGCTCAAGGATTTATAATATTTTATTCCCTCGGTTTTCTTTATCGGATTTGAAACTTTTCTCTCTCTTTTCGTTTCGGTCAATGTTCGGTCAATTCGAAAGCTCTCCTTTTTTCCAAACAAACGAAAAAAAAGTTCTCCGTGGTAACCGGCTTTGTCTTGGCATTATTACTCACCTTTCCAAAACGTTATTTCCGAGATTTCTTTCTTCCTCCTTCTCCATTTGATCAACTTAAAGTTTTTTCCCCATATTTCATACTATTTGTACAAGAAAAGGAGTGGGAGGACACAAAGAAGGAGCAGACTATACTCAGCTTTTGGATTTTTGTCCTACATCTCGACGACTTGAATCGTTTTGTCACTTTATTTACTTTTTAAGTTAGATAATTGTTCACTAACTCTTATTTACTTTTCTACACTTTAATTAGCTAATATTTAAATATAATTATGATGTATTTATTTGTAATAATAATTTATTATTTAACAATAAAGTGATTCATTTCAGTAGTATTTGTTTTGGCATTTTGGGAATAAGGTTGACCGGCAGTAGTTTGAGCGAGAGGAAGGATGTGAGAAAACAATCTACAATATATATTTTTTTGTAAACTGATTCGTGTATTATAATAAGGTTTGTTGAAAACATTTTTTATTTGTGTCACGCATCAAATTCTTGTCTCCGGGTGTCCCTAAAACAAGATACTCTCATTATTCCGTTATAATAATCATTCTTGCTACTGTTGAGAGCCGTAAGCTTAATATCTGATTCATTATCATTGTTTACAGCACATTTAGCCAAGTTTTTAAGTCCAACCTGACTTGCCTATCTCTTCTATATTCAACATTCATGGGATTTTTGTGTTAGTGCTGTTAAATTTTTGATTGGCATGCCTCTTTACATTCTAGGAGGATTCATTTCATAAATATTTGCACATTTCCATGGATGATTTATGTCTTAAGTACGTTTTAAGTTCTTTAAAGAATGTCTTAAGTATAATTTAAGTTCTTATCGCGCAGTTCTTCTCTGTGGATCTTCCAGACCCGGACTTTTGCTGAGAAACGCTGGTCTACTGCAAACCATCATTAGTTGAGACGGTGAAAGCTCCACCATAAATTGAAGAGCACCGAAGGCTTTTTTATAAAACTAAACGCGGAAATCTTAACTAACCAAAACTACAATAACTCACGAGGGGAAAACTGAATAAACTAATACTAAACCTAGAAGCTAACCGACAGTTATCTTGGAAAAAACCGAAAGGAGAGCCAAACCGATACGTTTACCGTAAAGGTGGGCTTTTTGACAAAAACTAAACTTGTTTTGTTCCTGCAAAAACCTGCGCCCCATTTGCAGGGATGGGCAAACTTAGCAGTGCAATATTTATGAAATTAACTTGGAGTTGAGACCGAACGTTTTCCATTGAGGATGCGTTTAGCCATCAGTGAGGACAAAGATAAGAGGAACCCCCCCCCTCCTTATACACCCAAAAAAATTGCAAAGGCTTAGCTATTAAAAACATTAATATCACTGTCAAAATTTATTTGCTATTAAGGGATAATAATTAAAAGCACCAAAATGCACAGGATATTACAGTTAGAATAAATAAAAGCGAGGCAAAAACGCTACACAAAAATATCTGACGATAGGTCAAACGAAAATGACCATCCTACTGGAGTTTCAATTAAACGCCATCATATAGAGTGATTATGAAAAAACAAAAGCAATATCCTATAGGAAGATAGAAAGAGTAACACGAGTTACACACGTGAATTAGTATTGACTTCAAAACGAATCTCGTGTAAAGTGGTGATCGCGGCCCGAAAATGCTTCACCTGAAACATCTTGATGTCAATATGGCAAATGAGATGGACAAAAATGGACGCGCGGCGTTTTTCGATGGATGTATAAGTGTTAAAAAACGCACAAAGATGATTGATTCAATATCCAAGTCATATCAGTATTTCGCTTTTGTTAATAGCGATGTGGACGAAACAAGAGCCCTATACAGCAACTATACAGTTTCCATAACAGGATTGAGAAAGATGTACAAAGCATAATAGACTTAACACAGAAAAATTTTAACCTATTAAGAATATCATCAAAAATAAGAAAGTGGGAATGAAGAAACGGGGGGAAAATACTAGAGAAAGCTTTATTTTCCCAAGTTTACTTTATTGTTGCCGAACATGGACTCTGACCAAAAAATAAAATTAAATAAAATGAGAGCCCCTTAAAAGAGCCACGGAGAGAAGCGTTAAAGGTGTCAGACTGTTGGATAAGAATTCAATAGCAGAATCATCAGAGTACAAACAGGGACTAATTAACAAAAGACTAAAATGGAATTGGGCAGGACACCTGATGAGAACACGAGATGAAAGACGGACCAAAGAAACCACAATATGTACACCAATTCTGGAAACGAGTAACAAGGCTAAACAAAAAATGAGGTGGGAGGACGACCTCCGTGCAATACAGAAGAAAACTGAGTAAAATAATAACCTTATATATCAATACGTATATCTATGTAGGGAAAAAATAATCAATAGACCTATATAGATTGTAATAATAATGATAATGAAGATGACGGTGATGATAAAAGCGATATTTCAGATTAGCGTCCCTACTTTCTGAGAGAAAACGAAAGTGCGTACTAACCCAGAGGACAGTTTTAATATTAACGAGGCATATTGTGCTGGGTAAAATCGGATTTTTATTTTTGAACTCAGTGGACATGAGTTAAAGAGGAACCACGAAAGGACAAACCCCTAGAACCAAAGAGTCAGATAATTAATTGGTGGAGGACACAGGGCAGGATTTGCAATTTGCGGGTCCAGTGTGTGGGGGAAGGGAAAGAAGGAGAGGCGCGGGAAGAAGAGGAGGAGGAGAATCCTTAAATAAATGGCGGATTTTTGGCCTGGGAAAAAATTTAAAGCAGATTTCCTCTGGAAAAAAAATGTAAAAAGGTCCCGAATAAAATAAAGAATTGAATATCCACGGTTAGAGCCTCGGGCTTCCTCGTGATTTATTTATCGGACTTTAAGCACTCAAAATTATGTTTTTAAATCCTTTTTCTAAATAGTGGAAACAAAATGGGAAAACGTTTTTGGGGGAAAATACAAATTTTCCACTCGATGGATCCGACATTATTTTTCCTTCTCTTCTACACCTAAAACCTTCCAACATTTTTTTCAAAGAAAAAGTCTTTTGACGAGATTTCGGTGCACCATGTAACGATTTTCGTTTGGAGTGGATTCAATCGTTGTTAAACATCTGGCCGGTACCTGCACCAGGAAAAATTACCACATGCATAGAACAAAGACAACAAACTGCACTTAAGTATGCACTACAAACTATAAATATAAACTCGGTGTCCCTCCCTAAGCTCACTACGTCCGTATACAGCCCTTCACTCTTCACTATTCCTGTTTACAGTACATTCTGGTACAGTACTCTGGTATCACTCCTTCTTGTTAAAAAAAAGGTCTGTTAGGATCCTTTTACCCCATTTTGAAATTTTGTCCCCTTTTCCAGGAGCCGGGGGATTGAAGATTACCAAGTTGTCAGTTCCCAACGTGGTGGATGTTAGAAGTTTGGCAGTTCTGTCCTGCAATTTCGATCTGGAGAACTCGAACCTATATTCGGTGAAGTGGTACAAAGATGACCTTGAATTTTTCCGTTTCATGCCGGATTCATCCCCAAACGTTCAAATTTTCAAGGTGGAAGGAGTTCACCTGAGCGTGAGTGTGCACTTCATTTGGTTTTCACGTGATCACCAATTTCCTAGCACCGCTTTTCTTCACGTCGCTTACACTTCTCCACTCGCCAATTTCCTTCCTGATCCTTCAACTCTGTACACAAACTCTTCTGAATGTCTCAATTTCCCTTCCTCTCTTTTGAACATGTTTCCCCTTACACGGTGCACCTTTTGCTTCCCCAAATCTGCTCCTTTTTATTGTTTAAATCTGTCACAAACTATTTTTTGTTAAATTAAGTCAAAACAGAGCAACGTTACGACCGTGATTCTAAGTCCACTGGAGTTTTCAACGTCTGGAGTATATACTTGCGAGGTGTCCACGGAAGCACCTTACTTCAAAACCGTCCATACTGCGTCAAACATGACGGTCATGGGTGAGTATTGAGATTTTACACGTGTGACAGCCTCCTTTCTTCATTTCTCCTTTACAATCACTTTCTTCTCACGTTTTAGGAATTCCCAACAAAAACCCCGTCATCAGTGGCCTCGAGGACATCTATGCAGTTGGAGATTACGTCGAAGGCAACTGCACTTCTGACGTATCCTACCCTCTCGCAGTTTTAGATTGGTACATAAACGATAATCAGGTAAAGTCCAAGGTCTCACGTTGGAGTAGATGTCGTTAAAACACATCGCTCATGTTTATATATTGTTTCCGGACGGAAAGGTGGAATCTTGGCAGCTGGAGAAGTATCCAACGGTCGCCGAAGACAGGGATGGATTCCAACTAAAGCAATCAATCCTCGGAGTGTCCTTCCAAGTGGACCACAGTCACTTCTCGGGTAAGGGTAACACTATGGTCCTCAAGTGCATTGCCAAAGTCGGGGAAATTTCCCGCCAGATCGTTCACATATCAAAGCTCGCCGATTTAGATTTAGAGAAATCCGCTCAGGGACTGTACGGGAATGGAGGTCAGTTCAAATGCCATCTTTTATGATATCAGTATTTCCAAAATTTTCTATATACTTCTTGTTTTATTATTATACTTATATATAGGCTCTATGATGGAATGGAAATTACCCTGCTTGTACGCTGTTTTCCTCATCATAGGCGCTCACTACTTACACCTTGTACTGGTTCGCCATCGTTTCCAACTAACAATTTAGACATCCAGCAGAAAAATTTATATAAGAACTTAATTTCTCGACTTATTCTACATTCAAATTTACAGCCTTTCTACAATGGCACAAATGAACCAGAAGCAGGAGAAAAACTGTTTCCGTCGAATCAAAAATAGTAAAACCCAAGTTACACTCGTTTACAGGTATCACCAAACTATTATAGAAAGCACTCTACTGTTGTAATTATTCCTTTAGTATAAAATTGTTAAATATTGTATTATATTAAAGTAAAGACTATTGTCTTGCTATTGTAGTGGGTGTGAGACTTAAAGGTATAATACAAGTTTGAAAGATAGTTTTCTGTATCTCGAGGAAATGTATTATAGTAAAGTTAACACTGTTACGAAACTGTAGTTTTCATTTCTTCTCCTGTAGAGTATAATTATCCCTTTCTAATATTAGCCATGAAAAGCTTTTCTTGTTTGAACCAAAGTAAGACCTTTTCCAAACCTTATGTGTTTCGTTTTTAGGTTACTCCATCATCCCTTCAATCGGTCTCCTTTTATTCTCATTTTTTATTAGGTTTACAGGTGAGTTCTGTCCGTTTTTAAAATGATACAAAAGTATAAATGTATCATCCCTTAAATACTCTTTACTGAGTAATATAATTGCCATCATTATTTATGACTAAACAATGTTCTATGCTGTCAAAAAAGGATTTTCCTGCAACATGGCCTTGACAGTATCTTCGTCGGTTAAAGATGGCCGCCCAGAGATTGGCTCATCAGAAACAGCTAGGCTACTCCTGATACGTAGGATATTCCATGAAAGAAATATGAGAATTTTTATTTTACCTGGAAACGAATTCCACTTTTCCATTTATTTACAATATTTAATTTCAACGGAAGGAAATTCCTCCACGGCTCAGCGCCAGTCTACCGACTCAAATTTAAACAAAGCGAAAGGCGTTTTCATTATTTTCTCTACCCCACTCTGTAACTTTTATGTTATTTAATAAATATTTTGTTGAGAGAAAAATAAATTTTTCTTTATTATTGTTCCAACCGTTTTCCCTCGTCTGGTTTTCCAGATTTCGTGTTTTATTACAAGGCAGTGTCAGACTGAGTGAAAGGATTTCTAAAGGTACAGAATATTTCTTTTGATGTCTTCCATCATGAGACCATTGAATCTATTAATAACTCATCAAAGGTAGGACAAGGAAAGTCGTTTAGATTGAAAGTACTAAGGTAATAAAAGGAAAAAAAGTGCGGAAAGTGCAACCAATTGATGAATAAAGAACACCAGTGTACCGACCTTTGTGTGGATCCAGTTGTGACAGAATGGAAATTCCCCTGTTGCGACGTCATAAGTCCAACAGTGGTTGCTGCTCAAAAACACATGGACACACATCAAGGACTTTGAGCCTTTTGTTGTACCATATGCAAATATGGGGGAAATGCTCTGAAAGGAATGAGAACTCACATAAGAACACATTTTGATAAGAAAAATAACCTTCACCTTCAGGGAGACAATATCATCAGTTCCATTCTTGACAAAGAGAATGAACATTAGTTGCAGCCCTCTCAACAGCAGACTCAAAACAATGGAACCTTAGAATCCTTTAGAATTTCTCAGATGTGGGTAAAATTGGAAGTCGGTTCGGAAGAAAAATTCGTAGAAGTGGACGTCGTGGATACTCGGTTTTACGTCCAGACGTCATTATCTGATCATGGAGACCAGCTCGAAAAAATAAGTATGTAAAAAAACTAAATTATTGCTAGTCGTGCGACATTTCCTTCAACTGCCTGCCCTCACTTGTAGTTTATAAAAAATTTTACTGAAACGGAAGCCCTGACGACGTGGAATCTCAATCCAAAAGCTCGAGAACGTCTCCGGAAATTTTTGTCCAATAAATTTCAAGTTCAGGGATACAAGTGAAAAATGACTTTTTGTACTGAGACAAACCTTCAAATGTATTTTATATTTTTGTGTGTTTTTGCGAGGGTTCTGTCGTTTAGTGGTTTAAGTGCGAAACTAAGAAGTTATAGTCGCGAGTAGAAATCCTCCTCCCTTGTCCTGTTATTCCCCGGAAAAAAGGATAAAAAACAGGATTAATATTAAACTATAGCCATATTTTGTGTACTTTCCCCTATCTCCCTTTTGTTAGTATATTATACTAAATAAAACTCACTGCTATACTGTAAGTTAAAGGCACGCCACCATTTTTAGGCAATATAAAGTCATCTCTTGCGTGACAATTTATATGGTTAATAAAAAAAATTAGTGGGAAAGAGTTTTACATAAAAAACGCTTTGAAATTATGTGTTAAGTATGTGTTAATTATTATTGTTTTATTTCACATATTTAATAAATAAAACACATCGCAAAAAAATAACATCAAAGCCATAAAGTATTCAAATTTTATTCGCAAAGTGGACAATTGTGGACAAGGCGCAAAATACCGATGAGCATTCGCAACTCCAAACCACGAAAATCGATTAGATGGTAAATTACACATACTAATGGCAGATTTTCGGGGACTTATAGTAGGGTTCCAGGTGAAAAAACTTTCTGAATTTTGCCAAATGTCTCTGTGTGTGTATGTATTTTATTTCAGATAAATTTATTTGTTTAAAAATACAGTCTTGTAATAAGTTGTAGTTTAGCATTAGTTCTGTTCTACCTTGAAACACTTGATGTGACTTTATTTGCGACGCAAAGATAAAAAACTACTGTAGTTTAAACATATAAATAACAAAATACTAAATAAAAAAATATTTTGATATAGTGGTTTAAAAATAGTGGTTGTAATCCCGTTTTTCACCCTTTTTGGGTATACCAGGATACGGGAGGCGAATTTGAACTCGCTACTATAGTTTGGCACTTAACCATTACACCACAGACCTCTCCCATCAAGTTCTTATATGTGTAACAGTATTGAATATAGTTTTATCAATAATATGTGTAAGATTATAGAAGAGGGACACACTACCCTTACTTCTATACAGGTTATAGATCTATTCAACGAAAAACTCTTAATATTTTACTTAATGAATATATTTTGATGCAGGCAAAAAGAACACTAAATTTTTCCCTTCTTTTTTCCCTGACCCAACCTGCAAACACTTTCCATTATGCCCGAGCGCACCGCTCACTAAGGTGCAGGCTCATTTGCACCAATATCCAACAATATGCTTCGTATAATTTGAACAAGAAATAAAGATTCGATTTTAAAAATTTGAGATAAGATTCCTCGAGTAAATATTGGAATACTGCTGTCGCTGATAAGGAAGCAAGAGAACAAAGTTCTCCTCGGACAAAAGAGGAAGAAAAGAATATTACAAAGAGTATGCGAAAGACACGAAATCCTCTCAAAATATCTTTGTTTTCAAAAAAAAGACCAAACTTATAGCAGCAATACAAACCCAATCCGAGTGGGAGAAATTTAAAATTTTTAGTCCTAAAATAATACTAGAAATTTAAATTTAATTTAAGTTACTTTACGACGGCGTTGGGTCAGTTAAATTTCATTTAATATTAAAATTTGGAAAATGCAATTTTTTGAGAGCGAGGAAAGAAAGAGAGAGAGGGAGGGAGAAACTGCACTCAAATGAAAGCCCCCCGGCATTAATTTCGGGGCAACCTCACGCTGGGGCTCTCTAATTATGACCCTCCGGGGTGCCTTCATGCGTTCGCCCTTCCGGTTTCCTTTCGGAAAATTTTCCTTTGATTTGATTTCTGAGGACCTTTGGGCACCGTTTGTCCCGTTTCTAAATGTGTCTGGAAGGTGTCTCACGTGATCCTTGGTCTTTGAGATCTTTTCCTCGGGGGCTTGAGATTTTCCGTTCGGCCTTTGTTCTGTATTAGCTTTACTCTGAATATTCAAATCCAAAAATAGAAAAAAGAAGGGCGTGAAAGCTCTTGAAAACGAAAATTAGACTTTTTGGCAAATTAGAGTCTTTCATGCTGGCCTGAGGACCATCCGGCGGAAACTGAACTGAAAAAAAGAGAAATTTGGAGGTTTAACACGTTTTCATTGTGGGGTGAGGGAGACAGGGATGAGAAATACCTCAGAGAAATAATTCCGGGTTAGGAAAAAGAGCCGCTGTTGGGTTTTACCACCCAGGAAAGATGAGAGAAAGAGAGAATGAGAGAGATGAAAGAGGAGGTGGAGGTAATCCTTGGTTGGGTACCGCAAATGTGATAAATAGAAACGTTCGCGAACTCTTTTCCTCAGTTTTATCTTTTGTTTTGTTTTTCTTTCGGGGTTTTTGTTGTATTTGTGCAAAAATGCAGAAGATTTTATATCTGGGAATTTTGAAAATAATTTTAAACTCGTCTCTCGGTGTCGCATACATGTAATGTTTTTCATTTTCATTTATTCGGAAACAAAAACCATTTTCTAAAAATCAGACGGAAACCCGTCGTTTTCCTCATTATTTCAACGTCGATTTAACAGCTTTCTGATAAGAAACATGGGAGCGCCAACCTTTTGGAAAAGCTGACGCGTTTTCTAACGAAGTCGTGCTACTGATTTGTTTATAAACAAAATCAAATTAGCCTTGTGCCTTCTGAAGAAGAAATGCACAACGATTGTTTCTGGGAACTTTTGGACACAGCATTAAAAGTAGAAACCAGCGTTGAAATCGGGTTTAATGGTTTCATTTCATGTAGACAATACTAAATATATTAGTCTACTGGAAAGCTCTGTCTGATAATGTCACATGAAGTTTGAACTCGTTTGCATACATTCATCTGACGCTTTTTTGGTTCTCTCGTTTTATCACTGTTTAGACTTGCGACCATGTCGGTAGGATTTCAAGGCCAGGAGGTTCTAAAGAAAAGAGTAAAAGCAGAATAGGCCGGCCGGATGGATCATTCTATAAGATAACGGCTGTCAAACCCCCTTTAGGGTATAAATACTGGCAGGATTGAATGAATCATTAAAGCATTCCGAAATCAGGGATAAGTTGGCTGGTTTCTAATTCTACCTCACCACTAAGAGTGATTCAGAAACTTGGAAGAAATTGGTTCTTGCAGCCTGCATCATCATCACCGTCACAGGTGATTAAGAAAAAGAAATCCTAAGAGAGAGTTTCACCGTTGGGAAGCCCGAACCTTTATAATCCCACCAAATTGACAGCATTACGATCTTTTGACGCAATTTAGCCTTCGATATGGTCTGTGCTGGTTCATCATGCTTGCATCATGATCCTTTCCGATTAATGTTATTTTGTATAAGTCATAATTTCTATTTACAGTATTTTGTAAGAACTCTTAACTTAGCAGTTTTAACTCTCGACGAGAACAATGTCTCATACTCACGTGGAAATTGAGCCTCAGGCTTGAAGATTAGAAATATTTTCTTTTGACCCTCCGGCTCGTTTTTCTACACTTACTGTACATCCATTCACATAAAATTTCCCGAGCCCTTTGTTCTCTCTCTCCCAAGTCCTTACCACATATATATAAAAAAAGCTTTAATTCAAAAGGAAAAAAAAGAAAGGAGAAAAGTTTTTTGCTGTCGAGTCGAAAAAAAGAAAAAAAGTATTTTTGATTTTTAACCTTTTGATGGGTAAATAAAAACCGAGTTTATTGTTGTCTCTCTGCAAAAATCTTTCCTGTGTTTCCTTGGCAAAAGGAAAAATCAGAGGGAGTTAGGCTTCTCTTTTTCCAGTCCCCCGCCCTCGATTTATTTCCTCTAATTTATAAAGCTGACTAATTCAAATTTATGCTCCGTGAACGACATCTTAGTAACGGAGAAATGAAAAATGAAAAATTTTTACAAAAGACAAAAAAACTTCGTTCCTTTTGAATGGGAAGTTTGAGAGGGGCCGGGGAGAGAGGTGAGCGGGGCCCAACGTTCCCCGGGTCAATCAAGTTTCAAAATTAAATGTTGGGAAATATAAATTTTGTGACGTTTGTTTCAAATAGAGACGAAACAAAAGACCGTCGTGCGCAATTGCAGAAGGGCATCTGCCCTGTTTTCGTGTTCCTTTGCTTTCGGAAGATGTATTTTCATTTCTTCGCAGATGTGCTTTATGAAAAACCTAGAAATATGTGATGTCTTTTTTGTTCTAATTCCTTTCCCAAGTTTTCCTGACTAGACATGTGAATCAAACTAGACTTGGATCATTTTCTTCTCGTTCATGCACACATTCTTATTTCCGAGTCCGAAGTGTACAGTACATAGAAGGAATTTGTTAGATGACAACTTCCTACACATAATTTTCTTGGTTAATAGTTAACACATTCTTTACTTCTTTTTCTTCGACGAAAGGTTGTCTATGTTCATCGTGTAACATTTTATCTAACGATGATTCTAGTAGAAGCGGTTCCTTCGCTGATCGGAAATCAGTTCAGTCGGACATAGTTGGTCTGGAAGCCTAATTGAGATGGGCCCAAACCACTTTTTCAGTTTCCAAAAAAAAACAGAACGAAATCACCGGCAGTTAAATATTTTGTTTCCATTTTCTTTCATTTTTTCCCTTCCTTTACATTTTATATTCGTTGCATATCACTTTATGATTTGTTTTCGCTTTCGGGCTAATCCCAAAGCTTAGCACCTCTCAAGGAAATCTCTTCGTCTGATTTACCGGCCTCCACTTTTTTATTCTAAGCCCTCCTTATAATCACATCCCGTTTATTACGAGAAATTTCTTTTATCCTTATTTCCGGATAGCGAAGAGGTTTCAAAGAAAAACCTTCCCTTTGCCTTCTGCTATGTCGAGCCACTCTTAAATTCTTCCCACCACCATCTGTACTTGTTTCCATTTTCCATGTTATAAATGACTGTTTCTCATTGACTTCTTTCGCGCATCCAGGGTAGAGTAATAGTATTGTGTATACATAACTCCAGTGTATCAGTACCTTAAATCAACCTATAATGATTGTGACAATTAGATTGAATGACGAGGATTGTTCCGATAAGAAAAGACCAGGTCAATGGCTACTGAAAAAGGATTCAGCAAAGTCAAAGTCTTGGGTCAGTGATAGCCGAATAAGGATTCAGCTAAGTCAACGACCGGGGTCGATGACTTCTGGATAAGGATTAGCAGAAACAATTTGTATGGCCTTTTTTCCATGGAAAAGGTTAAGGATGTCACAACACAGAGAAGACTTAATTTCCTTTCGCACTCTATACTCCCATAATCGTAAAACTATCGAAAGAAAACAATCTTGAGAGAGAAAGTAACCAGACGGGAATTTCCGGTTAATTATTAAACGATTCCAAAACCAATTAAAATTTTTCGTAGAAAGAGCAGAAGAACAGCGTTTCATTAATATTCTCACAGCTTAGCTTTAATTTATAACATGACCTCCAGCGAGACTGCATAGTCAAGCCTTCGATCTCTTCCTCTAGCTTATCCTCCTCCTGCTTCTCTCCCTCCTTTCACTACTTTTCAATTTCAATAATTGTCATTCAACCTGAGCTTTATGCCGAGCCTCGCGGGGTCTTTCGAGGCGAGAAATCTCGGATGCAGCTGAGAAAAGACTGAGAAGAGAAAAAAGGAGAGAAAAGAGAGAAGAGAAAGGAAATCCTTTCCAAATCCTCAGGTAAGAAAGTGTAAAATAGAAAACGATTTGAGGCATTGAAGAGGACTGGTTCCTCAATTAGAAAACCGTGGCAGAAGATCAAAATTCCATTTCCCTCAAAATCGTTTTCCGCTCGCTAAGCGTAAAACAAAGCAAAACCGAGAGTTTGTCTCCCTCTCACCTCTTCACCCTCTTCACTCCTCTTTCTCTCTCTCCCTCAGGAAAAGAACTCATCGATAGATTTACGATTAATTCTCGAAAGATAGGAAAGAGGGAGAGAGAGAGTGTGTAAAAGGTAGGATATAAGGCGAGCCCCTCCCAGAGCCTCTCATAAAAATCCTTTTCGAGATTTATATCCATCCTTAATGGGTTGTCGCCACGATTTTTATGCTCAGCGCACCCTCTTCCCATATCGAGCGCATCACACACTTTCTTCTTCCTCCTTTTGTTTGGTTTCGCATCATTGTCCCGGTAAAGCCAAATAAATGAGAAATCCTTTTTTTCTCGTGTCTCAGTTTCTCCTTCCTCCTCCTCCTCCTCCTCCTCCTCCTTCTTCTTTCTCCTTATGAACTTAAGACACTCTCGCCTTTCTTCCACTCTCTCAATCTCATGTAAACTTTTCCCAGATGAAGCTTTTAAAAGACTACGATTCATTCTTCACCAAGAAGAGCCGAGTTAATGGAAATTTTTTTTCTCTTTATAGTGGGTGAAAATATTCATTAAAAAAAATTTCCGACTAGAAAGGCCGCGGGATTAATTCCTTAAAAGCAAAAGATAAAATTTAAAGGGCAGATGAGGAGAAAAGGGGGTGGAAGGCGAGCGCGGAGAGTGAAAAGTAAACGTAGGTAAAAGTACCACCAAAAGGGCGAGGAGAGGAGAAGAGAAAGGAGCGAAAGGCTCAAAATCTCTTAAAATCGCATGACCCCTTTATGCCTTGCCAAGTTTCTTGTGAGCCAGAGCTGGTTGAACAGGGAAAATGGATGAAAGGGAAAAGGTTACGTGGACCCGAGGTGACCCAAGGGAGCCCCGTTGAATCAAAGCTGGTTTTAAACTTCAACTTTTTCATTTTTGTAACTTTTCATAGAGATAGAGAAGAGGGGGAGGGAATGGCGGGAGGAAAGGGGAGAGAAAGGGAGAGAGTAAAGCCATTTCTGAAAATTGTGGCTTGTTCTTAGAATGAAATTGTCTTAGTTTAGGTGATTACCATTAAGTCATATTTTGCTTGTTGCCAAATTTGACATTAAATATCAAATTTGTAAATAGAATTGAATAGAATAGAACTTGTTGATAGTAAGAGAGAAGTGGTAGTAGTAGTAGTTGATGGTAGACGAATTAGAAGTTGGCTACTGCTTTCAAAAGTATCCACAAATAACTTAAAAGTTAAACTGTTTCAAACTAAGAATCATCGTTAGTGACTTCACCTTTGTGGCAGATCTTCAACCTTACCGATCCTTTACTACTATTGAAGTTAAGCTTCCATGGCAGTCAAACATGAAACTAAAGACATTATAGGCTGGGTTTTTACACCTCGTCATGTTTACAAAAGAATCCGACGTTTCGTCCACTTGGATAGCTGTGAACATCGTCAGGGTGAACCCTGTAAAAACCCAGTGAATAAGGTTTTTAGTTTCAAGTTTTACTACTGTTTACCAGTCATGGTTGTAGTTAATGGCTATCCTCGCAGTGCTGAATATCAATCTTTCAAATCGTTTGCCAAAGATTTCTCAAATATAAAGAGAGACAAATCAATGGGTGGAACGCGGTATGATTACAGAAGAAGAAAACGTTCCAGGACGAAAGAGATTCCAACCACGTGAATAACGTAGTTTCGGTTTTTGTGATTCCTCAGCTCCATCAGGAGCATCTTTGAATGTGACGTCACGAATTACGAGTCGGAACATTCATTAAAACCGCGTCAGATTTAGTGATGGATGACATCTTCTGGGATATCGAATATTCGCTTTTCCCTCTCCAACCAACCAAATAAATAAATGAATAAATCGTCTCGAATTGGCATCAGAGTCATTTGAGGGAACCTCAAAAGA
Source organism: Columbicola columbae (assembly GCA_016920875.1). Lineage (NCBI taxonomy): Eukaryota > Metazoa > Arthropoda > Insecta > Psocodea > Philopteridae > Columbicola > Columbicola columbae. The sequence continues at coordinate 1,083,442 of JADMLL010000008.1, forward strand.
ATCCTCTTTATATCTTCTTCAACCACATTAAAGATTAACATGCACCGAGAAGCTTGTATCTCATTCACCGGAAACTAGAGATTAATTAGTTGTTCTCGTAAATTGTTTTACTCCCCGAAACTGAGACAATAAGCATTCTTTCTCTTTTCATTTCCGCTTTCAACGAATTCAATCACGCGAGAATTTCTTGTAGGCTTGCTCGAGTCAACGAACGTAACTCGTTCTGTAAAGAGGAAGGAAATTTGTTTCTACTCTCACGAGCACATCATAAAGGGAGGTCTTAGTAGTTGTGTAACCTTTATAAAATCAAAGCAGAAATTGCCAAGGCATAATTCGAAAGAAAAAGGCAAACAAACCCGAATCTCGACTCGGTAAGGTAACTATAAAAACGAACAGTATATACAGTATTCCAGTCGAGGGATTACAGTAAATAACTGATCCAAGCTCGCTTTCCCAAATGTTGTTTTAACATTTACGCCGGGTGATAAAAGTTTATAGTCGGAGGAAGAAGTGCTTTAAGATACATTCCAGATGATTTATAAAAGGAAACGATCTCTTACATCAGTGGTTCCCAAGAAGTGGGAAGAACCTTGCGAATAATTTAATTGTGATATATTTATAATCCTCAATTACAAAAGGCGGGAAGGAAGGAGGAGAAGGAGGAAGGAGGAAAAAGGACGGAGAGAGTATGTTCATATTTCTCAAGAGAGAGCCTCCTCCTGCCCCACCTCCGCCTCACCCCGCCTCATTTCCTTCCCTGAATACGTAACTTATTGTAGACTTTCTCCACGGGATACTTTAAAACCATAAGCATTATTGTACATGGAGGCAACATGAAATGAAAGTTAAGGTTAAAGCTCTGCTACTATGATGGTAGAATCCTCTTCTCATGTTTTTGAGTACGTCTTGGTTACTAAAATACTTTCTCTTTCCTCTCTCTCTCTGTAGCCACTACCCTCATCAGCCACGTCAGACCGTTATGATTTACTGAGATTTGCTCAGCGGATTCTCCTTCCGGTAAATTTTCCTTTGTAAATTAGCCGGTAGACGTTTGTTACTTAATGTATGCTTTGTCATTGAAGAAATGTGACTATTCAACGGTTTTTATCGTCTTCTTCTCTTTAATACATGTTTCTCCTGGTAAAATAACCTAAACAAGAGTAATGTTAGTTTTAATAATTCCTTCCTTCTTCCCATTCTTAAGAAGACCACGAAATCTTAATAATATATATGCAGTGTATACATGATTATAGTAATGATAATATTAATAAACTCGATTCCACCCACACTGACATGTCAACAATGGTCCTAAACTAAATAACACTAATTGAATCACAACACTTATATCACTCTTATGTCTTACGACTGAGCTCGAGTCTAAGTTCAGTCATTCTCAACACCCAAGTAGGTGCACCGTATGCACTTCTGTTAAGTTCATCTTTAGTTTTTAATATTAAATATTATTTTTATTTGCTCCAGTTAAGAAGGTTAGCACATTTGGAGTTTGGCTTCACTTGACAACAGTCACTGGTACCCAGGATGGGTTCCACTTAAAAGGAATTAATTACTCACCTGATTAATCTGTTTTTCAAAGGAATCACTAACAGGGAAAGAGAATCGAAAGGTTAAAGACATAATTGTTGTTTATTGAACCATACTTTAACCTGAAAAATCCTCAGTCTATTTCCAGCCTCTTCTTAGCCCGGAAATGCGTTCAGGTGCAAACAAGACGAAGCGCCTGGGCAAGATAAGAGAAAGGACTCCCTTATCAAATCAAATATTGGACTTTGGCGGCGTAAGAGCCAAAAGATAAACTTCATCAACACTAATAGTAAAATTCACAATAGTTTCAAATTTTTTTTCTCTGCATTTGAAAACAGCATTTTCAAAACACGGCATTTTGAAAACCAACACAAATCAAAACTTTTACAAAAAGGCCGTGCACGGAATGTTTCTAGGACTGTGATAATCTACCTCCACGTCATTTTGTCTATCGTCTCCTCGAAAATTTCCACAACGACAGTAAAAGGCTTGTCTGACATGCCATCCTTCAAACGTTAACAGATTCAAACAGTTCAGACAAATGCGAACGTTTCATTTAAAACGAATGAAAGATTATTAAAGACCCGCGAAAAACTCAAATTCGTTCGTTAGTTCCAAAAACTACCAAAATTTTGAGCCATTAGAGTTTAGACTTAGTGGGAGGGAGTATGGAAACGGGTTTCCTGTTTTCGAAAGCTTTAACCTAATTCATTAATCTATATTAGTTTAGAATTGATCGACGCCCATCATTTTTTTCTTTTGTTTGTGTGCGGAAAAGGTTCGGGGGTTGAGGAGAGTGAGAGACTTATAAATCCTTTTTTTCCCTTTAACTTGTTGACAAATTTTAAATTGTCTTCTCGCGATAAGTTTCTAAAGATTCGGTAAACAAACATTTCAAAATGCGAGAGGGAAAACAAAAGATTGTTTTTGCATTATTGTTTCGCATTTTGTTTTTATAAAAAAAGGTTAAAAATTTGTTTGAAAAGAAAAAATGAGATTCTTTGGTTGATTTACAAAATTTACAATGAGTTCTGAGTACCACAAAAAACCTGTTCGTCAAATTTTAGTGAAAAGTTATCCTTAAAGTCTTGGTGAGAAAGCGAGAACTATGTCAAAAGAAACCGAAAAAAGATTAATAAAGACCCTCGAGTTCTTGAAAGAACCTCAGGGATCCACCATACCAACAATTGTTAAGGCTATTCAAGATAACGACCCCGAGATCAGTCTCAAGAGAATCGTTCAGACACTGAAAGGCTGTCTTGATAATGGAATGGTAAAAGTGGCCGATGGCCGAGTAAAACTCAAACAAATGGGCAGTCTTCCAAATTCCAAGTCATATAAGAGTGAGAAAAGTGATGGCATGCCCGAGTATCTCAGTCGAATGAAAAACCCGTGCCAGAAATCGATATCAAAGTGTCCGAAAACGTGTCAAGGAACTCCCGCTCCCGACCCAGATAATCCGGAACCGAACCCAGAAAACCCAGAGAATCCAGAGAATCCGGATGGGGATGATAAGTGTAAGCCCAAGCCCAAGCCTAAACCAAAGTGTCCCAGGCCAAAGAGGAAGCCATGTCCAAAGCCTAAGAAGAAGAAGCCTAAGTGTAAGCCTAAGCCTAAAAAGTGTGCTCCCAAGAAAAAAATTCAGCCGTACTGTAAGAAGAAGAAAAAGTGTCCAGAATGAAATCCCGCTATAAATAATTTAAAAACTAAGTGTGTGTGAAGTGTGCCTGCTTTGTAAAATGTTTTCGGTTGACAATATAAAGAATTTTTAAAATTATACATAACTATAACTGGCTGTAGTTTTAACAGTGTATAAAACCATCGATGACCCATCTCGTACGACATTAAAATAAATTTCTTAAAGAAACCGGAAATGAAGATTTTAATTTCAGCCATTTCTCTAAGTAAGTCCGCTATTCTGTACTAATTCTCTACCTTCTGACTATTCCATTTAGTTTTATAAAGACAAAAATCACGACCGCCGCCTCGACCACTACCTTCAAAACCCATTTTTGTCTTAAGAGAAAATTCTGGTCGCGACTGTGTAAGCCGTCAACATCTTCGAACCGTTCCCTTCGCACTGTATCATTCGCATTTCCTTTTCTAATGTCTTAATTCTATTTTCTTCGAACATTAATAAAAGTAAAAGGCTACTTATTGATATAATTTTGTTAAAACTTGGAGAAAAAGTGAGTTGTCATGTTTTTGTTACCTTCAATTGGCGTCGACAATTCTTGAAGAGTATACATACAGTCTGTATTTTGTTTTCCTTAAGAACACTGTAACCTTTTGCGTTATTTCTGTGTATTTATGAATTCAGTCATCATCATCATATGCCGTCTCCGCGTCGAAGGTTGGCAATCAACAGGACTATGGCGACCTTGGATGCTGCCGCTCGAAATAGGGCGGCGGATGATTTATGGAATTAAGCCACTGGTGGAAATTTCGTTGAAGAGAGATGTGAGGGAGTCCAGGTTTCATTCTTTTAAAGTTCTGAGGATTTGCTTGAACTTTGTCGGGTCCAGGAGCTTTTCCGGATTTCATTGTCCTGATGGCCTTCTTCACTTCCGAACGTAAGATGTTTGGTCCCGTGTCTGCTGCCCCTACGCCATAGTCAGTGGAACGGGTGTCATCGAAGAGATTTTTAACACATCGTTCCACACTTGCAACTGGTCAGGGATCTGATGATAAGGTTGCCATTTTCATCCTTTAAGAGTCCTACGTGAGGCGTGATGTTCTTCTGCCTGTTAATTCATTTATTTTCTTGTGAAGTTGGAACGTACTGTGTTTACTCGGAAGGTGTTCGATTTCTTGACATTTTTTAGTCATCCAGGAATCCTTGGGTTGTCTTGTCTTTTGTCTTGGGAGTCCCTGAACGGCGCGGTACTGTTATGGGTCTCGGTTCTTATATTGTCTTGTATTGTATGAGTCCAGTATTAAAGTCCAAATTTAAAGTTTCCTATGTCCCTCAATTATCAGTATTTTGAAGTTCTTGGCTTCATTATATCCTCAAGTACGTTGAATTCCAAAAACTGACTCTTTCACAGTCAAATCGAGAAGGTCAACCTAAATACCTCCTTCTACAAATAAAATCAAGCTTAGGTGGTAATTAGGTAGCTTAGTAATAATACAATTTTAAGTATATATTTACAATTTATATTAATGGGCAATATATCTACCGGAAAGTTCTGTCCGTTTTTTAGAATAATATGTGTTGGAGACGAAACTCATCTTCAAGCAAAGCTGCGACAGGCGTTGTTCGGGCCGGTCAAACCCGACGGCGATTAACCGGTTCAGCTCAGTTACTTTTCCCATTTTATCGCAATAGTATCATTACGCATTTCGTCAAGTATTGTGTCGCATTCATTACTAGTTTTCGCATCCCATCGCATTTTTGTCGTAAAGTATTGTCGGTAGTGACCGAAACATTTTATAACCGCGCATTTTATGCAAACAGCAGAAAAGGTAAAAGGTACAGGTGAGTTTTCCTTCCTTCCACACCCATTCTATAAAGTTCATCTGTCCTGGATTCCTTGTCGCAGGAAGACAGGTAAGTCAAAATCACTCATTATTTCTTATTCTCTCTCGATTGGTCGCAAACCAGCGCATAGCACCACATTCGCATTTACGCAACGCACCCACAATATGAAAGTATAAATTTAGCATATCTTAAATAATTTTTATCGAATAATGCAATATAATTGCCATAATTACTCATGACTTATTTATTTTGGCAATATCCGATGTTGTCAAAAAATGGTTATACTCTAACATGATCTTGACATATTGGTCGTCAATTAAAGTTGGCCGCCCAGAACGAGAGTCATCAGAAAAGTCAAAATCAACCAGTTGAAAATTTTCAAACTGTTTTCTGAAAGTTTTATCAGAAACTGTACCTTCTGCCAACACCTTAAACAAATCATCTTTCTTATTGGAATTCGTACGAAATTCAGTGGCTTAAATGAACAAACCTGTCAATCAGTCAAACCGTTCTTAGTTAATTCTAACACGAATCATCTTCGTTTTAGTGCATTTGCTAGGTCAGTATATATACTGCATAGGTGATAAAACGCGAGACTCAAAAAAGCGTTGAACGAATAGATGCAAACGTGTGTGATGTAACTTGATGTAACATTATCAGACAGAACTCTCGGGTAGATCTAATAATTATAATATAATGATTTACTTAATATAATCTCTTTGCTTTACTAATTGCACCATATTATTATTGTATATGTACTTACATAAAAAAATAATATTACAGAATGTGCTGTTAGTACAGACAGATGGGAGGCCGTCAATGTAAACGGAAACTTATTAGCAGGCTTCCATAATAACTGTATGGGCATTCTTCGAAAAGTCTAAATCCTGACTAACATTTGTCTCTTCGTCCTCTCCTCCTCTAAACCATTTTATTTTTACGAAACAAGAATGTACCAGAAAAAGGTATTTTACGTTCACTCACCGTTTTGAAAATCGAAGAAGAAACCGGAAAAGTGAGGAAAAGGCGGAAATGCATTTTGCTTTGGTAAACAGCACCATATATTCCTGTCATTTTATCTGAAGAGAGCGAGAGAGAAAAGGATTTACATAAATTTAGGTGAAATTGATGTTCAAACTCAGAAGAGAGAAAAAAGATGAACGTATAACAGAATTTTAGACATAAAACCCATTTCCGGTTTAAAGTGTCGTGTTTCCGTAGAAGTACTCATAAAAAAAAGAGTTGAAGCGATTGGTGGTGGATTTGCCATGACGTTACCTACAAGTTTACCTTCTACTTTGGAATCGTGAACGGAAAAGGATGAAAGAAGGTGGAAGGTGAGTTAGGAGAAGGAGGAAGAGGTGAGAGAATGTGGGAATAAGGGTGGAAGGATTCAAGAAAACGTCCATGACTCAAAAAGAAGGAGAAGGATATAGAAAGAAGAGAGAAAAAAGGAAAATTTTCACGGATGCTCCGTTGAATCGTTCAACAGGAAGGGCGTTTTCTTCTTTTTCCTTTCTTAATTTTTGTTTTCCTTGTCGGATAGCCGAAAAGCTAAGAGGCACGTTCATCCCAGGTTGAAAAGTTTACAGCTTTGAAAGTGGTTCTGATAAGGCTAGGAAATTAAATTTCTAATGGGAAGGTAAGAAAAAACGTGATTTTGGGTTAACGGAGATTGCTGCCTTGAAACTTCCACCACCTCTGCCTCCACCACCACCAAAATCTTTTTTTCCCTTCGTCTTCCTCTCCACCTTTTTTTCTGAGTAATTTTTATGCTGGGATTTCTCCGGGAAATATCAAAGGATTTTCAAACTTCTCGGGAAAATTTCTTTATTTTCCCTCCTCTGTCGGCAAAAAGAAAGGGATGACCCCATTGAATGAAAAGATGAAGAAAATTACTGAGAAAATGTTGTGGTTCCGGTGCAATGCTCAGTCGATGTGTTGTTTGTTGGTAGTTCAGTCCCAAACTACGATAAACATGGGCGGGTTCAATCAAAAACTCTTCAGCCCGGGGGCAGGTCCTCCGCAAAATTTAATCTTTTCCATTTTCCTCCGTTCTCCTTTGTCTCGCAGTAGGAATTCGCTTGTTGTCATCTATAATTTGTTCTCTTCTTTTTATTTTCCTTTATCTCCTTCTTCTTCTTCTTCTATTTCTTCCAGTGTTCAACTTTTCCTTTTGCTTGGTCCAACGTCTTGCTCCAAGTTTCCAAATTTCCTTTTGCCTGTTCTCGGCACTCTTTCCTCATTTCTCTCAGGTGCAACCAACAGGAAGAAAGATTTGATGGAAGAAAGATTGACAAGACAAAATGGAATTTCGGAGGTTAGCCAGAAACAATCGGCCTCATTTTTGTTCTTAACTCAAAGGTTAAAATTATTTAAAACGAATCAAATAGCATGGTTCAAAAACCCATTTCGACGTATAAGATTCTCATAGCTGTTAAGTAAATGAACACGATTCGGTTGGTGTGCTTTATCTCCCGGTTCGAACTTCGCATATCTTCAAGTACTCACAACTTCCTTTCACTTTCTACGGTTGAAAGTTTCGCTCGGCTCATATAAAATGACCAGATGAATTCGCTTTTATGTATTAATATTAGGTCTACCCAAAAGTTCTGTCTGATAATGTTACATCAAGTTCGACTCTTCTTTGGGTCTCGCGTATTATTACCTGTGCAGAGCGTATTACTACCTATGTATACTGAGTTAATAAATATACTAAAACGAATATAATTCATGTTGGTATTAAGAACGGATTGACAGATATGAAGTTCATATGAGGCACTGTAATTTATAGGCTATAAATTCCAATGAGAAAGAAATGTTAAGAAGGAGCAGATAGTTTGTCTAAGCTGTTAAATGAAGGTTCACTTTCTCAGAAACTCACATACGATGGTTTCAGAAATTTCAGTTAGGTGATTTTAACTTTTGTGATGATGAGTCTCGATCTGGGCCATCATTAATTGACGACGATATTGTCAGTATGATGTTAGAGCGAAACCCTTTTTTAACAACACCGGACATTTCCGAAACAAACAAGTCATGCATAATGATGACAATTATGTTATTTTATGTTATTCAATGAATATTATTTAAGGTATTCAACATTTGTACTTTCGTATCATTCTAAAAACGACAGAACTTTCCTGTAGACCTAATAACACATATATAAAGTTGAGTTTTCTACATTTTGGGAATATGTATGATCACAAGCTACTAAGACTCATCCACTGAGCAGTTCAGGTGTGTCATGGTGATGATACATAAAATCATTTCTCAAGTACAAAATACTTACATGTACAACAACGCGCCTTAAAAAAAAAGCAGCAAATCTTGAATCTCTTAACCGTTATTCTGAATGAGAAAGAATCAGACGGGTTCACACCTTCCGGGCAATACATCCCTGTCACTTGAGGTATTTGGCATACAGACAGCTTTCGAGGAGAGAAATTTATGGATGCCCAATAAGGGAGTTCGATCTTTACACTGACGAGGGATAAAAAGCAGTTGATAAAGTTAATAAATGTTGTAATTCTCTCGGGATTTATCAACTCTGCTTTACTTCCATTTTCTCTCTCCTCTCTCTCTCTTTTATCCTTCAGCTTTCTCTCACTTTCCCATCAGCAAATTTTCTTTTCCGCCATCGATTCCTGTCTTTTCCACTCCTCCTCTCCCTCTTCCGAAAAAAACTTCCTCGCACTTTTAAAACGCACGTCCCTAGACGGACAAATATTTTTTTATAAATCCCCTTACCTCCCTCCCCCGGGTCCCACCCCCCGTCGAATTTCCTTTTATAAGCAAAACGGAATTAAAAAATAACGGGAAATTGTTTTAGAAGCTTGAATTATTTAATTAAAAAAACAGAAAAAAAGGTTTTTAAGGCTTTCGAATAAGCGGAGAGCGGGCGAATGGATGCACGCTTGCGTATATTTACATTTCTCGTGAGCTGGAGTCGATTTCCCTTTCCCCCCCCTTCCTCCTCCTTCTCCTCCTCCTTGTCCCATCTCTTTCCAAAAGACTCGAACGAGAGAGAGGTTTCACCGTTTAGGCGATTCTCTTTCTGCTCTCGAACATTCGTAAACGGATGATAAATGTGAGCTGTTTGCCGGAAAAGAAAAGGTTTTCGATAGCAATTTGGAGAGCATTAAAAATTAAAGATAACCCTTCAAGAAGATTCTACTTTAAAATTAATTTGAAGACGCTCGAGGCATTAGCACGAAAAAGGGAAATTTTAAATTATTTATGAGAGAAGAGGTCGGACAAAGCAAAGCCTCCTTGAATAATTTGACACAGTTTCGTTCCCTGCGAAACTTCTTCGTTTCACTTCTTCTCCTCTCTCTCTCTCGCTACCCTTTTTCTTATTCTTTTTTCATAATAGCCTTCAATTATCTACTCTCTCTATTTTACCCCCTCGATTTCCCCAAGGTATCCGTCGATACTTCGCCTTATTACTCTGTAGTCAGACTCTGTACCATCATCCGGATTCTACGCTGTAGTATCGATTTCCGAATGAGTCTTGTTATCTCATTTTCCCCATTATATCATTACTAGGACGCCAGTCACTTGACAGATACAGTGTCAGAGGAACCTCGGGAGGACTGTGGTATAGTGGTTCACTGTCAGACTAAGAAGTTACAGTGGCGAGGTCAAATCCTCCCCCCGTATCCTGTTGTACCCAAAAACGGTGAAAAACGGGCTTAAAACTCAACTACCACTATATCAAAGGGATTGCGGACTGGTGTAGTGAATCGAGTGATCAGTTCCGTTAAAATAAGGCTTTGCTAGAGGCTCATAAAACTTTCTCATACTCAGAACCTCCACACTTCCTTTACAAATGAGTTAAGAGATGACATCAAACTCACGAACTTTCTATTTTCAGTAGTACGCGGGCGTCTTTGGTCCTCAACTATTTAAATTTGGAAAAAGCAGAGATTAAACCACCATATGGTTATCAATCTAAGGGAGAGGGGGAAAGACAGGAGGAAGAGAAGAGACTTGGATTTTATTTCCCGTTTTCCTCCCGGAAAGAGGAAAGTCAAGTCCCATAAAATATTTCTTGCCTCAATATTTTCCCCGAATTAAAAAACTCCCATTATTTTCTCATTAGAGCAGACCAATAATTTTCATTTTTAGATTTAGATTTGGCAAAGGATTTTATTATAATAATAATATTATCATCGTCTCTTTCGTTTTCGTAATGTTAGTCGTTTTTAATACAAGGAAATCGTTTCGAGTTGAGTTTGAGGTGAAGAACACATAAAATTCCAACCATACGAAAACTTTCCAATTTATCATGTACTCACTTTTTTATACATCAGTAGAGGAACTATATTGAAAGGAAGTGTAACTTAGTATGACTCAATCCATATCCAACACACCCTTCAGTACTGCTTTGCTTGGAACCACCACAGAAACAGCTATGGCGAAATCCTCGAGATTGTCTCATGAGGGTAGTAGTGCTATATCAGGGAAAACGGAGGAAAATCCGACTCTACCTGGTGGTACAGACCGGAAGGTCGGCATGAAAGTTCCTCCTCATGGGAGCCAAAGAGGGCTTTAGTCCCCAAACAAGAATTCTAAAGAGGAACACTTTAAAATTGCTCTCGTCCATCAGTTGCATTCCCCTCGTTGCCCTCATTGCCCACTACACAAAATTAAAACAAATTTTTTTAAGCTCGAAGCTCGACTCTGAACTTTCTACTTCATCAAGAGAGTTGATTAAAATATTAAAAAAAAAAGTTATAATATGAGGAATATTTGAGATTATAAAATGTTACAGTTATCGTGGAAACAACGAAGTTACTTTTACTATTAATTTATATGTAAATTTGAGGAAATACGTGAGAGCTTCTAGATGAATACTAATAAAAGCTGTAAATAACTTTTCAAAAAGAGCTCTCCTCTCTCCTTCCCCCTCCACCACCTTCCCCTTTACCTCTCCTCTCCTACGTCTCTTTCCCATCTGCATTTGCTAATTTTCATCCCTTTTCATCCCTTTTACATGAAAAATGAAAATCGTGCCCCTAATAAGTCTAACCTATGAATTTCCTTTTTTCCGTGACTATCATTTCCCCTTCTCTTCGCTATCCTGGCCTCGGGAAAAAGCGTGTGACCATGGCTGTGACCATTCCTGCAGTCGAAGAAGCAAAACAATGGCAAGGTGAAAGAGGATATGTGTTGGAGTGAAAGGGAAAAATGGCCGAAAAGGGCTAATGGAACAAAAAGCGGGAGGAACCGGCCGGAAGGAACATGAGTTTTATTTCACGCTAGCAAAGCCTTGCGTGATCAGGCGAAAGATATATTGCTTTCGTCCTCCTTCCCGGACGAAGAAAAAGACAAAAAGGAGAAGATGAAAAGGGAGGTTCGGCGTTAAGGAGCCTTCACCATTAATGGGAATTTCGTTTTTGGGTTCGCGGATGTTGGTGCGTGTCAACCGGGTTAAGTGATCCTCCCCTGTTGGCTGGCTGGCTGGCTGTTGTCCCCCTCCCTCGTGTTCCCCCGTTTTTATTGCTGGAAACTGTTTTCGATTTTCAAAACGTTTCCCTCGTTGTCATTTTTCGTGAACCACTAAGGCTTATTTGAAACCTTATTGAAAACCACACGTTATCCATTCACAGGCATGAGCTCTCCATTTTTTTTTAACTGACACTGAAGCAAAAACAGAGTGGAATGTTGTCGATCTCTTCAATAACCTATACGAGAATGCTAAATATCTCCTTCTGTTTCGCAACCAGTCTAAAAATCAGAGAATTCTCGCTGGTGGAGTACGACAAGTGCTGTACTGTGATCTGTTTCTTTTTTTCTTTTGCTACTACTGTGTATGGTATATTACTACTATTATTAACAGTATTTAAAAAGAAATTACTCGAAGTAAACCTACGGTTAACCGTTAAAATGACGACAAAACCCCGCTAAACTGTGAAAAAAAAGATGGCGTGATTGAGTGTTAATTATTTTTGTGGTAGATGCTAATATCAGTACTGAACTGTCTCTAATCAATAAAAAAAAACATGAGTGAAAAGATGAATCAAAAAATCTCAGTGAATTAGGAACCAATAATCTTTTTCATGAAATTTTGAGTCAAGAAATAAACTTGGAAAATCTTCTGATTACTGTTTTATTAGTTGTATTAGGTACCACAGTAAAAGATTTTTAATTCTTTCGGCATTAGTCTTCCCCTTAACATTTCTACTTCTTTATCAATACATTACATGGCTACCATCAAAGTTGTCTGCCTGCCTTATTAATAATATTTTCAAGTGTGTAAATACGGTGATACACACTTACTGATGAGTAATACAGACACGACACTAAAGTCCAAGCAAAAAAGATGGAAAAAACCAAATAAACTGTCACACAGAAACTTCATTCGAGAAAAATAAAACAATCGAAGAGATGACATGCTGAGAACTGAGGGAATAGACTCTGACCAGATCAAAGAACCCACTTCGCTAGAAGGAAAACAAAAAGGAAAAGATAAACGAAGAGGCACATCATCGTGACCCTTTGTAAAAAAAATATTTTGGCATCTTCTAAACAAAAAAAGAAACAAAACAAATAAAAATGTTTGTTTCTTGTGTCTTCTGCATCCGCCAGCACAACAAATGCTCCAGACATTTCATCTTCCGGCTTTCTTTAAAACTTTTCAGTCGCAACCTTTTATTCTAACTTTTTCAATTTGCCAAAAAAAGAAGAGAAAAAGGGAAAAAGATGATTTCTTGTTTTTCCTCCAACCTTTCCACCTCCTCATTCACCCTCCCCTTCCACGGCCGGGCCCCTTTCTCCCACCGCCTTCCATTTTCCATTCCTTTTACTCGTCCTTTCTCTTGATGGAAACACAGAAAAGGAAACTAAACCGTTAACGGCGTTCTCCTCAACGAAGCACCCAAGAAAAAGAAAATTTGTTCAAAGCTCTCATGGCGGACGCTTTTTGAAAAATTAAACGACCAACTTTTTTCTTTTCCTTTCTTTTTGAAAGTTTTGGTTTCTGGGTTTCTCCTTCCGAAAGCGCTTTTCCTTTCTTGTCTTGTCCTGTTTTTAATTTAACCAAAGATAAAAACAGTGATTTTGATGTATCATTCTTGCCAACTTGTTCTACTTTTAAGTTGAGATTTAACTTTCTTATGGTTTAAATGGTCTACAATTTTTTACTCTTTGAGAAATTGGACTAAGGCAAAAAAGAAGAAAAAAGGGGAAAAGGAATGAAGAGAGAAGGGAAAAAAGAATGAGTGGGACAATAAAATCATTTTGAAACCGTAAAACAAATGGCGAAGCGGACAAGAAAAGGGAAAAAACCTCGAACGGAATAACAACAATCCGTACGCAAAAAAAAAGGAAAGAAAAAAAGAAAGAAAAACCAAATTAATTCGCTTACCCTTCTGACCCTAAAATCGTTGGAGCGTTCGGAGTGTTCGACCAGTCCTTTTCTCCCTTCCTCCACCTCATCCTCATCCTAGGTCCATCGTTCTCCTTCCTGGAACGGTAAAACGATAATTGAGACCGAACGATTTGAATTTTTACATTTCTTAGTTCCAGTAATCTAATCCGTTTGTTATCTCTAACGCCTTTTTGAGTCTCTTGTCCTCCCTTTTAGGGGAAAATTGGCTGACGGTCAAATGGATGATGAGTGTACCATGTGCTACTAACGCATTTTGATGTTATGCTTGCGTGCCTTTGTCGCCTATTAAATGAGATGAGATCAGGATTCTGTTTTTTACTGGGGGTGTTTGCTGACGGAGAATGATTCCTAGACACAAATATCAGCTTGGCCTGGCTAGGTACCACTGTTTAGGCTCACATCGTCTTTAAATCTTGAGTTGATGCCTAATCGCGTAATTGTGATACTAGTTTATAAAACCTCAAACTCGTAACGGGAGATTTAAAACAAGTTCGCTCAGTTACTTTGCTTCTGTCACTTTTCTGACAAAAGTTAAAGAAGGCAAGCAGATGTTCTCTCCAGACGCGGTCTATGAACTCCGAATCAAAAGCGGTGAATACATTAGACGATAAAGTGATAGAAGTCAAGCATCTGAACAAACTTATTATAAACTCCCCATCACGAATTGGAGATTTTATAAACTAGCCAGTAAATATGATGAATATTCAGTAATTAGTCAAGTTTACCAGGATTGGTTGCTTGGTGTTTTTTTAATAATCATCGGGCGCTATGCGTAATGCCATATTTGTTTCTGTTACAGTGAAATAAATATATGGTAAAATTGTGGTTGGCAGTGGTGAGAAGAAAAGTCTTTGTTGATCAAAGACCATCCACGTGTTCAGCGGAAAACAAAATGGTGGCCGTAGGGAAATATTTGGATTTTTTCTGGCGGCGGTAAGGAAACGAGGGAGGAGAGAAGGAGAGGTATGAAAAGCGAGGTAGAGAGGAAGGAGAAATTAAATGCTTCGGGTAAGAGGAAATGAAAAGCAGAAGAGAGAAATTCAGTTTTTGTTGGTGGATATTCGGAGGAGGAAGGTTCGGGAACGCAAAACGTTTTATCTGATTTATTTGGAACCTCTTGCCTCTGGTTTTAAATTTTCCACCGACCTGCCTGCCTGCCTCGTATATAACCATGATTCTACTTAAACCGTAACCGTAAGGCCTAACTTCTCCACGTTTTATGTATTTTCAATTTTCCTTATTTAGTATGTAAAACGATCTCGCATTCCACACGCGTTTTATCATCGAGGGAATACGAAATCCTTCATGTTAACCGGCGTTAGCCTCTCCTCCTCCCCCTTCTCCCTTGACCCCCTCCGGCTCACTCATCATCATTACCATTATTCTCATTTATTTGTTTTTGATACAGTACTTGCCCTCGTTTCGCTTCAATCATAACCGATTTTCCTTGATTGTTATACCCTTAATCGACAGCTTGTTCTTAGCCTAGACTGGCCTTTAAAGTCAAAGACAACAGTTTTAAGCTTTAGCCGAATCTTCCCAGGAGAAGAAAGCGTTTGAGAAGGAATCGGCGTTAGTGTTTCCTAGAATCAATTTCATTCCAAACCTATCTCTTAGATTATCTTGTATTTTTTTTTCTGTTTTCGCCTTTGTCTCTTCTTATGTTTCAAGGCGTTGGATACGAAACTCATTTTCTAGCAAGCTGCGACAGGCGTTGTTCGGGCCGGTCAGACTCGACGGCGATTACCTGTTCACCTCTCAGTTACTCTTACGCATTTGATCGAGTTACATTTCGCATTTTGTCACATAAGTTAATTTTTTCGTATTCTATCGCAATCATATCATTACACAATTTGTGTAATATTGTGTCGCATTCAGTAGTCGTTCCACCATTGCATTCATTCCAGAGCATTTTATGCACACAACAGAAAAGGTAAAAGGTACAGGTGAATTTTCCTTCCACACCCGTCCTATGAGGTTCATCTGTCCTGGATTCCTTGTTGCAGGAACACAGGTAAGTCAAACATATTCATTATTTCTCATTCTCCCGCTTGGTCACAAACCAGAGCATTTTCGCACTCACGCTACGCACACACATATCACAAGGTCATCGCTTAAATTTCAAAGTTTCAGCCACCATTGCACTTTTTTCCATCCAGACAGTCGAGCAGTGACTGATTTTCAGCTTGTGCCCTACAAAATAGAGACAGAGATGAGAGGCTGAAAGAGACAAAGAAGCAAGTAGAAAACATCGAGTTAGTTATGCCTGTCTTTCTGTCTCTCCCTCCCTCAAGAAATTTTATTTCGTGACTTAATAGTAGAAATTTCGGTGTCATGAGTTCGCTAACAGTAATAGAGCACAACTTGTCATAACTTCTCTGACAGAGCATAACTCACTTGTTGGTGATGGCGTTCTCCAGTCCATTAGTCTCTCTCTCTCTTTCCTCTAATTCTACGACAACTCCATCTGAGGAAATCTTTCTTCTTACTCATTAACTAATTAGCAAGAAACGGTTAAAAGTTTGTATTTTGCAAGTTAATTAATTGAAAACTTTTTTAAAAAGCACAATGAGCAACCAAATTAATAAATAAAGACAAGAGACGATCACGAAATAAATAAATAAAAATTTCGTCACCAAGATGTCGAGTTAGTTCCTGCTGTCACTCGTCACGAAACACACAACACAACACAACATTAATTTTAATTTTGACAACGTTAAAAATGAGTCTCTTCTTTTCTCCTCGACGCCCTTCTACCCCCACAAGAACAACAATTCTTCAAAATTTCTTTTCACAAATGTCTGAATTTAAGTAAGAAAGAGTGTAAGCGTCAGTAAGTGTCACGACAGACACTTTTGCCCTTACGCACCACTCGGAGCCTTTTCTTCAATTTTTTGTTTAATTTAAAGTTTTGGTGAATTATAGTCTCTCCCTCCCTTTCCTCCTCTAGACTTTCTTCCTCTCCTTGAATACTTCTTTCCTAATTTCCAGTTATGTGAAAAATTTGACCTCCTGTGGTAATACAAAATCATAACTGGCTTACAATTTTGAATTATAATATTTTTGGTAGCGTGACGTAGAGGGTCTAAAGTACCCAGATACAACCCGTGTGAGTTTTTTTTTCATTATGCAAGGGTCAAATAAATCTCGGGAAACGCCGAGCTCTTTTTCAAGTTTTGTAAACTTGAAGTAAATGATAGTCTAATAGAGTCAGGACGGGGCTATATGGATGATGCGACATCACTTCCCAATCAAGCTCTAATAAGTTTGTACGTGTTGCAAAAGATGTGAGGCCTCACACTGTCATGGTGTTATTTCAAACAAGATTGATTGCATTAGGTTTGAAATGTGTACCGCAAATATTGATTCCTTGTGTTAAGGGAATTTACAGTACATATTGTACACTTCAGTATTTACTGTACATTCTGTCTGTTTGAATGTCATGTCAACTTCAAGCCTCCTTCCTAACTTGTCATATTGGTGACTTTCCTCAATTCAAAAAATCTACCTGTGTAATTACATCCACAATTCGATAATGTTCACATAACCAAAGCATTAAGACAACTTTTAAGATGTGTGAAGAGGAAAGGCGTCGATATAGTTTAGTACAGAAACAACGAGTTAAAATAGTTTCAAGGGATTTGAGATCGAAGTCTCACCACAAGATAACAGTTCGTGGGAAAGTTGGGTGAACTTCATTCTAGACAGTCAGTTTTGCACTTCCGCAAAATTTGATTTTCAAATCGTATCCTCGTGGTTTCGCATTACGTAGACGACTTTTTTCAGTGTATTTCCAGACAGTGATACAGAACAAACTTTGTTCTTTAGCCAAAAGCGTGAGAAACGGTTCTAAGGGCAAAATAAGGTGGTTTTTGCCGGATTCGATGTCAACATCGATTTCAATCTTTCTCCAAAACGAATGTGCAGTTATAAGAAGAGCCAAGCTCTAAGAAAATATCGAGAGGAAAGGAAATAAATAAAGAAAGAGAAAGAGACGGGGAGATAGGGAGGGAGGAGAGGAAGGAAAGAAGAGAGAAAACCATTCAAAGCGAAACTAAAATACTAAGCCAGGTTTTTTCTAAAATTGATTTTGACACACAACATATCCAATTTTGAAAAGCCTAAGACTCTTATGAGTGATGATTTTAACTTCAAAGACTTTTTCTTTCTTTTTTATTTGTATCAAACAATTTCCCCATCTCTTGTAAGAGAGTGTGTGTATGTTTTTAGGTGCGTTCGTTCTGAATCGTTCACTTTGAGGATCGTCTTTCTTTCTCTTTTGCCATCATTTCAAGAAACCGAGAAATCGATTCCCTCCCAAATTTGCAAAAAAGACTCTTTACAAAAGTTTCCCCAATCTGCTCGTCTTTCTCCCTTTTATCCATTCTATCCTCTCTCCTTCATCGTTTTCTCTTCTCTCGTCTCTTCTTGCCCCTTTCCACATGTAAAACTACCTGTAATCAATACTCCATAGGGTTCCTCCGATTTCAAAGAGCTTTTTGTTTTATTTTCTAAATTTTTTTAATAAATTTTGATTACTCACGAGTTTGCGGTCTTCACTTGAAAAGTTCCCTCTCTTTCCGTCTTTTCGGTGTTTCGTTTCAAAAGTCCCTGGAAATTTTTCATTTCGAGACGCTTCTCTACGGTGATGACCAACTCTTCACTTCACATTCCTCCACTTTTATATTGTAATTGTTCACTCTGGATTTTTATAAATCTTATATCAGGTTTATGTTTTCATTCCAAGTGTTTTATTTTATTTTATTTTATTTTTTGCCAATTTGAGAGCACGATGTTTTTCAACTCATTTTCACTCCAATTTGTTGGAGCAAGTTATTACATGAGTTGAAAATATGCTTGACTATGAGTCAGCTACCTTTCGTTGGAGGCTTACTCGCTGACTGAACATTACTACCAAGGTTGTGAGCCTTGGAGGGAATTTTGGGGAAAGGATAGTGGATAAATTGAAGGAAAAAATTTAAGGTAGGGAAGAGCGGGAGAAAAACAGGCTGAGAATTTTGCACCCAGGTGGGATTTGTACCACGGCCCTTGGAGTGATAGGCGAGTGCTCTAACCCCTCGCCTACCAGGCCCCCAAGTGTTTTATTTAAATTATATAAAGTCTACCGGGAAGTTCTGCCCGTTTTTACAATAATACGAAAGTATAAGTGTATCATACCTTAAAATATCTGTATTAAATAATGTAATTGTCATTCTTAGTTATGACTTATTTGTGTCGATAATGTCCGATGTTGTCAAAAAAGGGTTTTGTTGTAACATAATATTGACGGTATTATTTTCATTAAAGACGGTCGACCAGAGCTATGCTCGTCAAAAAGGTTAAAACCACCGATTTGAAACTTCTCGAACCATGCATAGGATTTGGTGTTCAAATCAACTCAAGTGGTGCGTTAGATACTTAAATCGTGTTTCACGCCAGTTTTTAATGTTGTGAGTGCTGTATGTTTGTTAATACAGTTTGACGCGGTTTTTGAAAAACAATAATTTTCTGTATTTACACATAAAATTAACAGTTATCTCTTGTTTTAAATAGACAGAGAAAACTTTTTTTTAGCAAAAACAAAAGAAAAGAATGCCATTAGGAAAGGGAATGTTATGTACAATAGTTTCATGAGAAAATGAGACAGAGAAGGAAAAGTTTCTGTTGAAACAACGAGAGAAGTTTTTGCAGATGAAAGCAAAAAAGGCAAATTTCCTCGCTCCCGGGTTTACGTTTATTCAGAGCATTAAACCGGAATTTCCGGAACACATTTCATAAAATATTATTATTATTTAGTGGTTCTAAAGAAAAGGGTTCTTGACCCAGCGGACATAACCTCTTCATTTCTCTCTGTCTTGCGTTAGATCCAACTAGTTTCCTCCCTGCGAATCAATCACTTCCTTTTAACTAATTTAATCTTGTTTCTCTTCCATTTTCGACTTATCCTCTCTTTCCTTCCCAAAACTCGTTGAGAATGGTACAATTAGAAACGTGAAAAGTAAAAGCAACCTCATGGTGATTTTATTGCGTGTTTTCTTTTGAATAATTTGTATATAATAAAAAAACGGATGATAATGCATTAAAAAAAGATTTTGTAATGAGACAACATTGTGTTTCTCGAAAAGGGCTAGAAGAAGAACGACAGGAACATATACTGAGCTGCAACTCTATCTTCTTAGCATGCATGATATGGAAGTCTAGAACAAATAACAAATTTCAAATTGCTATTCATTGACACTGAAGGAAACTGTAAACTTCGTTTCCCTACTTTCCCTAAACCTCTGATTTGGGCCTTCCAGGAGCGTATACCATCCTTCAATATAGCTTACTGAGTTCCTAAGCTGTGACCCGTGTTTTTGGGCCGTTTGAGTTTTGTTTTCTTCTTTTTTTGTGGAGGTCTCTTCCTCACTCAGTTCTGTGCCTAAGAGCATCACTTAGTTGGTAAGCCTTCCACCTTCTTATCTTTTGATATGATCGATGGAATTCTAGCCTTTGAATTCTGGTCTCATCTGTGGCAGAATGATGTTTGTTATTATTGTTTTGCTTTTGCTATAATCATATTACTCTGCCCTTGGGTTACGACAGGTACTTACTGTCCTCAAAATAAGCTGGATGCTCTGAGATGAGATAAAAAGAGAAAAATTTGAATTTTGTATCTCACATCATTTCCCTGATTTAAAATACAATATAAGAAACATGACACAGTAACAAAATTTAGGTTTTGTTGTTAGTTTTGAAACGCACCTAAAAGCCGATGGGGAAAAAAAGAAAAAAATTTCAATCACAAGCTGATTCGGAAAGTAATAACTTTAAGGGATGGCGGGAGTCGAGAGAAAATTGACAATCAAATGAAGTAGAGGGTGAATTTCCAGAAAGGAAAAGAAAAAGGTTTTTTTTTTTTGTTTGACTGAGAATAATGCAAGCGATTGACCTTATACTGAGCCTGACTGTAATTTCCCAAAGGAGTCATTTGCGGAGAATTTTTAAACAGAATTCTTACAATTTTATTTAGTTGCGAAATATTACCTTATCTAGTTGTATTGCAGCATTCTTTTCCCTTCTTCTTCTTCTTCGCCTCCTTCACCTCCGCCACTCTGAACAACTTGGAAGCGGATTTGGAATATTGAGTTGTTTTGAAAGTGGGTTTGGAAGGAGGGGATGGCGGAGGGACGGAAATCACAGGAATGAAAATGGAAGCTTGTTTAACGTTTAGGATGCGTTCGTGAGGCAAGTCATGAATTTATCCAGCTCGGAATGCCTTTCTCTTTCTTACTGTTGTAATATTTATTATTGTATTAACATGTTCAGCACGTGAGTAAATATCCTACATGTGAGCGTGGATTCTTTCCTCTTATTTTCCTTTATTGCACAATGTTTGTGCGGAGAGTTTTCTTGACTTTCAATTCTCTCTGGTATCTCTAATCAGTTTGTTAGAGATCGTTTTATTTTATTTCAATCCAGAATACTGTGAACGTTTAAATGTTCATAGACTCAGAATAGAAACACAGGTGTGAACGAATGTATTCATATTTGTACACGTTAGGTTAATTATGAATGAATAGATTTTCAATCAATTACTCAAGTAAGGGTCCGTCGAGGATCCTCGCCTCGTTTACAATAGTTTTGAACCACTGGGTTTGGTTCCACTTCTGCTTCTTCTATTTTTGAGTTTGACTCGACTATTTAAAGGTCTTCCTTATATAATTCAGATATCTTGTTCTCTTACTCCTCTCCGTCCCTTGTCCAGAAATGTTCCTTCGTTGTTGTACTCAAGGCTCAGAAATTAACGGGTGCAAGATTCCGTTGCACCACAGGAGCCCTTACATTGATTTTTTCTCTAGTATATATATAATACATGTAATAAAGAATACTAATAACTAGTATACACAGTGTATTAATATATATGCAGAGAACTTTATTCTTGTTCTTCTCCCTACTATTCTTATTGTTATGGGTCATTCCATATCAAACGAACCAGATTTTGAAAAAGTTCCAGGTCGACCATCTCCGATTTTGTTTAAATTTTACAGGAATGTTCCCTCAGGTCTTGGATGAAAATCCCCAAAATTTCAATTCGAAATCTTTTCGGTTTCGTCTTTTATCAGCGTCTATAGAGAATGGGGCAGCTCCGATTTTGGGCGGAGCTGCCAAAAATCGCCAACTTTAATCGCTCGCTGTAGACTAACTGTACAACTTAGAGAGTTGCGCTTTTGCATGCTGGTATTGCTTAATATGCTCTTTCAAACGGTACAACCGCCAATCGTCTACCTTGTTTGAGTGCTTAACTATGGACGCTGGAATAGTGACACAAAATTTGTCGCGCTCGACAAATTTCCTGTTTTTGCGCCGCCATAACTTTTTTCTGGGACAACGGATCCTTTCGAGATTTTGTATGTCAATAGTGTGTTATTAGAGCTATGATCCTGTTTTTATTCAGCATTCTTATCCCCATTACATTCGGAGGTATGGGTGTGCGAAGAAGGCGAGAAATTGATTTTGGCCTAAGTTTGCGGCCAAATATCTCAACTGTGTCCTTTTTTATTCTTTTCTAACTAGTATCATTGGAAAGAGCATATCTTCAACTTTCAAACCCATGCATGTTATCATTAGGGGTGTGTCATGGTAAAAATTGCATGTAAAGCTCATGCTTATAATAATTTTTATATATTTTGTATCCTTCTCGAGCGTTAAGTGGAGGTGGATTGGGCACACTCTTGGCCGAGAACAGGATCAGATTCCAAAACAAGCACTTGACTGGAATCCACATGGAAGCAGAAGAAGAGGAAGGCCTAATAAAACAACTTGGGTTGCAGCAAAGAGAACAGTCTCAAATGAGTCCGATGGCGGACCCCTGTACACGGCCTATACTTCCCAGAGGCGTAAAAGGACCTATTATATCTCGAGCGTTACAATATTCTTCTAGACCAAGGGTCTTCAATCCGCGGCCCGCGGGCCAACGACTACACAAAAATAATTTTTAGAAAAAAAATAAAACTGACATTGACCAACTGCATTGGATTGATTTTTAATTTGCCCCTTTTTTTGATGTTGGCTCAATAAATAAATGTTTTCTACTTGTTTAATATCCTGACCATTGCCGAAAAAAAAATTTATAAAAATACCTATGGTGCGGCCCGCTGTGCAGAAAAAAAATTTTTTTGGCCCTTAATGTGTACAACGTTGAAGACCCCTGATCTAGACAAACTGTATTTGCCAATACGAAGCTACATTCATTTTCAAAAAGGCAAACTAACCGAGAAGGATATATATAAATAAATACACAGGGGCCTGGCAGACGAAAGGTTAAATCACTCGCCTATTACTTCAAGTAATGTTCAGTCAGCAAATAAACCTTCAACGAAAGGTAGTTGACTCGTGAAGGGTAGTTTTAACTCATGTAATAACTTGCTGAAAATAGGAGCGAAAATTAGTTGGAAACATCGTGGTACATAGTTGGCCGAAAACGAGAAAAAAAATAAAAACACATTTTAATATTATTATACATATAAGACAGGCATGGCGAACCTATGGCACGCGTGCCACAAGTGGCATGTTTGAAAGTTTTGATGGCACGCACTAAAAAAAATTATTTTATTTAATAAATTATCTTTTTTGATAGAAATACATAAAAAATTATTGATCTACACTTGATTTATAATGTATTATATAAATTTTGTACCACCGAATACCTATCTTAGTACCTTAACTACAACTGTCAAATTATATATTTTAGAATTAAAATATTGCATGGATTCTCTCAAAGTATATAAAGATACGCATTCGACAAAATTGTTTAAAGAAGAATTGCTTTTGTTTATTTATTTATACTTATGTGTAGTTTTCACCACGTAACATTTCGAATGAAATTTTATTGTGGCACGTCACCGATTAAAAAAAAAAAATTTATGACTTAGTGGCACGGACATCAAAAAAAGGTTCGCCATCCCTGATATAAGATAATATGCAAGGTTGTCAGCTTGACACTAAATCACTACAAACTTCTAAATATATAACGTTATGAATCGTAAGAGGGAAGAATAAGAATGAAGTTGTTTGTGTCTTTCGAAGACATGACCACACTTGTATAAATCGTGCATAATCAAGATAATCTCTTTAATAAAATTTTCAGTCAAATACAAACTTTGTCTTTCATAATTCACATTTGTTTTTCATTCTATTTCTACTGCTTAGCGATTGTAAAGTAAGTGGATGAAATAGAAAATTTAAAATGACAAACTCATTAGTATGACACGTTTAACGCTATCGGCACAGGCTGATGTAAATTGCAGCAGTAAATACACCTTCTACAGTGTCCCAACGGTTAGTTATCGCATCGCAGTCATCGGCATATCTATGACCCATGGGCAGAAAACATTAGAATCGTCACAAAACATAATCAGGTTGCGCAGGCCAGCATCTGCCACAATCACAAATTATTCTAACGTATTGCAATTTCGACTTTAAACCCAAGCTTTCTGTGCTGGTAGCTAACAAATGTATTCTTGCTCTACATCAGCTGGCCATACGCATAATGAGTTAACCATTCTGAGCTTGGCCGAATCCCGCCTGATAACCCCGGGTTCTCTGGCTTCAATAGCGGAAGATCGTGCCAGTTGAAAGTCCTTAGTTGCTTCCTCACCCCGCGACCCTAACGGATGAGCGGGTTTATGAAAAGGAAGGGAAGGATAACGGAAAAATATTAATGTTAATGAAATACAAATAATTATACAGTGCATCAATTTATGAAACAGTCTGGGGCAACTTACGATTGGAATTAAAACTTAGTTGATACAGTTTATTTATTTTAGCAGGAGTCTTCAACCTTTTTGCATTTTAAAGAACATTGTTTAATGCTGACACCATTCATCACTTTTGTTTCGAATCGGCCGACTAGGAACCAAATAAATTCAATTACGGGTCGCTTTCCTGTTCGCCCAGTAAGCCTTCATCCTTTCACTGTGGATCTTCTTCTCTTCTTTCCTCCGTCCACCTTAATCCCATCTTTTACTTCGACTTCTCCTGGAAACTCTGCTGGTCGAGTTTCTTCCGTCGCATCAGACCTTGTTTGAAGATTCCCAATTTTTTGAGGTCTTTTTCAGCCTCACAGAACCAGGCTTTTTTGGTCTTCTGTCGCGGTCACCATTTATTTTCTCAGTGTCATACTTATGCTTAGATATTAAACATGTCGAGATGCTTTTGGTCAAAAACCGCTAGCGACGTGTATACCACGTCGATCGGCACTTGTCGCAGAAACAAAAACGACGTGTCCTCTATGTCAGCCAACTGTTCAAGGATTTGGATTTATTTATATTTATTATATTGGAAATTGACAGGCTGACGATCTTTGAGACGGTGCCTACAATCATAAAGTTGGTACCTAAAGAGTGAATTTAAATTTTTTAAGAAGTTCTTTAAAAATTGTTTTTGAATATGTATAAATTTTTGTTAATTAAGTACTTAATGAATAAAACAGTCAGAGAAATAGCTTAAGCCTAATTGCTCTCATTTTAACGTATTCAAGAATCATTTAGTTTTGGTTGAAATGAGAACAACCACACTTCGCACAAAAAAGAGAAGTGAGGAATTTTTACGTTAGAAATGTCTTCCATTAATGCTTTTTTCGCCTTTATTTTCACTAATCAGGTCATTTTCGTTTAGTTTTCCTATCCCCATCTCTTCTTTTCATTCTTTCCTTATCCGCAACTGGAATTAATAAGCAAGGGTAGTATTTACCCCTTAAACTTTCAACACGTGAACTACTGTTATCTGTAAATAATCAAAAAATATTTAAACATCAAAAATTTAGTTAGAATTCAGGGATTGATAGAGAAAAAGGACTACAAGAATTGCAAATGCATTCTCTAGACAAGTACCTCTATTTAATTGGCAATGGGTTTGTTTTTGAAGGAGGTAATGACCTTAAAGGTCAAAGTTCTAAATTATGTCTTCTACTATTTAGAAGTAAGAGAAGCGGAAGGTTTTCTAAACAAAATGGTGTGGTCTCCCCTAAAAAATTTTGTGGAGTCCTCATCTCAACCCGATCGAAGTTTTATTGAAAGAACTCAATGGAAACCTTTGTCATCGGTGTCCTTCCACATAAGAGAGAACATGTTGAGTGTTTTCCAAGAAAGTTAGGACGGTCTCAAACAAGGAACAATTGGTAGACCAATTTCGAGAATGCCAAAACCGCGTAAAAAAAGGCATTCGGTGTAAAGGAGGTTTCTTTAATGAAAAATCGGTGTAAAATATTTTTATAATTATTAAAATAAATTATAATTAATTTTTTTTATCTTTGAATTATTAACGATTTCATTTTCTAGGTTTTGCATTATATTTTTTCTTTATTAGTTTACTTTTTATAATTTTCAACAACAAATTTTTGAGTTTCAATGGTTTCCTTAGAGTGGTCGCAAACTTTTGTTCGGAAATATCTATTAATATATAATCACTAAACTTGATATTTCAGAAGATAGTGAGCTTAATACAACTATAAGCGGCGAATTTCAACTGCCTCATGAATTAATAAGTTGATACAAATGACAGTTTTCTAAGTTTTAAGTTTTGAAGGGAAAAAAATTTGCTGTATAAAACCTTTTGACTTAAGAAAACTTCTTTTTGGAAAGAAAAAGTGAAACTCACAATTATCTTAAAACTCCTTGAAAAATTTTTTATTAAAAAAAAGAAAAAAACAAGAAATAAAACTGCGAAAGTTATGTTTTGAAGATCCACCTTCTTTGCGTACGTAAGTTTCGTGTATTTTTCCTTTTTTTGGAGAAAGAGAAACAAATAACATTAAGCAAACTCCCAGCCCACTTACACTTCCCTTCTTGCTACGAAAGGGTTGAAATATATTTGCCTCCATTCCGTTCCCGTTATTTATTGTACATAGAAAAATTTATATCGCATTACGAAAGCCAGATTTCGGTGAAACTTAACTAATTAGCAAGTGTTTTTATTTTATTTGTTTTTATTTACTTTCATCCATTTTATTTGCATTAATAAATGAAATTTTAAAGAAAATTCCGTTTTTCGTTCTACGTTCAAATTGGAAAAAAAACCGCCAAAACCTTTTCACGTTTATATACTCTATGGTTTACTCGAACGTCATCAACACTGTCATTGATATGGATGGGTGAAGTTTAAAATTTTTCAACCAAAATGTTGATGCAGTTTATAAATGAAGTTGAACAGGTAAGATCGTTGGCAATAGTTTTAATTAATATAGGTAAAGCTTTAGACCGGTTTAAAAATCACTTAAGTATTGTTCTTATTATAATTAATATGTTATAATAAAAAACTTTGAAATTTTCAGGAACCATTTGATCCTGACGAATTTGTTGAAACCTTAGCTTGGAAAACTTTGGGGAATGCAGGAAGTGACATTGGAGCAAATGCTTTTGATCCAGTCCTTCTACATGAAACCTTCACTAAGACTATTAGGTGAGCGCTTTTTTTTCACTCAAAGGTTCGTAAAGTTCATATTTTCCTTCATTAAAAAATTACAGTATCCATTCAGTTACTGTATTTTGTGGTTTGGTTTAATACCAATTGTTAATTGATTCATTGTGAAAGGTTTTACAGTATTTGTACAGTAAGGTTTTAATTGTAGAGAATTACAATCATTACAAGAGAGGCAGAAGAAAAAATGTGAAAAGCTAGAAGCAATATACAGAGATGAAGAAGCAAATGATTTGCAAAGGATTGAACACCTTCAAGAACGTAATAAAGTCAGTTATTAAATAGTTATTTTTTTGATAAAGTTTTTTTAAAATGATGAACTGATTGTCAGCATTTTGTATACATTCAATTTTTTCTTAAGGTGGCCATTGATTTATTTCGTAAATTGGATGAACAAATCAATTATGTTGCAACCAAAGTCATACATTTAGGAGAACAGTTGGAGAGTGTAAACACACCAAGATCAAGAGCAGTAGAAGCTCAGAAGTTAATGAATTATTTCGAAGATTTTCATATGTCAGCTCCAGTAATAGATAGTATTTTTTCAGATAGATCAAGAGTGAGTAATAATTCTTATTAAAAAGTTTGGTGTTAAACATGCTGATTTCAAATTATTGAAGTTAGGTTTCCGCGGCAGTCGAACTTGAAGTTAAAAACGTTAAACACTGGGTTTTTACACCGCGTCATGTCGTCATCGTCAGGGCGAACTGACGATGTCCACAGCTGTCGAAGTGGACGAAACGTTGGCTTTGTTTACTAACATGACGCGGTGTAAAAACCCAGTGTTTAACGTTTTTAACTTCATGCTGATTTCAGTTTGACTTTCAAGAGCTGTTTTGTGATGATGATGAATTTTTTCAGTTTCAAGTAGTTTTGAAAGTTTGTTTATGAATATGAGAGTAGTAGTTAACATATAATGGTTAATTTATTTCAGATTGATGAAGCTGCAGATATAATACAAAAGTTATATTCCATTGCTTTAGAATTACCTGAAGATAAATTTGGAGAAACAAAAATTTCAGCTAAGTATGATGAAATAGAAAGAAATTTAATTGAAGAATTCAGCAGAGCACATCGAGCTCAGGATATATTGAGAATGAAGGAAATAGCAAACTGTATGATTCACTTTAAAGGCTATGGACAGTGTATTGATGCATTTATAGAATACAGTCAAATGGTATGAAAATAGTTTTGTTTAAAGAAATCAAATTCTTAGTACAAGAGCTTATAAATAATTTAAGGGAAGTTGTGTTCAGTTCTAAAATATTTTTAAATTAATGTATTATATCATATTGAACAGATTAAATTTTTTTGAATAATCTAAAATGTCAGAAATAAAGGGAACCAAGGGCTAAAAGCTTTAATTTGTGTCAAAACTATTTTCCCTTCATGTACAGGGGATAGTCATGTTTTGTAAGAATTTATTGTAATTTACTTGAAAGTGGAGAAATTCACTTTGAGTTGATTAATCCTTTTTTCAGTGATACCAAAACAGAATGAGTTTCAACAGAAAGTAGTTTTGAAGTTTTGAAAAGTTTCAGTGAGTCCAGACTTTGATATTGTTGTGATGTACAGGGTGTATTAACTTGTTATCCCTATTTGCTCTCTAATTGCTTAAACTTTGACAACCTCATGAATTTACCAATGTTTAAAAAAAGAAATACCTTCATTATGGTTTGTTTCAGAAATCTTTCACCGGAATTAATGTCTTTCAAGACGTGATTCCATTATGCGAAAAAAATTACAAAATCATGAAGGAAGTATTTAATAATCCGGAGCAAGTGATGGCAAAATTCGCACTGAACATTTATCATTTAAAACTGCAAACGTACATAGCTTCGAAGTTGGCCGATAAGACTGATCCCGAAAAATACTTGAAGAATCTCTACGATCTTTACACAAATACTCTGAAACTGTCTGAAGAAATGGCTAAGTTTGAGATGGGCAGTGACTTTTCCTACCTTAATAAATTGACAAAAGGTGTCTTTCACAAGCATTTGGATCTTTACATGAGGTAGTTTTATTTTGTTTTTATATCTATCCTCAATTTTAACCGTAGATTAATTCGGACGCCCCCCTTAAAGCAAGACGTATTCAAGCCCAGTCAGTTGCAAACAAATTTCTCTGGCTCATGGGAAGACAGTCAGAACTAGAGACTGGTAAAAAACTTCTGGTATAGAAAAAGCTGTCGTTAAACCCATTTGGATGTATGAAATCCACAATGGGGCTGCTCTTCCAGAATCTTGGGGTTACGACGATGGTCTCTGCCCCAGATAAAACCCGCTATTTTGACCCAACGGCCTTTTAGTCTCAATCTTGAGAGAGATAGCAGTTAACTTGGGGCACAAAAAAAAATCTATCCAATGCCTGGAGCTAAGGCTGGGTTCTCTAGATAAAAATATCTTCAAATTATACCAAGTATTTGTTGTTTTGAATTGGGACACAGGTGACAGGGATAAAAAAAATTGTTATATATTGTGAAAATGGATACATTGGCAACAAGAAAACCAAAATTAAAAACCGTTTTAAATTCACTTTCTTCTGCTATATATCTTCCAAGGAAGATATAAAGAAATAAATTGTCGGCTGTTTCATACTGTTTTTGTCAAATTGTGGAAGTTTTGTGGGACAATTTAATTTGGGATACTAACATTTGACTATGAATTTTATTTTCTCAGCATGGAATTGAAATGTCTAGAAGATAAATGCAGTCTGATATTACGTCGGTACTACGAGTCGAAAAATCATCAGAAAAAGGTAATCCAGACCGGAGGGTTTCAGGATTTTCGAAGAGATTTGCAAGCTGTCATCGGAGCGAGAACAAACATCAACATAGCACAAATAGAAGATTACGGAGGTGAAACCTTCGTCTCGGAAGAAGTTGCAATTGCATTACTACAAGAAAGCAAAATTTCTTTTCAAAGATGTCAAACGGTAATAACAACTTGATTTGCAGACTTAATCACTCGACTTGAACTTTTTTTAAGGTCTTCAATTCTCTATTTGTTCAACAGCTCTCTCAACCTTCGGATCTACCGGGAAATGCTCTTCAAATCACGAATGTGTTACTCAAACACCTACTCACGGGTCACATCGACTATGCCCTAGAATTGGGCCTTCAGACCGTTCCCATTCCCGAAACCAAAAACTTTCCACAAATTTATTTCTTTGACATTGTCCGCCGTACAAATGCGATAATTCTTTTGCTGGATAAAGTATTCACGGATAGTGTCGTTCCGTTAGTTGTGTAAGTTATTTTTTTTTATTTCTGTATATTATAAGAACGCCATATGGTGCTACTCACATTAATAAAAATCGTCAAAACACAAGTAATTGAAAAAAAAATTTCAGAGGAACTCCAAAGCACAACGAATGTTTAGCAAAAAAGAAGAAACATGTTAGAATCAGTCGAAATGAAGTTAGATTCTGGATTAGATAGATCGGTTAATGCGATAGTTGGTTGGGTGAAAATTTATCTGCAAAACGAACAGAAGAAAACTGATTTCAAACCCGAAACGGACAATTTGGATACGCTCTCTCGTCACCCGTGAGTCACCCAAAATCCAAAATTTTTTTTTGGTTTTTGTTATCTAATATTGCTATCAGGAGACGAAAGAGGAAGTTTTAAACTCTTTAGTGTATATAAACTAAGATGGTGTAGATAAGAATAAGCTCGAAGAGTCTTCGTTCTAGTAACACTGTTTGTCTTAATTACAGGCATGTTTAACCGTTGTTCAGTATATGTCTAATATGACTCAAAAAATTCGGGAGAGTTTGGACGATAAAAACGCCGAGTCTGTTTTGACAGAGTTGGGGACAAGGTTTCACCGCGTCATATACGAACATCTTCAACAGTATCAGTTTAACACCGCAGGTAAATAATGTATAAAATACAGTAAAAGTTATAAATCAAGTAAATATATACAGGGTGGAACATTTGGTGTCATCTGAACCACGACTGCTTTACGTCATTTCAATGTATAATTTTCTGCTGTTTCCGAACCTGCAATCAAAAATAGGGGTTGTCACTTAAAAACCCAAAGTTAACCTTAATTTGACCTTGAACTATCATTCAAGGTCAAACTCAATCTTTCTTCCTTCCAGCCGAGCAACTTTCTCTAAAAATTCGTCGCCAACTGTCATAGTTTACGAGATATTCGACGGAGGAGATTATAATGGCCCACCTTGTATAATTCCCGACGTTTATTCATAATCACCACTTAATTTGGTGAATGTGGCCAAATTACTGAGTACTTATTTCATAAATTGGTTCTCTAACTGGCATTGGGAAATTTAGTCATTCTTAAATTATCTATAAAAGTAGTATTTTTTTAAGAAATTTGATTTTTGATTCTATCAGGTGCAATGTGCGCCATCTGCGACGTGAACGAATACCGAAAATGCATGAAAGAGTTCAAAATACCTTTGGTGACGAACTTGTTCGATACTCTCCACGCACTTTGCAATCTGCTTCTAGTCAAGCCAGAAAATCTCAAACAAGTTTGCAATGGTGAACAATTAGTAAGTACTTTCTTGTGAAAAAAAGAAGTCAAAATTACAATAAAAGTTTTCATTACAGCTATTTATTGATTTACAGATCGGACTGGAGCGATCCATATTATTAAACTTTATACAATTGAGAAGCGATTACAAAAGTCAGAAAATATCAAATTGTCTGAAAGGGCTGCCTTCTTAAATGGTTACTCTACACCAACCAAAATATAATCTATGTTATTCGTCTTTCCAGTCAAATTTGATAGTTACAAGTGACGTTCATTACTTGGAATTAAATAAAAAACACCCCTGTCGCTGAGTAACTTCAAAAATTCAAAAGTCGAACTCTTTTTTAGGCAATATAGTCTTCCTTTTTTCCCCCAAAAGTTTGCCATTTGCTTTTAGTGTGTTCCTTGCAGAAGGAATTTCATTCAGCCTTCAGTGCAGTTATCTAATGACACCTAACTAAGTAGGTGAGAAAGAAGGATCTACATTCAACTAAAGCAATAATCATTGTAAGTGAAATCAAGCTATTTAAATTGGAGATTATTAAAGATTCTATTTTTTATAAATGTTAAAAAGCTTTTTATTTTCTTTTTAACAACAGAAGTTTTTGAACAAGTAACGA
Organism: Columbicola columbae; assembly: GCA_016920875.1. Classification (NCBI taxonomy): domain Eukaryota; kingdom Metazoa; phylum Arthropoda; class Insecta; order Psocodea; family Philopteridae; genus Columbicola; species Columbicola columbae. The sequence continues at coordinate 1,115,440 of JADMLL010000008.1, forward strand.
TTTGTTACTTCTCTCGGTCTCTGGAATCCCCGCGTTATCCATTAGGCAACCCAACTCCATCCCGGGTAGATGAACCCCCTTGGTCGGATTCTTTGACATCTTTTTGGCGCTTTCGCGTGGTGTGAACAATATGGCGAGGGGTTCCAATTGTGCGTCAACATGAGTGACGATGTCACTCTCTCGCTATCCTCTCCAAAACACGCGACAGCGCCAAAAAACATGTCAAAGAAATCACAAAGATCAAGAAACCGACCAAGAAGCATTCTTGAATAAATGCTTAGAATTATGCTATCGTCTCTGGTTTAAAACATGCCAATTGTGTGATGCCAAAAATACCATAAAAGCATTAATTATTCAACTCTTATTAATGCTTGTTGGGTTTATTATTTTTCCTTAAACTAAATCAAATATCACATATTAGCTTATCACGAAAGAAATAAATTTTTGACCAAAAAGAAAACAATAAATTCTGGACAGTTTACATGCAATTTTTTCAGATAAAATTTTATTGTCATTAATATTCATCGTCAAAATCAGGTGTCCTTCTTTCAAATCATAACTACAGTGTATTTTACTGATGGAAGGACCATCAAAGCTAGACAAAAAAATTGCAATAAAAAAAAACTCATTTTTATTTAGTCAATTGCTTTCACATTTTTAAAGTCAAGGCTAATTTAAAAAATAATTTTCTTTCTTTAAAAGGTTTTCGACCAACTGATGAAAACGAAGTCCATTTAAAACAAGAACACGAACTAACTCTTGTTTTTGAAATGTACTGCAATTTGATATTTCCAATGAAAATGAAAATCAACATTAAAAGGCGTTCACTAAAACATTCAAGACACTATAAATTAATATGTTTCAAGAAAAAAAGAGAACCAGTTTGGATGGTCATTTGTTAGAATCCCTACGAACCCAGTCATTATTATACGTGTCTAGGTATGATAGCCGATAATTATTGCTGACCAATGCCAAACTTAGTGGTGTTTTCCATAATGCAAGAAATTACTTTGAATAAGTGGAGTGAACGATTCAAAGAGTAAAAAGATTTTGTTTAAATTCAACAATTGTTTTATTATATAACACTCAACTAATTTTCTCATCACCCGGGTCGTAATTTGGGTTGACTACCAAAAATAACCAAATCAATAACAAAGGGGTTAGAATGAACAATCGTGAAAATGTTGGTTACTTAAGCTGAATGATCTGCTTGGTTCACGTCAAATGTTGAATTAAAAAGGCGCTTAAAAGAGAGAAAGACAATTCCATAAAAACTTTAAGTCAACTGTACACTATAGCTTTGTTAATTGAGTCAGACTCAACTTGCAAATGCACCTTTCCTGAGGTCATCCAGCGTTAAAACAAAAAACAAAACCAAGCAACAACTTGGCTTCAGTCAGTAAAAGAAAAATTAGGGGAATCAAGTGTCAAGAATTTTGAAGAACCAGTCGTACAATTGGTACAGTATTTAAATAGGCAGGAAATGCTTCTAACGCATTCGATACTGATTAGTTTCGTGGACTTGACATAAATCCCCGGAAAAATTTAAAGTAACTGAAAAATCCAGGTCCCTGTTGTTCCTAGCGTTTGGTTTCATTGAGAACACTCCGAATATCTCTTCTTTTTTCTTAACTGTCACGTAATTATCGAAATAAAATACGGTTTGCTTCCAATGTGTATAAGGAGCTTCGGGAGCCGTACTAAATCCAGTTCGTTTGTGACACTTTGTGAATTCAACGTTAAAGAACGTGACCAGTGCTTGAATATAATCGTTTCGACGGGCTTCAAGATGAAAGGGTGCTGTAAATTCTAAGTCTTCTTTTGTTACTGTGTATAAATTGACTTCTTTTAACAAAGATGCATTTGTAACGACTTGCTTTGGATCCACTACATCCACTAAGGGTTCACTAATGGCAACCTGAAAACAAGGAATTTAATAATTAGGACTTTTGATTTCAATCTATTCAATAATATGACTATCAAAAAGAAATGATTTCCACTTGCCTTACGAATTGGCGACATATCAAAACCGTAGACATCATCCCACCAATTAATTTTTTCATCTTTGTACTGTCGATCTTCAATTCCAATCACAAACAATGTTGCTCTGTCAGGGAACAACATTCCATCTTCTTTCAACCATTTATCCCTTGCAAAGAGAACTGTATCCAGCATACTTTCATAAAATAAACAATATCCCATCCATTCTGATATAATAATATCAACTTTTTCAATGCCATCAGGTAGTTCCACTTCTTCCACTTTTCCTTTAATTATTGTTATTATGTGGTCCAGCTTATTTATTTCTACTATTTCTTTAGCATATTCTACTATATTAGAACACTCAATTCCTATAACTCGAGCAGCTCCAGCTTTTGCAGCAAACATTGATAAAATTCCAGTTCCACAACCAATATCTATAACAGTTTTTCCCTGTAAAGGAAATTTATGACATATAAAATATCTACCAAAGTTAGAGACACTATATACTAGCATTGTAATTTGTGAACTAAACAATTAACAAAGGAAAGAACAGAATATATACTTCAAGGGGAAACAGCAGTAATAAATGAACACTTACTTGAAAGAGGTGCTTGTTATGATACATAGAATTCCTATAGGTGAGTGTCCTAACTTCATCTTTTAACATCTCTTCATGAATACCGAAATGAGCATAGGAATCAAAATAATAATCCTTAGATGTCATTTCATCTACAGAAACAAAAACTGTTGGCCTTCTTGACATGGCTGCTAGTTTATCATTTTCTAGCTTATTATTTATTTCATTTTTTTCATTTATTTTCTTAGATGATACCTCATCTGGTGAGACTTGATCCACCAATTCCATGTTAGATATCTGCAAAATCAACTTTGTTTGTTAATGACCAGATTTGAAGCTAACTCAAATTTAAACTCTGTCTTGTAAGTTTTGGCTCAAAAATACACACACTGTTTTGAAAAGTTCTTGAAATTGAGATAACATCTAACATGTTCAATCTTGTTTGTCCGAATGTAATTTGTATCAGTTGCAAACAAAAAATAATAGCAGCGTTTTGTTGAACCTATGATACCCTACCCCATAATGTCAGACATATATTTTATATTAATAATATTAAAGTCTTATAATTAATAAATTACAAGTAATTATAGTTTTGGTGAAGGATGTGATTTTGATCAATCTGATGAAGAATTTTTAAGTGAAGATAATGAAGACTATAGCAAAATAAGCAAGTGATAAAGAATCTATTCCTGAAGTATTAATTCAATGATTGGGGGGGGATTTAGGTGATGTAAAATGGTTTTCTCAAATGCCTAGAATCAATCCATTGTGCATGCAACAGTTAGGTGATAATCCTAAAGCTTTAGATGTTTTGAATGAAGTCATAAATAAAGACTTACGAAATATCCTGGTAAAAAAATCAAATAGACCTGCCAGACAAATGATTGAATAAGGTTTTGTAAAAACAAATCCTATGGTTCCCTATCAATTCCAATGAAGTAAAAGCATGAACTGCATTATGCATGTGGATGTCACATGTGAATTACCTAAAATTATCTCAATATCAAATATATATCATGAATGTAATGAAATATATGAATTCTTGTGTAAAATCTATTGTTTTTACAGATTACTTGCTCCAAAAACAGAAATTTTTTCAAATAATTATATACCAAAGGGTTAAGTGAAAAAAGAAAATTGTCAATACTAAAATGCAGTTAAGGGATGGATGAGCCAGGTCGAGATAAATAAGTGATTTCCTGAATCATTAAGTTATGGAAAAATTATCATTTGAAAAATAACAGGAAAATAATCAGACCAACCATTTTTTAAAGTGCAACCAATCACCTTATATCAAAAAATACATTAACCTATTCTGAGGGCCTCAACCAAAAAATTTTTGCAGCATATAAATACTTCTCTGCTACGGAACACTTTCCATAAACTCCAGCTGAAAAATAGGTCCAATTTTATAAAAATAATTGTAGAGATCCAACATGCTTGTATAGGTAAACAAGAAAATAATGCTTTAAACTCTGGTTAGCTTCGCCATTCGTTTTATGTACACGTGCAGAAAAACCTTGGAATTCATTTTTACTTAATTAACAGTCACTTCCATCAACATAAAAATGTCTATCTCTTTTCAAAAGCTCAAAATCTCCGAGAATTCATTCAATTCAAGATATATAAAATTAAGAGTAAGATGATAACCTTGAAAGGGAAACCGCCAGAGACGAAGCCCGAAGTTTTTTGTCAAAATACGGGCATTGATGAAGCATGAATACTAATGTTTTATTGAAAAATACACGATGACTTCGCATCCAATAAATAATAATAAAGGTAAGTATGAGAAAAGAAGTCGGATGCGGTATAAGATGCGAAACGCAAAAGTGTAGATTGGAAAATTACCTCTAGTTTATTCGCCTGCACCGGCATTGCATGAAGAGTAGACATTTTGGTCGAGCAGATTTTCGTCGCAGAAATGTCAAAGAATGAGGTTACATGACGTCATGGCGAACGTATTTTAAATAACTTCTCGACTGAAAATATTATAAAAATAAAGTATTAATGATTTAATTTTGAGAATGTTCTTTTATTTCGAGTCATTATTCGTCAAAAAATGGTTTTTAAAATTCATTTTAATGTACATGAGGAGAAAAAATGTGTTCGTTGTTAAATAAGGAATTTCGTCCACCAATTAGAGCCCTCTGTTTAGTGACGAATGAAAACTAAACTCGCCAGTTTAAGAGTGTCGGCTTGCCTGTTTGGTTGGGAGTGTTGTGCTGCTTTTCAAAATTTTGTTTGGACGAGTGCTTGGGAGATGTTATTTGTACATTTCGTTAATTATATCAAAGACTAATTAAGTATGGTCTCCGCGAATTTTTTAAATTGTACCTAATGAGGCAATCAGTTAGTTTGACCATGTTGGTAAGTAAAATTGTTATCAAAAACAACAAAGATCAAGGTGTTTCTATTTAGGCTTAGGTTGTCCATTTGTTGATACGTATAATAATGAAGTAAGATTCTCTACAGAATGCTTGCAAGGAAAATGGTTTTTATGATTTTTGTAAATTCTTTGTCAGGGTTTAGTGTTTTCCTCGGGGATTTCCCAATAATGATATGTTTACTTGGATTCGTTAGCATTAAATAGCTTCTTTATTGGCATAAGAGCTTAATTTTGATTGGTGGTTATAAAACGAGAATTTTCCATAATTAATGGTTTTTATTATTAAAAAAAGTTTCTTGAATTAAATAAAAAATAATAATTTGATTGACCCCAACTTTTTCTGTTTTTAGCGTGGACTCGAATGATTGCATCGCCAGAAGCCTTTTTTTTTCTATTTTTGTTTTACTCGACTCGATTAGTTAAAAAAAAATTTTTTTCTTGTTTTCTAGACGGACGAACCTCCTTATTTATCTGTTGGAACAGAAGTTAGTGCAAAATATAAAGGGGCCTTTTGTGAGGCAAAAGTTAGAAAAGTAGATAAAACAGTCAAATGTAAAGTATCATTCAAACTAGGTTGTGGAACATATACAGTATTGGATAGTTCAATTAAGGGAACTTTGAGAGTAGGGGCGTCAGTGGAAGCAAAACATCCTGAAAAGAAAGAATTTTTTGAGGCCACCATCACAAAAATCCAAGATTGCAGTCAATATACAGTTGGTAAGTGAGATTAATTAAGCCTTGAGCCTATTTGCACATTAGTTGTGATTTGGTTAGAATGATGCTTCACATTGCAGTGCTTGGTAACTGTTTTGAATTTATACTTGCTCTGAATAAAATTAACATGTGTCAGATATTATTACAAGTGAATGGTAATTATGACTTGAATATATTTCCTGTTTTATTGGTGGTATAATTTTTTATAAAGTAATTATGTTTGTTTAGTTGTACAACAAACTAGTTATAAATTTGTTTTTTTTTATGATTTCATAAGTTACCCTCATCATAATAGATTTCTAAAAGTTTTATATTTTTTACTTCACTTGTAATACATGCATTTGTGAAAGCTAGTTTGGACGACTTGAAAAATTAATTTCATATATTATGACCCTTTTTGTACTTAGATATTCTAAAAATCTTTGACTTTTAAAAAGTGCAGTATTACATAATTATCAGATGTGAAATGTATAAAAGTTAAAATTGATAATATCAGTTTAAATATGGTTTTTAAAATTGTTAAGTATTGTTCTTTCCTGGCTAAATGAACAATAACAGTTTTTAAACTACATTTGTCTTTACAAGAGTTGTTAATATTCCTTACTTGTTTATTTGTGTGTCTCTCCTTTGAACTAATTACAGCCTAGATATATTAATTGATTGAAAGTTCTTTTTTTGTTTTCTTCAATTTGTGTTCTTTCAAATTACAGTTTTTGATGATGGTGATATCACTACATTACGAAGATCTGCCTTGTGTCTGAAAAGTGGAAGACATTTTGCAGAAAGTGAAACTCTAGATCAGCTTCCGTTGACACATCCAGAACATTTTAGTAATCCAGTTGTCGGTGCAGGTGGACGACGGGGAAGAAGACGGCTTTTGTAAGTGCAATTTCACCTGCTTGGGTATATGTGACATAGTAGAACACCATGCATTTCTTTAGCCAACATTCTGATGTGTTACTTAAAATGGAAGACATAATTTAATAGTTTTTTTGTCATTCTGCTTTTTGAGAAAGAAATTTGTACAAGTTGCAACAAAACAAATATTTTCAGGATTTTGATGAATGTTGTTTTGGAAATGGAGCCAAAAAAAATAAAATATATATATATATATTTATGAATGCTAATTTATATATATATGAACCAATTTGAAACTAGGAGCAAAATAAAACCTAACCCAAAACCCCAAAATCTTTCCCAAATAATTATGCACCCAAAGGTTTAAGTGTGGTAGTAGACATTCAAGTCATTGCGTCACAAATGAAAATGATAAATATAGTAAACAAAATATGATTTTGGTTTTTTTTTCATTTTAGAGATGATAGCAGTGGGGATGAAGAAAATACTAGGAAGGGGAAAACTAAGGAAGAGAAAGAAGCAGATATTGGAAAAGTAGTTTGCGTCGAGCTTGGAGATAAAAAGAAAGTAAAAGACAATTGGTTTCCTGGTTTAGTTGTGTCTCCCAATGCACAGGACACTGTTCAAATTCGAGTCAAGGATGAGTATTTAATTAGATCCTTCAGTGATGGCAGATAGTAAGGAGAAATTATTTTTTAATATTTAAAGAGAAACAATTGTTTTTTGTTTAAAGACAGATTCTAATAACAAATTTTTCATATTAATTTTAGTTATACAGTTCCTAAAAAGGAAGCATCTGAATTTACTAGAGAAATTGGTATAAAGGTAGACAACAATACCCTCAAAACAGGTATGTATTTGGCATGATTTATGTGTTAATGATTAAATCAATGATAGGATTGAGATGAATAAAAGATTCAGAAATATTACTTACATAGTTAGGTGATAATATTTTTTGTTTTTAATTGCAGCTGTTGAAAAAGCACTGCGTTTTATAGATAAAGATGAATTACCACCACATTGGGATAGGGAATTATTATTTGGACTTGTTGATAGTGATATTAATAGTGATTCTGATGAGGGCTTAGACTCTGAGGTGAGTTTAATTATATAATATATAGAGAAGCGGGATGGGAATGTTGTCAGATTAAAAACTGAACTGAGGAAATAACTCCTTGATGTATTTCGATAGAGTTCCGACGACGAACCCAGGGAAGAAAAGGATCATTTCGTTGCTCAACTATATAAATTTATGGATGACAGGGGTACTCCCATAAACAATTGTCCTTCGATAGGTGGGAAAGACTTGGATTTGTATAAATTGTTCAATGTAGTTCACAAGCTGAACGGTTACAATCGCGTCACCAATAGGAATCAGTGGAAAATTGTGTCAACTAAACTCGGTTTGGGAATCACAGCGAGTATCATCACTCAGGTTTGTGAAGTTTTTAACTCGTATATCATTTTTCCTTTTTTGTTCTTGACAAGGCTGTTAACTTATTAAGAAATGTTGGTTTTAGGTAAAGCACGCTTACAAAAAATATCTTCACAGCTTTGAAGATTTTTATCGGAAACTCGGATGCACCATGGTCAGTCATCCAAGAAGCAATAGAGCGAGAAATAAAAGCGGACGAAGTTTGATTAGAGACCGAGACAGGACTACTCCATCGAATCTTAAGGTAGTTTCGCCTGTTTTGATGCAGCAAAAAGTTTTTGGTAAATTCAACAGTTTGTGTTTTGCCCTCAGGCTAAACTTGATAGTTCTCCTTTCGAAAATACCAAATCAAATTCAAAGTCTGATGAAAATGCCGAAAAGGAGGGAGGATCTGATGTGAGAAGTAAAGAAGAGGTGACGGAGAAAAAGGAGGAGAAACAAAAAATTAAAGAGGAGGAGGTAGAGAAAAATGCCAAAAACAAAAACAGTAAAAAAGACATCGAAATAGAAGAGGTGTCGGAGAGCGAGGATAGCGTAAGTGTTTCTGAAGAAGCTTACTCAATGAGCAGACCCACCTCAAGCTTGAGAAAGAAATTTCCCACCTTGAAAGCGTCTCCGGTCGTTGTCCGAGAAAAACGAAAAGCAGACAGTTCGCCGGATGGAAGGAAATGTAAAAGAACTCGGTTGTTAAAATCGAGGTCAAGCAGTGGATCTGATGTGAAAACTACCAGCGACAATGAAGATGATTCCAAGGGCAAAGAATTTTCTTATCAGGTAGTGATTAGCTATATATGTCTTTGTATTTCCCTTCCAAACAGTGGCGGTTTCTGTAGAGAATTCTGAAAAGTGAGATGTAATGTGTTTTACCTACTTTGACAGAGAAACACGACGAGGTCGAGATCGAAAGAAGATGTCAAAACGAAGAAGGAGACTGAAAAAGAAAAGAAATTGAAGTCTGCAGCAAATAACAATTCAGAAAATCAGAAGAAAATGTTGGCGGTGAAGGCGAAGAGGAACGAAAACGAGGAGCCTCAGAAAAAGGGAAGGAAAAGACGAAACACAGATACCGGTGGCAAATCTCCGAATCCAGCTGAAGAAGATCTAAATTTACCTTGCTTGCCGTCGTACAAGTCGGTTTTTACTGGGGACGTGTTAAAAATTTATTATGGGGCTCCGGGTGAACCCAAGGTAATTTACGAAGCCAAGGTTGTGGACATAAAAGAAAACGAATCTGGGGAAACCCTGTACCTAGTGCATTACGCGGGCTGGAACTCTCGTTATGACGAATGGGTTAAGAGGAACAAAATCGCTGATAACCTTAACTGGACTCCAGCTAGAGGGAAAGTGATTCCTGTTGCAAAGGTAGGTGGCTTAACGGCAGTCTTACAACTGAGAAGTATTTGTGAGAGTATTCTAGTCCAATGTTGAAATTTTTGCTTTTCTTTATTCAGCAAAATTCCAAGTCCTCTGCTCAGAAAAGAAAACCCTCGTCGGGAAAAAACGAGCAGTCAGGAGGACCGGGAACGAGATCGACGACTCCTTTATCCGTTACCTCAACCTCAAGTAGAAACAAATCTCCGGCAACTTCCGTACCATCTGGTGGGAAAAGAGTTACCAGAAATATGGGAGACGTCAAACCGCCCAAGCGAACGCGAAGAGTTTCCGGTCATACTGGTAAGCATGTGTTAACATACCGTGACATTGTTTGAGAACTTTTGCCGTTTTCCTTAAAACAAAAATTCGTTTTCAGATTTATCAGTGGATTCGGAAAGCGATAGCGATGCAGGTGAATCGGTGTCTGATAACGAAGGAAACAAAAAAGCAGCGTCCAATACAGGAAAGGAGGAAACTAGCCCCAAGACTGCATGCCCGAAGAAACTAGCGAAAAAACCAATGGCTAAAAAGAAAGTAGTTAAGAAGATGGTTGAGGAAAAGGCGGGAGAAAGCAACGAAGAGGAAACGGGGAAATATAAGCGGACTAAGAAGGGAGGAGTGGTAACAAAGGAGAAAGAAACAGAAGAAAAGAAATCGGTGACTGAAGAAAAATCGGAGAGCGTGAAAGAAGTTGACGAGCCGAAGGGGAGAGACTTCGACCTGAACGAAATTCGATCCGAATTGAAAGGAATCGACAAGGCCGTCAAAATGAACAGTGAACTCACGCTCATCGAGTCTTCTGAAGAGAGTGGAAAGTCTGCGACGGAAGAGAAGGGGGTGGTAACAATTGAAGACCCGGTAGAAGTACCACCGGAACCTCCGAAAGAGGAAAAGATAATGGTTAAACCAGAGGAAAAATCTCCCGAGAAAAAAGAGGTGAAAGACGATATATACGAATTCAAAGAACCTGAACCGTTTGAGTACCAAGAGGTTTTGAGGCCGATAAACCGAATGTTTGAAGAAGGAGATCGATCGCCGGACAAAACGGTGAAGAAACCTATTTTGCTCACGGAGAAAAAGGAAGTTTGTAAATTCGAAGTTGACGTTAAAAGCCGGTTTAGAAAAACTATCGGGAAAAAGATGAAAGAAGTTACAAGTGCGGAACTGAAGAAGGAATCGCCCTCAAAAAGTGAGAAACCGGAAGTGTTGCCGAAGGTAGAGGGTTTCCTGACCAGCGAATTCCACGCCAAACCGTCTGAAAAAGAAATTCCTATCTTGAAGGTCGAGGTAGAAGTTCAAAAATCTATGTCTCCCGAACCTGTACGTTTGTTTCCTCCGGTCCAAGAGGAGGTAAGTATTATTCTAAATATGTAAAGCAATTTTTCGATTTATAGTTGTAGTATGATATAATAATGTTATGGTAATTGTAGCAACAGCCCGAGAAAAAGGTGGAAGTCACTCCCGAGAAAGAACAAATTCCCAAGCCTCAGTTGGAAGTAGAAACATGCAAATCACCTCAAACGTCGAAGCTGTCGCCGGAACCCCCGAGTCTCACTCCGGTGACGAACAACGTTTTTGCAAACAATCGCCCTCCTACCAGTCCTCTTTTGACTCTCATCAACGAAGACTCGAAGCAAAACGAGCTGAAGAAAGGTGAAAATGGTCCGGAGGAGGAAGACGATCCCATCAGCGCTGCCATTCAGCGAGTAATAGCGCAGTCATCAATGGACGACGATAGTGACGACATGGACTTATTCGCAGTTTCGTCATCAAACGTAGCCGCCGGCACGACCGTCACAGCGACGGTAACGGCTGCAGTCGCTGTCACGACCAGCACCGTCGTGTCTACCGCAGCCGTCACAATTACCACTACCACGGCTTCTACCGCCCCCCGCCCCTCCTCCAACCGCTCTTACTGCGCCGGAAGAAGTGCCCGACCTTCCCAAACCCAGTCAATTGACGACTAATGAGCCCAAGACCGAGGTATTAGTCCGTAAAAAAGGTGTGCTCAAAAAGAAAGAGTGTCGGCAAAAGAATTATGTTAAGTAAAGAATTTGTGATGGACGATTCTAGTACTGATAGTGACAGTGACAGTGCCGAAGAAAGACTGGTTATAGTTAACGAGGATGAATCGGCAAATGATGATTCGAATCGTACTCAAAAGAATCCGGTAGTAAGTGCTGCAGACGAAGACAAGGACAAGAAATTGTTAACGTCAACGACGGCGACGGTGACGACGACAACGTCAACCTCAACGTCGACTGAGGCGAGGTTAAAGAAAGCAGAAGAAACCAAGAGTCCACCTTCTTCGGTAGAAGGTTCGCAACCCAAGGTAAATGATTCCTTACAATTTCACAGTTGATTATTTAATGTCTGTTAGAGTGCTGGACATGTTACCAGAAGATTTAGTCAAAGAACAGTGGCTTTATTAATTCCTATTTTATTTTACAAAATGGTTATTTTTGAGGACAACTACAAATTCGACGACAGAAAATGACTGACCTAGACCATAGAAATAATTTCATTTTATTTCATTAGCTCCACAGCCCTGTGTGGGCCTTGCCTTTCGGAAGAGTGTTCTCCACTTAGAAATAATTCATGATAATAAATTAACTTAGTATCATACAAATGAAGTGTTTCTGGAACATATCAAGTAGAAGGAAGTTCAAGTGAGCCCTACACAATATTTTCATCAGTTAACTACTGTCCATGGCGTTTTTATATGTTTGAAGTAACAGGTGGAACTCAAATTATCTGTAAACATGTTTGACCGATGTTACTAGTAAAAAGCAGTCAATCAGCAGTGAATGGTGATCAGTTGAAGGATTTCCTTTTCTGTTCATAAATAAAATTTCAAAATGAATGGTAAAGGAGACTGACAAAATCAAAACTCATTTGGATCAGTTCTTGAAGCCATTGCCTGGTACACTTCGATTCCTGTTTTGCCCTGGTCACTAACATCGACAAATCGGATTCTTGTACCTATTTTGCATCAAAAATTTAAATGTAAATTAGAAAAAATTCTTTCAGAAATTCCATCCTAATGATTCGTCAGCGAGTAAGAAAGGTGGGCCGCCAGGAAAAAGCGAAGAGGAGTGGAAAAGTCAAAAGCAGGAGAAATCTGCCGAAGAAGAAGGAGAAAACAACTTGAGATCTCTACTGTGCGAGGAAACGATACCCGGAAGTCCGGCTCCAATGACCGAATCCAAGGAATCCTCCGAGTCTAAGATAAACGTTTTAGATATGCAGTTTCCAAATAGTTCACAACCGGTGCCTCTTCCTCCTCCACCTCCGAGTATCGGAAAAGGCGAAGGGAACGAGGCCGTTGTCGTGATGGATAACACTCCTCCAACTACTCCCGAGAGCAATTTGTCTTCGATGTCTGGTTCTCCCAGAGAGTAAGTGCGTTTAGAGTAACTATAAGCCAGATTATTGTAACGTTTGACTTGTGTAACGTTTTCGTAATTCTACTTGCAGTGATCGAGTCGGTTCCTCTTCGCTAGATAATGAAAGCTCCAAGTCTCTGCGGGATTCTTCAGAAATTGACGTGGATAATGAGCGTAAGTACTGTTATTTTGGGTGCATTTTGCAGTTATTTTTGTGCTATTTTGGAAAGGAATAGAAGATAAGCTCTTAACGAGAATTTGTCTAATAGCAGATCAACGAATGAAAAATTTGAAATTCCCAAAGAAGCCTGACAAAGACTCCTCAGATTCCTTGGCGAAGAAAAAGTGGCGTAATAGGAAAAGATCAGAATCTCTTTCTGACGGGAACAAAAGGGTACGACAGCCTGTGGGTAGACCACCAAAAACAAAAGACTTAGGGAGCGACAGCGACGACACGTCGGAAAATTCTCAAACAGGCGCACACAATGTCAACACCGAATCTTTAATAAACTCTAGATCTCAAAAACCGTCAAAGTACAACTTTTATTGCGAATTAGGTGAGTGGGTTCTCCGTGTCTTGCGGGTTTTGAGTCGGTGTTGCTGATACCCCGTGAAGCAGAGGAACCAGAGAGTCTCTCACTACATGGTTTTTGATTACATGTCCTAAAATTTTTTTTCAGATCCTGAATTAGATGCAACTCAAAGAATAGCTTTGTTGGAACAAAAATTGCAGGAATGTAGAAAGACTTACATGAATGTTAAAAGTAAACTCGCATCTCTAGATAGACGGAGAAAGAAAATAAGGAGAAGGGAGAGAGAAGGTAAAACAAATTTCTTTTGGTTTCACTAACCATAATTAATATGTAAAAAATCTTTCTAAAGTAAGGTGGGAACAAAAATTGTAAAATTGCAAATTCGTAGTTGTATAGGCTTTTTTAAGTATTTGTCAATCTGTTAGGGTGTCCCAAAGGTTTCCTTCTCATCTTGGCATGAATGCCATATCTGGTTCTACTTGTGCAAACATGCAGGCTTATCTATTAGCCCTCCTTGACATTGGTTTCAGTTCTCCCAGATCTGTTTTATGGGACGATTCGTTTGTGGTACAGTATCATTCTCATCTTAAACTTCAGGACTTCTTAAACTATGGGTCGCGATCCCAAATGGCGTTGCGTAGCGAAATTCTGTGGTCGCGAGAGATGTTAATGTCAAATACTTAGATATTTGTGCAATTTTTGATTTTAGATTTTTGTATGTTTTTAAACGAATTCTAAAACTGTATGTTTTCATATGTGTAGTTATATTGTTATGTAATAGAAAAATCATCAAACAATATTTATTTATCTTACTTTTATATTTATGTGGGGTCGCCAGGACACTCGCAATCATAAACGGGCTGATTAATGAAAAAAGTGTAAGAAGCCCTGATGTACAATATTAAAGAGGGGACCAACCTTATGCATGGCATCGTTACGTGCAATTTGATCCTTCAGAATGTTTGAAGAGAAAGTGCTAACAGTAATCTTTTTTTTCTTGTAGAAAAAGCCTCTGCTGCAGCTTCTGCTAGGAGCCAAGATGTCGCCTGTCAGTGATTCTGAATCATCTTTATAAACAAGCACCGTCTTCGTATCTTATTTTTATTTTGGTACTAGCGACACCGCTAGTATTCTGTCTGCCTTATTAGGAGTGTACTTGTGCAGTTTTACAATATTTGATAGTTTAATTAAAATTTCCAATAAGGATAAGCCTTTTTAAATTGAATTTAAATGCGCAATTCGAGTGCGCAAAATCTATTATGAAAAAAGAAAAACTTAATGGTGAACAAAACGACAAAAATTGTTTTGCCTGATATGTAAAAAAAATTAAAAATTGATAAAAAATCTGGACGACCTCTGCAGTAATAAAATTAAAAATGGTCCGCCATTTTTAGGAAATGATAAAATTAGGAGCGTAAAAATAATTTCCTTGTCAATATTTGTATAAATTATTTTTCAGTACTTAATTGTAAATTTGTAATAATATTTATCAATAAAAGTTTACAAAATAATTTTTTAAAGAATTTATATATCTTAGTGGCCTATTATTTTTGATGAAGGTTGTTGTAAATAAAGATTGACATAAATGAAACCTGGATGTTTATCATGTTTGACTTTTTTTTCTCTCACTTTATTATAGTGATTTGTACCTTTTATGTTATTTAGAAAGGGTAGAAAATTTTTTTCTTTGAAAGAAGGTATGTAAGTATGAGCTCTTAGTGTTAAGAAGAATGTATCAAATTTCATTTAATTATTGGGTAAGGATATACTTGTTTGACACACTTGGGGCCAAGAGAGAGTCTGTTTCCCGAAATAACCTGTTAAAATCAAATTTAAAAACTAGTTATAGTGTATAGTGCTGGAAGGCTTTTGATGGTTTTTTGTTACAAAGTTGAGAGCTAAAAGTTAAGTTGGCCACGAGACCTTTTTTTAGCCCTCTATTAGTTGCCACTTGTCTCTAATGCGAGGCATTAAGTTGTTGTAGGTACGGTATTTAGTAGTTCTATCTGGAGAACATACTAGCCTGTTAGCTCCAGGTTTGAAAAAGAAAATTAGGGTCATATGTTTGGTCTAGAAGAATGAGTTAAGGAATAAAAAAGATTTAAAAAATAAAACGAAGGGAAAGAGACATCTTATGTCTTATAATTGCTCTTCTTAAGTAAGGTAGAAGTTTAGGAAGTAGGTGATTTTAAAGTAAGGTTAGGTGAGTTGGAGAGATGGAATAATAGTTTTGTGAGGTTTTATCTTGGTAAGACTACCGTGTAAAGGTTCGCAATAATAATTTTTATTTTATATTTATTTTTTTGGATTCAAATGAGTTGAAAAATTGAATTACTTTGCAAGATTCAAAAATCGACAGTTCTGCTCTAACGTAAAATTTGCGACTTGCTCACTAATAAACTTTTGGAATTTGCAGCCTTTTTTTGAAAAACAAACACATACGACGATATAAGGTCCAAATCTGGCCGTTCGACGGTTATAGGATCTGTGAGAATCTGACGAATTTTTGAGATCACCAGAAGAAAAAAGCTATACGCTTCTGAACTCAGGTTTCAACGGAGGTATATTCCTCAGTAAGGAAGCCGCTTCATAATTATAATTCCATTTGGAGGCTTTTTGTTTTGATCGCATTGATTTTATTGTCTAAAAAAGTTTTAAGTACTTTTTTTCTAAAGTTCGAGCTGAGTATTAAATGAACGTTGAATTGGGTTTGTTTTTAAAGTGTTTATTTTCTCTATGACTTCTTAATATGGTTGGTATTGTGGAAAGCAAAAATTATTCAAAAGGCTAATTTCTATATTTTCTTTCTTATTTCTTTGAAACCCTAAGTAAAAAGTTAGCGTAGAAAAAACAGTTATATGTAATTCGTTTTTTAGGGGCATAACTTCGCAGGATTTGAGAAGTTTGGGCATAGTAAAACAACAGTTTTCTTGTAAATTACTTGGGAGAGAGATAAATTTGGAAATGTTTGTACAATGAATTTGGAAAATGGAAAGGAAAATGTTGACGGTGTTTTCGGAAATTGTTGACTTCATATAAATTACATATCCACGTGATGGAGCTTCACGGTGTCTCGAAATAAAAAATGAAAAAAAGGAGAAAATTGTAGTTCTATTGGAGTTTTTTCGCAATCATTTATCAATTCGCAAAGTATTTACCAAGTGTTATATTTAACTGTAAAACTATGGGAAGTACAGCCAAAGGACTTATTACGGGATTCATTTGTCGATTGTGCTCCAAAATGAATAGATATGTGATTCTTATTTACGGAGAAGAAGGCGAGAGAATGGGATTGGCGGATAAAATCAATTTATATCTCCCAATCACGGTAAAAGCATATATAAATAAATTTGTTTCTGGCATATATTTATTTACAAACAATTCAGAAGTCTGCTTTTTAATGATTCCAACTCATGATCTTATTGTAGTAAATTATTTTTACTTTTTCTTAAATTTATTTCTTTTCAAATTCTCAACAATTTCGCATATTACCTTTTGCATTCCCCAGATTTATAAAGTTTAAATTTTGGGTTGTTTGTTTCTTTTATCTAGTTTTAATCCTATTTTTCACTTGGGTATAACAGGGTGTCCAAGGTGTCTTCAACTCCCTATCATTACATTACTATTCAAGCACTTTGAATATTCAACACCAAACTTCTGTTAAGCTTAAATTTTAGTGGTTTCTTTAAATCATTACTAAAAGAACATTTATAAAGCTCAGGCCTTTAAAAGTATATCATGTCTTTTTATCAGCTCAAAAATTTTTTTCTTTATCCTCAATGAAAATGACTACTACTCGACCAATGTCCAAGCCCCAGGAGTTGACAGGAGGAAGGGAGGAAAGACAGGAAGATAGATAATAATAAGAAAGGTGAGGAGTGGGGTGGGTAGGGAGAGGAAAATAGGATAAGCAGGGACAGCTTAAAGATAAAGTGAAAATTTTAACTTCAAAATTTTATGTCCAAAAGTATCATCAAAAGTTCAGTACAAGAACAAAGAGGGGTATAGAAGTGTAATAAAGCATCTGTATATTTTTTTCTAGGTGACTCGGAATGATCCATTACCCAAAACAGTTTGTCCAAATTGTGTTGACAGACTGGAGAAGCATTCACGGATGGTTCAAATGATAACAAAAGCCGAAAGCAAGTTCAATAACCACAAGGAAATGTTAATTGAAAGCAGTAGTAGTAATATGGCAGGGAACGCCACTAAAGAAGGAGAAAATCAAGTTGAAGAAAATGATAGTGATAGTGACGAAGGAGAATGTTTGTACAACAATAGTGGTGAAGTAGAAAGCAATGCACTCTAAATGGAAAAACTTTAACATTCAAACAAATTGAAGATTTTATATAACTTACAGTGAGATATTTTATAGTAGAAATTATTAATGATAGATATATTTCATTTATAATTTAAATCATTTGTATGTTAATTTTAATAAATTATTATATTAGTAATTACTTTTTTTATTAATTTTAAAATGTGTAAATTTTTTTAATGAAATTTGTGTTTTATGAGTCAAATTTTGTTACTGTATTGCAAAAAGAACAATTACAAGGAAGTAGTGATAAATGTGATTTATTATTTAATTTTGTCTTGTGAAATATATTATAGGTGTAAACCATGTATGTAAAATAATTAAAATCTCAAAACTATGATTTGTTTAGTTTTTCAGTTGCTTCATACTTAGAAGAAACAATTTTTTTTTTTCAGAACATATTGTGAAAGAAGTTTTTATGAATTTTTGCCTCAAAAATCCCTTTTTTTGCTTTTAGTGCCTTGATTTTAATTTCTTTTGCTTTTTGTAAGTTTTGAGATTTTCTCTGCTGTTACTTTTAATGTTAGAGTCGAATTTGTTAGGCGTATAAGAGAATACCGTATTACTGCACCCCTTTCAGAGATGGGGGAGGGGTTCATAGACGCAGGACACGTTTGACTACAAATCAGCCCTGATTAACTGATATAAAGTAATATTAGTTAAAGGACTGGATTTATTACGGTTTGTCTTTTCAACCCCTACCTCACCTTCTAATTTTTTTTTGTTCGTTAAACTGTACTTCCATATTATACTTTCTTTTACCGACTGAACTTCCTCCCACCCACTATAGCTACAGTTTTCAGTGTGGCAGAAACGTCCTAACGAGTTAGGGGGAAATTCTTTTAAATAGTTAAAAAATTTGACGTGAGCGTCGTAAAAGCCAAAGAACTGCCATTACTAACGTGTTTATTTTTACTAATTTTCTTATTACCATATTAAGATTATTTTTGAATTTTTTTCTCTCACATTCACTCTTTCCTTTTATTCAGGGTTTGCTAATATTTCTTGTTTTTTGTTTTCAACCCCTCATTGGAGATTTTGAAAAGGGGTTGTAACTCGGTCTTAGAGAAATAAAATATTTATTTCTTCTATGTTTTCCATTCCGACGTCCAATCTGTGGTGTTCATTAATGAGCTTAAAAAAGAAAATGGTGGACTAGGATAATGATTTTATGTGATTATTCTCCTCTTCGACAATTTAGCATATGTTTCCTACACTTATAGTTATATATAGTTAGCTTTTTGATATTAATATGAAAATTTTTAGGCTGTCGAAGTATTTTGCGGCTCTTTGTCTTTACAATGTGTGAGGTTTGCTCTGATTTTATTGGACTTCTGTTGTCATGTAAGTACAACTTACTTTCTTGTCAATAAGCTTTGAAACTTTTGTAGAATTTTAAAAAAATTTTTATGATTGGAGAAGCTTTCGGTGTTGAATGGGCTGTCGCTACGAATATTGGTGATTCTTTCTTTCTTTAGATTTTAACCCAACTCGCAGAAATATTTAATAAAATATTTAAAGAAGTTTTTTCTCGCTTTTTGTTTACCTATTGTTAGTGAGAATTTAAACCATTTAAAAAAAACATTAGCCCTTTTGTTCAACTAATTACTAAACTGTTGAACTTGCTCAGGAAGAGGATATGATTAATCCTGAAAAAACTACAAGTAAAATTTGTGTTCTCAATTTAAAATAAATCATTAAAAATTTGCAGCTGAGCAAGATTTTTATTCAACAAAGATAAATTTTTTTTTCTTACACTCTCAGATAATTCAATAAGTTTGATCTCACAAATACTTTTATACTAATCACAATTTTCAATTTGGTAGTATTTGATTGTTGATTATTAGAAGTTTGAAAATTAAGGATTCAGACAAAATAAAGGAGAAAAAACATCTTGTTTATGTAGGGTTTTTATATTCACTTAAAAATTTAAGATTTTCTGGTATTTATCAAAGTGTATTATTATTTTAATTTTTCAGATGGTGATAAGCTCACAGAACAGTTTTATGAAACCACAATCCTTAAGAAATGTGAAATTGAAGTCTTTTACCAGTTTATACATTCATTTAATCAAAGGTAAGATTGTAAGTCAAGGATTTTTTCATTTATAATCATTCTCACTATAAATATGAAAATAAACTGAATTTCTTTTGGTTGTGTATTAATATTTTAATGTATTAAAATATGCAGTGCTATTTTCCAAAACACTGAGGGAAGATTATGATGTAGTGGTTAAAGTGCAAGACTATAGAAATTATGGTTTGCAATTTTGAATCTTTTCTTTCTAAGAATTAAAAATTTGTTTGTCAAATACAGGCATAATTCTTGAGTTTTATTGGTTGACTAATTTTTTTCTTTCCATTTCAGGCAGTGTCTATGTGTTTTTAGAGATGCTAAAAACTTTGAAAGGTTTAGCAATTTCTCACAGGCAGTTGTCTACTTAGGCATTTTAGAAATAAAGGAGTTGCTTAAGCAGTTACTTAACATATCAAATGGGAATTCCCAAGTGGGACAGGGAAATGGAAGCAGTGTCAAGGAAACTGGAATCCATTCACAAGAAGAAGCCAAAGACTCTCATGGAAACAGGGAAGTTTGGGATTTGCAAGAAAAAGAAAAATTATTAAATTTTATTTCGAAATTGTTTCTCTTAAATTTTCCACTTTATCAGGTAAGTTATAAAATAAAAAAAATTTCTTAAAATAAGTTATAAAAAAAGGAATATTTACTAATTGTTTTCTTCTTGTTCAGGCATACAAACTAAGTTGTCATTCGAAGTCAGAGGAATTTTCTCAAATTGATATTTCTGGTTTGAACGTATTCTGTGAGATCAGTGATGTGGAAGTGCCATTTTTCTTAATCAGAAATGTCACTCTTTTCTGTAAAAGTGGTGGATTTCAAATTATTACCAAATGCTTTGAAGGGCAGACTTCAGAAACCTTGCCTGTGTCTCTTGCACATGCTCTCACCTCAGTTGTCTGTAATGTTAAACTTTGGTTAAACATACGCTCTATAATGACTCTATTTGTTCCTGTACGATCCAACATACTTAAGTACATGTGTAGTCTCCAAGATAAAGATCTCCGTTTGCCTGGTATAAAGAATACAGCAGGTTTGTTTGTTTTTCTTTAATTAGTATAAAAGCTTTTGAGAAATTTATTTTATTGGGCTGAATGTTGTCTTAAATATTTTCAGAATATATGTGGAACGCCGTTAAAGAACCTTTCGATTCACCTCCGACTTTTGACCGAGATGGTTTAGAACTTGCTTTTAAATACTTTACTAGTTCAACTTTAACAATGAGACTGGCGGGTATCGCTCAGATCAACAGTTACATCAGTGTTTTTAATGAATTATGCAACAACGAAAATATGATAGAAGTAGAATCTGTTGGTCAGAATCTAGCCGATTGGTTAATTCAAGTACAAATAATTTCTCATATTTTTGGTCCTAATTTGCATGTCGAGGTAAAATTCTCTGCATATCTTATTTTGTTTTTCTTATTGTCCTTGAAAGCTGTATCTTTACAATGTTATTCTTTTTTTACATTTCAGGTTATCAAACAAAGTCATATTATACTAAATTTTTTAGCAATGGAGTGCAAAATAACTAATGAACACATTGATATAATTTGGCAAGCAGCGCAACTTAAACACTGCAGTAAACAAGTTCATGATCTACTACCGCCTTTCATAAATAATCTAGAAACTGGACCTGTTTTATATTTGTATAATTTATTGTGTAAATTAGAACCTAGAGATCATACAGAACAAGTAAGTGGTTTTTCATTTATCTGATGAACAATCAGAGAACTTCTGTGTGGCTCAGATTTTAAATTTCTATTTATACAAGTGTCCAAATAATGAATGTGTAGTCTCAAATACTTAAAACGGGATTTTCCCTCTTTTTTAGAGTCTGTTTTTAGCTTCTGCCTTGATCAAATTCATTTGGACCAGTGGCGGTACTTATCACATGACGGACGAACTTCCCTTTTTAAATGTAAATAAAGTGGCTTTAAGCGGAATCAAAGGTCACAATCACGAAATAACGAGCAGTGAAAACTCTGTCAGTCCAGAAGCTAGCGTCACGGAAGATGATCATGTTCGTATTTTTGTAATTATTCAAAACTTTAATCTTGAATGTCTTTTAATGAACATGATGGGGTGAATAAAGACAATTTTAATGTATTTTCCAGGCTGACAGTAGTCAACATAGTGAACCTCAGAAAACCCCAAATAGCGATGAAAGCGAAGGTCCCATACCCTGTAAAAAAAAGAGAGGCCACTTTCGCGAAGATCACTCACAACACGATAGATCTGGCAATAGTTCCGATGGTAAGAGAAATACAATTTCTAAAAGACATATTGCTACTTTAAGAAGATCGCTCAAATTAAAATTGTGCCTCGTAGAAAGTTTAAAAGTAGAAGACGCGGAAGAAGAAGAAGAAGATGGTGATGAGGATGAAGATGACGACGAGGAAAACGAAGGGGAAGAAGACGAGGAGGATGAAGAAGAAGTTGGGGAATCATGCGATATTGTCACAAGCCAATTCCCTGGCAGCAATGAGACACAGGTATATAATATTACGTATAGAAGTTGATTTTTTTTTTTGGTAAAAATGCGTGTATCTTGAAGGTATTTTTTGAAAAATTGGGCGGGTTGGCTTTTTAAATTGATTTTTTTTAACTGTAAATCGACAAGAGAAGTTATAATGTTAAAAAAAAATTTTCAGGTTACTAAGTAAGGAAAAAGCGTCAAAATCAAACGTTATGAGTTTCCCTAATAAGGAAAGTTTGTCACAAACAGGTACCCTCAAAACAGATGCCTTGTTAAAAGAAGTCTCCCTTAAATTATTGAAAGATTACGTGTCGAAGCGAAACGTGTCGAAACGGAAAAACGGTGAAGTCGGTAGGAAAGAATTAATGAAAGAATTGTTGAAGTGTAACAAGTCGGAACAAAGGGCGGAAAATAAAAAGGAAAAGTCTGGAAGCGAAGACGACGCAGACGGTGAAAAATCAGGAAATGAAGATGTCTCTACGAAACTAAAGAAGAAAGTACTTAAAAAAAGGAAATTTTCAGAAGCTAATAATGCAGGTAAGTAAATTTCAATTAATCGACAACAAATAATGTTACTGAGACGGTTAGTTAACAGTTAACAAGTTAATGACTTATCTTGTTGCAGTTGACAAGCCAACATTTTTATAATTTTATTGTAACACTCTGTTGACTGGCCATTTAACACGAAAACTATATCGTGTCACCGGTTATTATTTTGTTAGTGTATATAGACATAAAATAAAAAATTATAAATAAACAGAAATAGATATTATTTATATACTGGATGAAATCAAACTTTAGATAAATTGTTGTTTGATATGATTAACTGTTTGGCAATAGATATTTCGTGTAACAAACGAGAAACGGCATCGGCAATATATCAATGTACTTTTCTACTTTTTAAACTCACTCGAAAAAATATTATTTGAAACTTTCTAATAGAATTAATTTTTTTCTATTCTAGAAAGCCCAAAAGGATCAGGAATAAAATTTTCGGGGGAGGATTGTGAGACCGAAGAATCCGAAGGTGAATCGAAGTCTTCGAAGGGACTCAAATCAAAAAAACCAGAGAAAGGGTAAAGTTTCTAGTTTATGTTGAGCAACTAGTGGGATGATCATCAAACAAAAACGAAATAAAAATATTTACACATCTTGAATTTTGTAGGAAACAGGTAGAAGAAGGAAAAGGGAAAAATGAGGAAGAACAGCCTGTAGAAGAGAGTTCTCACGATTCGGCGAATCCTGGTGTTTTGACGTTATCTTGTCCATTAGATTCAAATGGGGTTATGAATGAATTGGCGAATTTGGCTCGGGGTGAAGAAATTCATGACTGTTCGTTTTTGTTAGATATTCAACATGGAAGGTAACCTTTTTTTAGTTTTTAGTTCTGTATAAGTAAAGGAAAGGGCCTTTGAACCTTTTGTAGGAGGGGATGGTCACTAATTAAAGTTTTTGTTATCTTTAGGGATGTTGAAGAAATGAGCATGGAAGAAGGAGGAAGTTACTCTTCCAGAATGAGCAATAAATCAGAAAAGAATATGGCAGATTTTGAAGAAGACTCTGGCTGCGAAGAGGAAGAAGAATTGGCTCAACTGGCAGCTAAGCAAGTTCAGGTGCTTTTTTTAGCCGAGGAAAAGTTTGTGCTGTGTCACTTAAATTTACTTTAAAATTGTGATCTAAGCAACCCTTAAAAAGATAATTAAGTTGACTTGACGTTATAAAACTTTACAAAAAACAAAATAATGTCTTTTTAGATCGGGCCATCTTCGGACCACGTTAGTTTCAACCCCTCCCCTTTTTCTTCTGGTCTTCTTCGTCTTTTCTTTTCAGCCAATACTCTCTCGACTGTGTTTTAGCTTTCTATCTTTTGCCCATTTCGACCCTTTTTTCGTGTTTTATATTTTTTTCTTCATTGTGTCTCGCCTTTGCACGTCTTCTGTTGTGACCCATGCTTCTCTCAGGTCTTATTCAGTCTCCACGAACCATGCCAGCTTGGTTTTTCTGCTGAGGAGCGTTTGAAGATCTGGTCAGTCAGCCTTTCTGAGTCCATTCTCGCCGTAGAAGGCGATTATTCTCTTTCAGATCGTCAATTACTTTTGGTATATTTTCTTAAAGTTCGTGATTGTGACGTCTTCAATATTCGTTAGTGTCTCTGACAGGATCCAGGATTTTTCTTTCTTTCGTTTCTAATTTCTCCACCAGACCCTTCCTCCTCAGTGCCAGGCATTCTGTAGGGTGTACTAATGCCTTGTAGTGTATATTGTATAATATTGTTTAATAATCTGTTTTTACTTTTTTTCTAGTTGAGCAGTTTAGCTTACCATTCCCTCAAAATGCCCTGTAGGCCGGGTTTCACGAGAATCAATACTCACTTTAAAATCGATGATGTTTGCAAATCTGGAAACACTCTGCTTTGGGATTTACTTCAGGACGATAAAATCGTAAGACAAAATTTCTTTCAAATTAGTTTTGCCATTTAATTTATCAAAAAAAGAAAACATTTTCACTTATTGTTATTAAATATTCTTCTCACTTTCAGGAGCAA
Organism: Columbicola columbae; assembly: GCA_016920875.1. Lineage (NCBI taxonomy): Eukaryota > Metazoa > Arthropoda > Insecta > Psocodea > Philopteridae > Columbicola > Columbicola columbae. The sequence goes on from JADMLL010000008.1 coordinate 1,140,103, forward strand.
CTTGGAGAGAATTTAGCTGCCGAAGCAGAGAAAATACTTTCTAATTTACTTTGTTACAATACAGAAAGATTAATTCGAATGAAATTTATCGAGGGCTGCTTAGAAAATCTATCAATGAATTGGTAATTTAAAAAATTTGTTATTGTTCTAAATTAGTGGTTCCCGAAATGGTCCTCATGGGCTCCCATGGGTCCCCGGTAGAGTTCAGGAGGTCCGTGCGGTATTAAAACTGATTTGGGGATCTTTGAACTCATTAGGGAGTCCACATAAGGTTTAATATTGTTATGCCAGGAAAGATTTTTGGCACAACAACAATGTATTCTACGAAGGATCTTAGGGTATGATACCGTAAAATGAATGAGTGATAGTACCTGTATCTGCAACCTGACAGGTTTCACCCTCACCATGTCCACAGCTACTGAAATGGCGAAACGTTGGTTTCTTCTTTAATTAGAACATGGTGTAAAAACCCAGGTTATAATGTTTTGGTTTCAAGTTTGACTGCCGCGAAAGCCTAACTTCAATAAATAAGAAGTGAGTTGTACGTCCTATCTAAAACACAAACCTGGATGGGTGCTTAATATCCAGTATTTTACTTAAGTACTAACTGTTGTGTAATATCTTTTGTGAATGAACATTGACAAAATTCCACTGAATCTAAGTTATAATTTCAATAAATACTTCAATATATACTATACATTTATACAAGCTCTTTCACTTGAGTGTCCGGGGCAAGTTTTTACTAAAAAGGTGGCCATGGGTGAAAAAAGTATGGGAACCACTGTTCTAAATAATTGTTATCATGCGCTTGTAAATTTGAGGCTGGGCATAAACTAAAGAAACTTTAACTCGTTTACAGGTCAGTCGTCGTGTCTCTAAGACTCTTACCAAAACTTTTTGCATCATTCCAAGAATTTCGTGGAACAAATACTCATTCCATCACGACGTGGGCTGAGCACAAACTCCACATGATGAAACATTTTTTCAACAATCTTCAAGTGTATTCCTTAGAAGGACCCAAATTTTATTCACATCAAACAGAGATCAACGTTCGTCTTCAATTTCTTTCCTCTGTTTTCTCGCCAATGGGTTCTCCGGAGTGTTTCAGGTTAGAAAGCGTTCGTATGTTTTTTTTTTAGGTTTTTTAGAAATGTGCAACACTAACAGAACATTTTTCCTGCAGACTAAGTTTAAATCAAGTGGACACATTGTGGTCTTGTTTGGCAACGGATCCTCAGTGTTCGGACGAATTATTTAGTTGGTTGTTAAATAATGCCAGAAGTAAAGGACATCAACATGCATTAGGCATAGATGCTCTTAAATATTTGTATATGAAGAAATTGCCATCCCTGCCGCCGGAAACGATGAGTATAGTGGGTTTGACACTTTTCCAACAGTTGCACAATTTGGCAAGATTCGCATTTCCTCATGCTGACTCGAATGCCGTTCGCGACGTTGATCTCGTGGGTATGGATTACCTATGGAAAGTAGCCCTGCGCGCCAACAAAACGGGTAAGTGTCAATGTCAGTTTGATGCCACAATACCAAATTCAAAATTTCATCCGAAATCTGCCAAACTATAAACCGTTATTTCATTTCAGATATCAGTATGTCTGCCATTCAGTACATTAATCAGTATTATATGAGTAGAAATTTGGAACACGAGGAAGAATTCGTGTCACAGTGTATGAGCTACCTAGCATCAGCTTCATTAGAGTTGGCAACTTCAGAGGAATCCAGTTTACTGTGTATTCAAAGGGCACTGGTGTTATTGAAAACACACTTAGAAACATTTAAAAGAAGGTGAGTGAGTCATACACAATATTGTAGGTTCTTTTGCCCTTTTGAAATGACGTAAATGAAATGAACGAACTTGTGTGCAGATACGCTTATCATCTTCGACGATGGATGCTGGAAGGAAAAAGTGTGGGAAGTCACGTTCAGATCATGAGTGGGGACAGGGGTTGCGTTCCGATAAGAGTCATCGTCCAGCCGGCGGGACTCACCGAAAAAGTGACTTTGGAGCTTTTAAGTAGTGATTATGTAGCAGAATTAAGAGCGGAAGTGGCCAAATGGTGGGAAAGTGTTCCGGTAAGTGAGTTGTCTAAACGGTTTGTATTTTTTAAATGAACACTTTAAACTCCATTTGTTTTGTTTTTAATATTCCAGCAGAAAAGACTGAAGGAAGAAAAGGATTCTGCCGCACTTGGAGCTTTGATGTCCGACGGCCCAATAAGAATGATCACTCAAGGTCAAGAACTCACGACAGAATTGGATGAGAAAACTCTCCAGGAAATGATGTTCAAGGATTCGCAGGTATATTGGAATCGCAAAACTCGCTATCACCTGAGTGCATCCAAATGAGTGAACAGTGTAACAAGTTTTTTACTGTTTACAGTTAGTTTACTTGTCTGTGGGAGCATCGAGACCTCAGAAGGCGAGGGACCCTTCCGATTCCCCTTCGATGCTTCCACCCCCAGCGAAAGAAAATCTTCCGACGTTGTTGCTTCTACAGTCGCAGTACTTCGAACAGTTATTTCACTTGATGCAAACATTAAGCGCGATGAAAACGACGGTTAAGGGCGGGGTAAGTTTTGGAACGAGAGCTAACAAGTTACATAATAAAATACATCAAGATGGGTGTCGACCTTATTGAATTTAAAAATTCCAGCATCAAATCCCGCACACCAAAGCGCAAGTTCTCTCAAGACGAGTGTGGGACATACTAACTCTTTTGCCGACGAGTCCGAAGCTTCTCGAAGGATTTCAAAGTTTAGAAACGTCAAGTGACGTCACCTTACAAGAATTGCTGGATCCGTCAACTCCTCAAAAATTAATGTATTCCTTGTATATAGTGGAATCGCTGTGCAGAACATCAACCAATAAAAGACACAAGGTATTGGCGGCTTCCTATCAATAGTGGTCGTGATTGTAGTCGTCAAAGAACTTGTTGTTTACAAAGCTTTCGTTCTGTTTTAGGCTCTTACTCAATGCGATAAAGATAGTAATAAAAATTCTTCGAAGTCTTGGAGTGAGGCGTTCGTCAAGCAAGGAGGTCTGAGACATTTGTTTGATATTTTTATGTCCGGTAAGTGTTTAATCTCTTCATCGTTGTTCTCGCCGTTTAATGTATATTATTGTTGATTAATTATTATATATTAATCATTATATAATATTAATCTATAATTAATATATTAATTAATAATTATATAATATTATTTGATTAATTATTAATATTTAAACTGCAGCCATTTTTGACTCTTCAGTGAACTGTACTAAATAAGACAAACAGCAATCATCCACAGTTCAATACATACTGTATATTGCTTTTATTGAGAATGATTTTATACTTTACGGTATGATTCTTCAGCACAATAAATTTTGTTTTCAGGTACCCTTCAAAGAGGGGACGGAAGTGAATGGCAGCAAGATTGTTTGGCTTCCTTGCTCAAATTGCTCTGTCAATTAGGTATGACACTAAACGACACTCGTGGTGAAAGTCCAGAAACCGAAGGCTCGATTCGAAACAAACAGAAAAGAGTAAAGAAAAGCAATCTGGAGAAACCTGTCCCTCAGTTAAACGAAGCCATGCTTCAGATGTTGAGTGTGGATGGAGTTATGTCGAGGTTAACAAGCATACTCTACGATGCATCTCTTCCCAGGGACCCGAATCATTACAAAACTGGATTCTGGGGCCGAGCTCAGGTAGACATCGAAAGGATGTTGTCCACTACATACTGTTCCCGGCGATATAAATCATATATAACTTTTCTGTACTTGATTAGGTTGTGCATTATGCAATGTCGCTGTTAGTGTCGTGGGTGCACTCTGGCGATTCAGTTCGCGAAACTTTGTTCAACACTTCGAATCTTTCTCTTTGGTTGAAACGATTAGTGTTAGAAGACCCGGAGCCAGCGGTCAGAAGAGAAGTGTGCACTGCTCTTTATAGGCTTTGTTTATGCACGGCGGGATATTCGGATTCGAACGAGGCGTCTCTCTCGCTCGTCACTCCAATGCTGACAAAGCTTCTCGAATTTTTGCCCATCGCGGAGAGTATGGGTCCCCAAAAGTATGAAGTAAGTTTATCGTTTCTATAATTATAAGTTTATTAGGGTTTCGTTCGAATTTCCTGTCTACTAACTTTGCTTTTGATTTTCTTTCCGATAGCACCCCCTTCACCAGTCAGTGGAGGACGGTAAAGAACCTTATGGACCTGCTTGCAGAGATTATTTTTGGCTTTTATGTAGGTTGGTCGATAGTTTGTCTCATGATCTAGTCAAAGGTAAGCTTTATTGTAACACATACACTATCTTTATATTAAAACGGGTTTTACAGTAACTTTTATTTTATGTATAATGTTTTTTGTAGAGAGTATAGAAGATCCTCAGGGTTGCTTACTTGACATCGATGCGTTGGCGAGGTCTTTAGCAAATTCTATCATGAACCGAGATTATTTAGAAAGTAGGCATAACACGATAGAAGACAGCGGACTGATTGGTTTGTTAAATTTAGAAACGAACGTCGTCAAGCATTTTCCACCATTCAAAACCAGTAAAGAAGGGCAGGAATTTCTGTTGCAGGTGTTTTGCTGTTGAAATTTTGCTTTTTTTGATAGTTTTGAAAGTGTTATGCGTTTTCACATGACAAAAAATTATATTTCAGTTGTTTGAGTTTTTGTTTGCTCTACCCAATCCGAAAAAGAGATATTTGCCAAAGTGCAAGTCTCAGTTATCTCGGTCCTCGACGTACGATCTTCTCGTTGAGATGGTTCGAAGCGCCCCCGAAAACTACTTAATTCTTCACGAAAAGGTTCTTCGACAGCACCAGCAAGGTAAGGGAGAGAACTGTTGACCAACAATTTGAGGTTTCTGTTTTGATAGGGTGAATAGCATAATCGACTTGTTACAGGACCTCATTACCTGTACCCCTGGGACTATTGGCCCCACGAAGATGTCCGTTCCGATTGTGGCTACGTAGGTTTAACAAATTTGGGGGCCACCTGTTACATGGCGTCTTGCATGCAACACTTGTACATGATGCCACAAGCTCGAACTTCGATTTTAGATGCCAAATGCGATTCGGGTAGCAAACACGAGGAAACTCTCAAGGAACTTCAGAGAATGTTTGCCTACCTACTGGTAGTTATTTAGATTTTGAATCCTTTTTGATAAATTCAAACAAAACGTGACGTGAAACATGATGTGTGTAATATGATCGATTGCAGGAAAGCGAGAGGAAAGCCTATAATCCGAGAAGTTTTTGTAAAGTATATACAATGGATCATCAGCCACTGAACACAGGGGAGCAGAAAGACATGGCCGAATTTTTCATTGATTTGGTTTCGAAACTAGAAGAGATGACGCCGGAACTGAAGAAGTTGGTGAAGACGCTCTTCGGGGGAGTTATCAGCAACAATGTCGTGTCTTTGGTAAATAAGACTTTGTTATGCTATCACTTTGATTGAAGAAATAGTCTTATAGCCCAGGGGTTCACCCTCATCATGTTCACAGCTATCGAAGTGGGCGAAACGTTGGTTTCTAGTTTAAACCCAGTGATTAATGTATTTAGTTTTAAGGTTGACTGCCATGGAAGCTTAAATTCAGTAATTGTCTTACAAATGCGTTAAAAACGATTTCAGGATTGCGGACACGTGAGTCGAACGCTCGAAGAATTCTACACTGTTAGATGCCAAGTAACAGATATGAGGAACATTTACGAATCGTTGGACGAAGTCACCGTAAAAGACACTCTCGAAGGAGATAATATGTATACTTGTTCGCAGTGTGGGAAAAAAGTCAGGGCGGAAAAACGGTAAGAAGAGTTAGTAGAAGATGTAGTACTCATTCCTCGCCACCCCATTACGTAGACACTAAAACGTTCCTTTCATGTTTCAGAGCTTGCTTCAAAAAGTTACCTCACATTTTATGTTTCAATACGATGCGGTACACTTTTAACATGATAACGATGCTCAAAGAAAAGGTGAACACTTTGTTCTCGTTTCCATTAAGACTGGACATGTCCGGATATGTCGAGAAACATTTGATGCCTCAACATTACCAAGAAGAGAAATTGAAATCTCAGTTGGGGAAGTCGGATGAATTGTCGGATTCAGAGGACTTCAACGAGAAGTATGAATACGATTTGATCGGCGTGACGGTGCACACGGGAACCGCGGACGGAGGGCATTATTACAGTTTTATACGAGACAGAACAACCCCCAACAGAGATAAATGGTTTCTTTTTAACGATGCCGAAGTGAAACCGTTCGATCCGAATCAGTTGGCTGCAGAGTGCTTTGGAGGAGAAATGACTGTAAGAGCTTAAAACTTGAAAGCCTCCTCTTACACCCTCCAGTTCAAGTCAGCATTTGTGACTTGTTTGTTGTTGTTTCAGAGTAAAACTTACGATTCCGTGAATGACAAATTCATGGATTTTAGTTTTGAAAAAACCAACAGCGCGTACATGCTGTTTTACGAATGGTGCAGCGATTCCGGAGAACAGAGAGGTTCAAAAGAAGAAAATTTGGAAGGGAGTGAAGTCGAGCAGTCGAGTAGTAAGGAAGCCTCAGAACAGAAAACTGTTGTTTTGCCTCAGTTCGAGTTAAGCAAAGATCTGGAAGACTGGATTTGGCGAGACAACATGCATTTCCTGAGAGACAAGAATATATTCGAACACACTTACTTCAAGTTAGTCTTTACCAACTGTCTTTATGCACAAGATGACAGATATTTTGGAGATGATAGTTTTCATTTCAACTTATTTTTCCTTCGTTTCAGTTTCATGTGGCAGATTTGTGGGCAAATCCCTCAAACATTGGTGAGTCAAACTTCCGACATCACAGAGTTAGCCGCCGAACTCTCAACTTCTTTCTTCCTAGAAACTTACATTCACGCCAAAGAAAAGGTCAGTTGACAAATCTACGTGCACAACTCATCATCTCAATGAGCTCGAATCAAATTTTATATTTGTGTTCTTGTTCCAGCCTATGATGGTTCAGTGGGTTGAGTTGGTCACGAAACAGTTCGTGTCCAGCAGAGTGGCTTGCGAGTGGTTTCTCGGACACATGGCTAGAAACGACTGGTGGCCCGTTCAAATTCTGATAAAGTGTCCTAATCAGATGATTCGTCAAATGTTTCAAAGACTTTGCATCCATGTTATCCAACAGCTAAAGTAAGTTTTGATAACTATTTTCTGTTTTGTGTGTAAAAGTAGAAACTCATCTGGATTGTTATGCTTTCAGACAAAGTCACGTGTCATTGTATTTGAAGTCGGATTCGGAAGACGATGCTGTCGAAGATCCGGACATGGACAAGTTGGGCAATCATTCTTGTGTGACATTGTTCGTTAAAAAATTACTCAGTTTGGTGAGTGGTCGAGTCTTTTAGTATACAAAGTAGACCGTCGCTTAGATTAAATTTTTTTTCCATTACATTCTTCTGTTATGTTTGTTTGGACAGCTCGATCACGGAACCACGAAGGCTCATTTAAAAAATCTGACGGAATATTTTGTATTTCTCTACGAATTTAGCAAAATGGGAGAAGTGGAAGCTCAGTTTCTCATCTCAGTTCAAGCTATTTCAAAAATGGTCAATTTTTATCTTGGACACAAAGCGACCGATTTCGTAAGTCTTTAACTAGTCATGGAATTGACTTGCCCAGACAGTCATCTCTCTCGTTGATGATTTACAGGAAGGCTGTTCAACTGGTGGCCCGCGAATACATTTCACTATGAATACATTTATGTGACCAAATTATTATTATTATTATTAAAGCTATTTTACTAAGTCAAAATTTAATTCTAATTTGAATTTAAAGTAGGTGCTATTTAGTTTGCGTAACTTCACTTAACCTGGCTGAATACAGCAGGAATCGTTTAACGTTTGATGATGGTTGACCAGCCTTCTTGGCCCCCGAAATGTTTGGTGAAGAAAATGTGGTTCGCGGGCTATAATAAGTTTTACAGCGCTGATTTACATTATAGATTAATTGTATGATGTCGTTTTAGGTTGAAATTTTAAGCGAAGAAGAGGACGAAGAAGACGCTCTGCCACCTCCAGCAGACAAATACAAGCCGGCTTCCCTGGAGAAGATGATAACGCTGATCGCAGCCTTGGTGGAGAAGTCGAGGGGACCCGACAATCGTTTGGAGTTAAGCCAAATGGACATGAACGCCGTTGCTGGAGGGAAATGGTTTCCTTTCATCTATCAACAAACCAAAGATGCGATTAATTTGAATCAAACTCGAAATTTGATTTTCTCACTCTGTCAATATAATGATCGTTTAGCTCAGTTGATCATCAGTATGATATTTCAGACTATTGCAAGGCACACGGAGGTAAAGTCCAGTGACTGATCATCTTATTCACGAGGCTTTTCGTTCTTCTGTGTCTAAAATAATAAAAAGGGTTCCATTTGATTTTAGATAAGTCAACCGTTTTTAAAACTTCTGACACTTTTAACGGATCCGACGAATGTACCGACCACGTACAATACCATGGAAGGATTGCCATGCTTCTCGCAGTTGGTACTACAAGGAATTTGGGACGTAAGTTTCCTACATGTATTGAAAATTAAAGGACTGTCATACTTATTTAGTTGGTTTCTGAGGGAATAACTTCTACTTAGTGTTAGTTATGTTAAACTTTGGAGTGTCAGATTTGCTGGTTTAGAAGCTTTCAAAACCTCTCTATTATTATCCAACCAAAAATTTTGACTTAAGCACCGCACTGTTAACGGTAATGCTAACAGTCGCGAAATATGTTAAACCTCACAAAGCTTCTCCTCCTCCTCATAGTATCATCCTGAATTCATTTTTAGGTGGCCGAAATCTGTCCGATTCCCGTGTTGGATTGGTTGGCTGTACAAGTTTCAAGAAATCCCATCGCTCACACTTTAGTTTTACAGAATTTGGAGCAATGGGTAGAACCCTACCTCATGCAAAGTTGTAATCAGAGAGTTAGGACAGGTACAAAGATAGTTTTCTTGAGGTTCCTAGAGGCCTTAACTTTGACATTATTTCTTAAAATTAAATAATTTTTTTTTAGCGGCTGCTTATCTTCTGGTGTCTTTAGTACCGAACGCCCACTTCCGTCAATGCTATAGGTCTGCGAGGGGGTTAATGCACCCGAGAGAGTTGCTTATGAACCAGGAAACTCAGGTGGTTCTCCACGAAATCTACATGCTTCTGCTGAGAAAATTGAAAGCAGCTAAAAAGTATTCTGATGTTCAAGATCATGGACCGACTAAATTGACTGCCTTTTTCACTCTTCTTTTATACTTTTGTCCGACGAAAACGGAAAAACTCATGGTAGGCTGTTGAGGTTGATGATGTTGATGATGACAATTGAAGCCCTCTTTATCAAGTTACGTCTTAATATAAAATTGTTTTTCTCTTTCAGTTCGGACCTTTCTTTATGGATCTTTGGACTCTGTTCCTTCCAAACTTATCAGAACCTTCAATTTCTGTACATTATAATAAGCAAGCTCTTCTTTCTTTTTGGCATCACGTTTGCGTTGACTGTCCGGAAAATGTAAATTTGATTCTCAACAATCCCATCGTGACAAAGAACATTGCGTTTAACTATATATTGTAAGGATACAATCCTGACAACTTTCTGCCTTTTCTTTTCTCCAGAAGTCTTATTTTCCCTTCGACTTTGTTTCAGAGCTGATCACGAAGATCAAGAGATTGTCATGTTCAATCGAGCCATGCTTCCTGCCTACTATGGCATTCTCAGGCTTTGCTGTCAGCAGTCCAAACAGTTCACGCGACATTTAGCCAATCATCAGAACCTGAATTGGGCTTTCAAGAACATTACACCTTATCCTAATCAATATGCGGCGGTGAGTTCTTGCTGCAAATATATACAACGTCACGGTTCCCAACTGCTGGCGTTGCTGTTGCCTTGTCTTGATTCAGACTTTTGATAAATCATCAGTCCACCCACTGTATCCGACTTAATGTTTTCCCTTTGCCTGGCTAGGGACCATTTCCTTTTCATTCTACCTTATTTTACATTTATATTATACTCATATTCTTCTTGTTTTTGTTTACACAATATTGAATTGTTTTGTCTTTTGATTTGCAGGCGGTTGAGGAATTATTCAAACTAATGCAATTGTTTGCCACCAAGCATCCAGACATGACCGAACAGGAAATCAGTGAAGTTAATATATTTAGGAAATCAACGATGCAACTGTACTTAGAAGTGAGTATTTAAGTGTCACACTGACAGAATGAGTGAAGAGGACTTGGATTCGAGCTCAGAGACCAGCATCCTTCCTTTTCACGTTTGTGTCAAAGCACTTTGGTGACTACACATACTGTCAATATGGTCATTGTTGTTTCGTTATTTGCAGAACATAGATCCTAGGACTTCGTGGGCAACGTTGATTTCAGCCTTCAGAATTCTAGTCGAAACAGAAGAAGAACGATTGTTTGCTGTCTACAATAATGGAATCCAAATACTTTTTGAGGTGAGAGGGCGTTTGGGTGGATTTGTTACTTCTCTTAATTCTTAGTTGAGATGTTTTTAAATATGTCATGCTTTAAAATGGTTCCCAGGCATTTCAAACGCTTCACACTGTTTACCACGAAAGCGCAACTTGTCACGTCGGCACCGAGCTCATGGAACTTTTAGGTATTATGATTTCAATCGTGAAAGCTTTGAGCTCATCTCAGACTTCAAGCAGCAGCAAAGACGCGAAAACAATTCTAATGACGTGCAAAGACTGGGTCGACGTCGTACGAAAGCTAGCCACCCTTCAGAATTCGTACAATCCATCTGAGATGAGGAACACCGCACTAGGTAGGTGTCTCTTCGACATCCAGCGTTCATTTACTTGCTTTGGACGGTCCTTAACCTTGATCCGTTATGTCCGTTGCAGACTTACTCAAAGAAATATTGCTGATCATGCCGAGAGAGGTGATTCAAGTGTTGACACCGTTGCTTTCGCATTGTCATTCTGCCTTTCAGGAGAGCAGCACTTCCGCCGCTCTACCCATGGGACCATACTTCCCGCGAAAGGGGATCAAACCCCTGGGTTCGGAATCAAAACTCCTCGAAGACCCATGGTTCAGATGGCCGTACCTAATACTCAAATAGAACCCAAGGTAAGACGCGTTCGTCTTCCATCCCAAGGTGATCAAGGTAAGATGTTCCTTCTTCATTTTCTCATTCTTGGAATATTTTGTTTTCAGGGCCAGAACGAAGACTACGACATAGATTTATTAAATTATTACTCTCCGTATCATGGTTTTATCGACGTCATGTGTCGTCTAGCCATCAATCACAACTGCATGTCGGAAGCTTTGATACAGTTGAGCGCGATCGTTGGCTTCGAGGGTGTTCCACTCCATCTCACGTTTTTCCCAAAGCTTTGGCTGGACATATACTCCGCTCCGGTAAGCCCACATTTTAGATGCAGATCTAGATCCTGAACCAAGAAGGTGTTCGCTTCTCTAAATAGTCATTTCTTTCTCTTTCAGCACTTGGACAAAAAATATATATCAGTACTGCTTAGCAATAATTTTTTCATCGATTACATAGAAATTATTTTACTCGACGAAAGGACGTGTCTCAATGTTCCCATCATCTACAAGTTTCTCTGCACTTTTTTCCCAAAGGTAAGCTCAAGGGAGGAATATAAGATGTCTTTGAAGTTGGCTACCAGGTCCAAAAGTACCTAGAACTAACTCAAAGGCTAATTTTATATTTTGTTATCTGCGTCTGTGATTGATGTAATCCCAAATATGATTACAGGTAGCTTCTCGAGTTCTCTCCGACAATACCTGTCAAATAGTAGACAACCTAGTTACTTCCCTGAATCAAAAGGTTCAGCAAATGGACGTCCTCTCGATGGCTTATAGGCTGAACGCGGATTTAAGAGCTTTAGAACTAGTTTATTCGAACGTGGAAGTTCCCATCGCACCTCCTAATAACCTCATTCAAACTCTCCTCTGTCTCGTCAGCAAAGTGAGGATCGCTCAAAGCTCCACGTATTCAGAGAGTAAGTTCGAATTTTATATTAGACACATGATAGATGTTGAGAGGAATAGTTTTATCATCGTTTTGTTTGTTCTTAACAGAGGAAAGAAGCTCACAGAAACGTTTGCCGAAAGTCGAGGGGAGGAACGAGGGAGAAGGTAGTCGGGGAGAAGAAGAAAGTTCAGAGAAAACGTCCAAGGAAGGTTGTTCATCGGGTTCTACATCCCGTTCGGATTCGTCGGAGGTTCAGGGTTGCAGCGGAAGTCGCGATGCCCCCGGATGCAGCAAGGGGAATCACGAACGGAAATCGGGTGCTAACGAGACGTTCGATTTAATGGGAGTCACCTCATCGACTCCCCCCGAATCTGTGGATTGGCTCGCAGCTTTAGAGAGCACGATATCTCATCTGATAATCACACTGAATAAGAATGTTTAAGTGCGTTATTTGTTTGATTAATAAAAATCTATATAAGCATTAGTCTGAAAGGCAGCAAATTTTTTTCTCCCCACATTTGATATAACATTAAAACGCTTTTGGCTTGATTTTGTTCCTCATCCAAATCCCCGTAAAGTTGATTAGTGTTTTCCAAATCCTGTTGCCAAGTATTTAATCGTTAATATTGCGATGTATATATTGTATCATGGATTGTCTTGTAATGCGTATTCACATTATAATAAACTTTAATCGCGGGTTGTTGTATATCAAGGCGTGAACTATGTCAAGATGGCATACTGATGACGTACGTTTCGTAAAACTTGCTGAAATCTATGTGTATTATTAATTTTGTATTTTTTTTTGTATTTAATAAATATTATTAAAACTTATACTAGATATTAAACAGTTTAATTATATATGCTATCGTTGTCTAATTTCAAATTCTGTTACTTCCGTCTGTTACTCATATTATGAGAATATGGGTCAGAACAAGGTTCAATACACTTCCAGCCAAAAGTTTGAGAGTCTTCTCAAAAAATCTCACTAAAAGTTTCAAAGAAGGCAGTGTTTTCAACATCAATTAATTCAGGAATGAGCGAGTCAGGTAGAGTTTAATCCTATTTTGTCTACCTCTCAGGTGTGTGATTGAAAGAAGTGTCCAAGTCAAATATCTTTCTGCTTCTCTCTGTTCTAACAAGTGGCTGTTGGATACCCACCCAGTGTCGCCTTTCTTGAGAAATTACATTTTCGGAGACAGAGTCTGTCTCAGATGATTTATAACTTCCAGTCTTAGAGTTTCCAGATGTGGGCGTAATTCGTCTGTAAGTGATAATCATCGTTATCATGTGCCGTCGGGGGTTGACAATCATCAGAGTTATAGTAACTTTGGAGCCTGCGTCTCCAGCAATCACTCTAGGTTCTTGAGCCACGAAGCTTTCCTTCTTCCAGAGCGTCGCTTTCTCTTCGTTTTCCCCTTCCATGGTGACCTGAAGTAGTTTATACTTGAAATTTCGCAGTACGTGTCCGAAGTTGCGCAATTTTTAGTGTTTAACTTCGTACAACAACTCCTCTTTCCCCATACGAATCAGCACTTCAGCACAGCATTGTTAAGTCTTCAGTAGAACCATCAGTCAAGGTCGGATCATCAGCTATAACAGATTAGCGATGACCTATCCGTTAACTATCAGACCTTCTGTTTGTTCTTCCAGCGCTTCTGACATGAGGTTATTGGGAGGTGCGATGGGAACTTCCACGTTCGAATAAACTAGTTCTAAAGCTCTTAAATCCTCGTTCAGCCTATAAGCCGTCGAGTAGAGATTAAACAACACCGGAGACAGCACTCAGCCCTGTCTAACCGCACGTCGAATCTCTACTTGTGCTGATATAGTATCGCTTAAGTGTACAGTGGTCTTTTGATTCCAATCCAAGTAGACAGTGATCCGGATGTCCCGAGGCCTGCTTGTTGTAGTATTTGAATCGTTCTGTCACGCTGCACTTTATCTAGTGCTTTTTCGTAGTGGCATCTAGCGTGACATCCTTATTAATATCTAGGCCCCTCTGTACCAAAACCTACATCGCAAACAAGGCGTCTCTTGCTCGCAGACACCCTCGAAAACCTAACTGTGTGCAGTTAGCTGCTCCTCATACTTCCGAATGTTTCTACCGTGTGTGATGATTTTCAGAAAGAGTTTAAAGATCTGGCTCATTAAGCTGATCGTTCGATATTCTTCAAATCTCTTGGCGTTTGGCCTTTTCGGGATTGGCAGAAAGGTTAATTTATCCAATCTTGTGGAACTGCGCCACTGGTCTGCGTCATCTTACTGGGCACGATGAGGAAAAGACGGGCTATCCTCAGAGAGGTCCCAGTGAAAAACGAAGCGAGTCCCATGGCCGCATGGCTTGGTCTGGGGCTCTGAACGAGGAGTTGCTAGCCATTAGGGAGACAGCTTAGGCGGGGGCCGAGGTTTTATGAAAAGGATGCATGCTCTGTGGCTGGAGGCTCACCCAGAGCATGCAGACTTGGTCACCGCATAACAATTGCGCGACCAGGCCGCTCGCATCCACCGCTTGAAGACTAATGAGAGAACAATGGTCCATCAGCAACAACCTCTTCGGGTCGATCAAAATGACCAAACAGAGGAAGCCCCTCTGCCTGTCGGCTCCGACAGTCCTCCGACTGCTTTGACAGGTTTGGAAGAAAAATTCCACTCCGTCGTCTCCTCCACGCGGGTTGGCCGAGATTGCCTAGGAAGCCGCCCAGGACCGAAAATCTGGTCGAGATGGTTGGGATTTGAAGTAGATTCCTTGAACCCGGGGTTTCTCTAGAGACAATCTGCCGGGAAGTGCGTGCTGCAGCAGCTGTTCTGGCCTCTTCCACTTGGGAAAACCCTCAAAGGAATGATGGGAGACAGTTGGAGTAACTGAGGACAAAAATAAGAACAGCAAGGCAGAGGGCTTCGAGAATCCAGTTCGTGATGCAGAATATCAAGGAGGGACGGAAGGCCACCAAGAAGGTGGCAAAAGCAATGAAGGAACTGCGACGCAAGCATCGGAAGCTGGATCTCGGGGTCCTCACTCTCCTGAAGACCAAGGCGGTTGATAAGGTGAGAAGCCTGGTGGCGGTTAGGAAAAAACTGCTAAGGCGCCTTAGGTGAGCGAAGGAGAACAAGAGGTTCTCTTCTGACCCATAAGGGTTCCTCCGACCAAGGCAGGAAAGACTGGCCTCCTTGCCCTCGGTGAAGGAGACGGAGACGTACTGAGGGGGTCTACGAGAATCCCAGTCCGTGTGGTGACGTCGAAGCCTTTGAGGAGTTCGGGGCACACTGCCTACAACATCTGCCTCCACTAGAGGAATCTGGCCTTGTCGACGCTGCAGCGGTTCTGGAGACTGAGGTGCAAAAAAACTTTTCTGCACCAGGGCCTGACGGCACCCAGAATGTTTGGTGGAAGTCCTATCCTTCGGTGCATGCGCATTTGGCGCGAGCTTTCACGCAGTATCTGGAGGGGAGGATAGCCATCCCGCAGTGGTTGACAAAGGTTCGGACCTTCCTGCTTCCCAAGAATGGAGACTTGGCCAGACCGGAGAACTACAGGCCGTTCACTTGTCTTAATACTGTGTATAAGATCTTCACCTCAATCCTGGGCGGGCGAATCCTCCGTAGGATCCGGTGTGGGATGCGGTGTATGAGCAGAAAGGGGCCAAGAAAGGCCGGGCAGGATGCAAGGAACACCTATTTGTGGAAAGCAGCATTTGTTCAGCTGATGCGGTTCACAATGAGCGCAACCTGTCTATGGCGTGGGTGGACTACTCTAAGGCGTTCGACTCAACGTCTCATGCGGTTTTGCTGAGGCTGTTGGGAGCGATGAGTGTCCATCCCAATATAGTGGGATGCTTAGAGCACATGATACCGCTCTGGCGCACGAGATTCCTGCTAAGAACTTCGTAGGGTCTAGTCGCCTCAGACTGGGTGAAGTTTAGGAGAGGGGTATACCAGGGAGACTCCCTTAGACCTCTCCTGTTCTGCATCTCACTCTTGCCCCTTTCACTGGCTCTACCGAGAGGCAAGGGATATATGGCGGAACTACCAGGCCGCAGAGACATCAATGTTACACATCTTTTTTTCGTGGATGATCTCAAGCTCTACGCTTCTAACAAGGCCAACCTCAAAGAGGCCCTTGAGAAGGTGAGAGCCTGCTCTGCGGCGGTGGGAATGACCTTTAGACCGGGTAAGTATGCAGTGTTCCACATCCTCAGGGGTAAAGCTCGCTGGAGGCGAGGATCTTCTAGTAGTGGACGGAGGCATCATCCGACACCTAGATGCTGGAGAGTCCTACAAATATCTGGAAATTGCTCAGACGGGTATGCTCGACTTCGATGTCATAAGGAGGACACTTCAGTGCCAGTATGTGGCGCGGCTGCGAAAGATATCGAGATGTGAGCTGTCAAGCCCCAATAAAGTCGCAGCGACAAACATGCTGGCAGTACCTGTCGTGCTGTACTCATTTGGCGCCATAAAAATGGACTGCCAATGAGCTCCAGAATATGGAGAGAACAACCAGAAACACCCTCAACATGAACCGGAGCCTCCACCCAAGGTTCCCTGTACAGATACACAGGGTGTATCAGCCTCGTGCGCGGGGGGACCGAGGGTTAATGAGACTCAAAGGCCTCCACGACGCCTTCCTCCGGGTTGTCCTGGGTTTTGCGGTGAGTGTGCTCCGTGTTGGGGACCTTCTGCTGCAATTCGCATCAGAACACGAATTTCGGGGGAAAGCGGCCTTTCTTTTTAAGGCAGCCGGCAGGGTGGCGGAGAGGCTGGGCCTGCACGAGCTCGTCCCCGACCGATCGAGGTTGGGCCTGCCCTTTTAAGAGGGAGGAAGGGCCCGGCTTGCTCGGTCGGGAGGTGGCCAGAGAAGCTCATGGAGGAGTATATGGAGAAAAATCTCCATTCTGTGTTCTTCAGGCATGTGCGACAGGAAGAGCTATCCTCACAGTCGACGTTCGCTTTCTTGAAAAGTGGGCGGAGATGGAGGGATTCCTGATGGCCGCTCAGGGCGGGGTATGCAGCACGTTTGTGTACCGGAGGGCTATCCTCAAGGAGGAGGTCGCCTCGACGGATTGTAGGACGTGCGGTACCCGCCCTGAAACGGTCATGCATCTATTATCAGCGCGTCCCTCCTACGCCAGGTCTCTGTATATCACGAGGCACAATGGCGCTCTCCGAGTTCTGAATTTCCATCCTCGGCACCGTTATAGAATAGATGCCAAGCCAATTCTGCTGTACGCCCCCTCTGAAATTGAAGCCGTCATGGGAAATTAGAGGTGCTCCATTTATTGGAACTACTCATTTCCCATGACGCGGGTCCTCGAAGGCACGAAGACCGATGTCGTAGTGAGGGGCCGATCCGAAAAAATAATTTATGTCGTTGAATTCTCCTGTCCCGCTGAAACTAATATAGTATCGAAGGACAGGGAGAAGAGGGGCAAGCATTGGGACCTCATCATCGACTTTGGGCAGCAGTATTCGGGACACCGGATGAAATTAGTCGTCCTTGGAATGAAGGCTGGCTTTTTAGAAGAACTCAACATCATCCCCGCCTTCAGGTCGGGCTTTGGCCTGCAGGATGCAGAAGGCAGTAATCCTCGGGAGCATGAGAATCCTACGTGACCATGGGGCAAGCTGATCCCCTGCGGTCACTAACTATCCTTGTTGGAAGAGTAGTCGCAGGATGAGCCCTCGTCGTCCGGGGTCCACAATTATATGCATATGACACCGAAGAGGCTGATGTGGTCCGGACGGCAGAAGGGCGAACCCCACCCCTCCCAAAGCTGGGAAGGGGGTAGAGACGGCGAACAAAAACAGATTCAATTTTAAATTGAATGCGAATTCTTTATTTCTCGCCTTTCGACATTTGAAACGATACACATGATTTTTACAAAGACATATTTTCACAGGTTAACATAGAATTTAAAAAATTTTTTCCTTCTCCTTGGCATCGCGTTCTTGCTACCCATTTTATTTTCTTCCAAGAATTCCTTAGATAGAATGGCAAAGTGGCCAGAATATGGTTCCTGTAGTCCACGTTATAAGAGGATTGGATGATTCGGTTGTACTGCTCCATCAGCTGGATGTCTTCATCCCTTCCCCTACCAGAGCCTCTACTACCTCCTCCCCGTTCTTGATTCTCCTCACGAGCTCCTCTTCCCCCATCCCATTTCTTTCCAGGTATGGTCCTTCTCTCCTTCTGCCATCCCTCTCTTTTACCTCTGTCCTTGTCCAGTTCCCTGATGACTTCCTTCAGAATTGTGGTTTTTCGCTCTGCTCTTACCTCTGCCTTGTACTTCGCTGTTCTCCTTCTGGCCTCTATAGAAACCTTTTGGACTTTCGTTCCTCTTGAACGATGTAGCCAGGTACGTGGTAGTCGAGTCCTAAAGTCCATCTCAGGTACCTGGTCTGAAGGGGCTCCAGTCCTCTGTACTCTGTCCAGCCCCAGATTTCCGCCCCGTAAAGGATGGTACTTCTCACTAGAAAGTCCCACAACATCTTCCTAGTAGGGAAATTATCCCTGAAGAGTCTCTCTCCGACCCCCCAGACTGTCTTGATTGTTGCTGACGACCTCTTTGTCAATTCCTTTATGTGCTCTTTCTTCTCGTTATTCCGACAAGGCGTGTACATTTACATGTGCATTTCCTTTTATGAGTCCCGCAAGCAGGTGTTTACGGACATCTCTAACCTATGCATTTTCAAGCTCTTTTCGGTCTATTCGAAATTTTCCCTTTCCTTTTGGTATTGAACGAAGTCTAACCTTCATTTTTCCTGATGCTGGGTTGTGGTCCGATGAGATGTCTGCACCTGAATAAGTCGATACTGACGGGACACTGCTTCCCAAGTGCTTCTTTATCAGGGTATAGTCAATTTGATTTCGGATTCCCAGGACAAAAGGGTGTCCTGCCTTTCACAGATCATACACCCTGGGGTTAAGCTGTAGGGAGGTTGACTGCTCGCCCGCGCAGAGCCTCGTTTGTGGAAACAAAGGGAACCACGACAAGGTGAAGTTGGTATTTGTGTAAGGGAAGCAAAGTGTTGCTCTTCTAACACCTGAATCCCCCGTTAACGATAACATTGGGATGATAAGGGTTACCTAAGTTTGTCTCCAGATGAATTGTTTTAATCAAGGATAACAAAAAATAATTAAAAAGTCGGTTTTTTGTTAAAATGCTAAAAAATTTTTTTATTTCATTTTTCGAATTTATTAGTTTCAACATAAACATTTTTCAACAATGTTTCGGTATGTTACAGAAAAATTCTTGCGCGCGGAGCAAACATTTAAAAAAAGCGGCAAGAGCTAATTCGTTTTTATGCGTTCGCTTCTTGGTTTTTGTTGTCGCCCTCTTCGTCTGAATAATCTTCATCGTGGTAATGAGTCAAAGACCTCGGAGTTTCGGGCCTTGCGTGCGGTATTAGACTTTGACCTCTTTCAAACACCTACAACAACAACAAAACAAGTTCATTGACTGAAACCAAACACCTGAGGTTATGAAATCGGAGGTTTAGGTAGAGCGAGCCAAAGAAAACCAAAGTCTTACCCTCTGGTCGAATTTAGTGTTACTCTCCTCTTGCTCTTCCATAACTGGAAACGTTCGGGATCTGCAGAACACGGGACTTTCCATGACGAATCGTTGTTCGTGCGCAACCGTCGACTCGTGAGGCATCTGAAAGTAATAAAAAAATGAATAAGCACTCGTTCTTTTGGCTCTAGCCAACTTTGAGTATAAATCATGTCGCTTACCAGCATGGCAGGCGCTCGGAACATGTAACTGAACGGGTAATAAATAAGGTTGAGGAAGGAGGCGGCATAGATGTCGGCGTATCTGACCACTTGAGACGAGAAGAAGGTTTGCCTCGAGCCGGAGCGAAACAAGCTTCCCATCATGCCATATGCGAGGTCCATCTTGTGCGTCACTTCCCTTATCCCGTTCCTCAGTTTGGAAATGTCTGGTTTTTCTTTGGTGCTGCTGTCCAGATTCCTGAACACAATAAACCATGAATTCAAGAGGTGTGGTCATGCACCATCAAGTTTACATCTTTGACCATCTGGTCACAAGAGAGTTCTGGTATGTTCTGGGTTTAAAATCCCGGGTCCTTCATTATAAGCCTGAAGACGCTTACTTGTACATCTCGCCCAGCATCACGTCCAGGCTCTGAAGCTCGGCAAATAATTGACACTTATCCGTCCACACGTGAAGTTCCTGCACCAACTCCGGAATGATGAGAAACGTTCTCCATCCTCTGATTTTTTTCGATTTAAGAATATCGCCGAATATGTGGTCGCCGATGTAGAGAACGTCCTTCCCTTTGGCGCCTATCAAAGTCGTGAATACGTCGCACGAACCTGAACACAAAAAAATTTCAAATTGTTAAGCCAGGCTTCATCCTTCT
This sequence comes from Columbicola columbae, assembly GCA_016920875.1. Lineage (NCBI taxonomy): Eukaryota > Metazoa > Arthropoda > Insecta > Psocodea > Philopteridae > Columbicola > Columbicola columbae. The sequence continues at coordinate 1,160,466 of JADMLL010000008.1, forward strand.
TCCTTCTCCTCCTGCTTCCTCCCAGTCACTCATACATTACCTCCTGAGTAAACTTGGCCTTTCTGGAGGGGTCCCATGTGGGTTCCCACTTTCAAGGCTCCCGTCCTCGTGTCGACCTGTCTGAGAATCGTTCCCTCGCCGAAAAACAGAGGTTTGCTTGCGTCCACGACGATTACGTCGAAATACGTTTTCCAATCCCTGTGCGGTTCGTCGGGCTGAAAGGAACAAGTCAAAGTTGGACTGAACTAGGCACTGAATGAAGGATGAGGGCAGACACCTGCTTCAAGGGTCAGGCCACTTGATCCGCACTCATGATGGCATTAGTTACCTTAAAATAGTCTTAATAGTCGAACTATAGAATGTTGGAAAGATTTTAACCGGAAGTTGAGTTAAGAGTCGATAAGAGTTGGTATTGGGTTAGCTAAAAAAAAGTTTGAAGTGAATAGTCATCATGACTGCTGGGTTGCTAACTTTGTACCAGTAGATAACAGCGTTATGTCTGTCGTGTATCAAATCAAGTGGTGAGTGAGAGTCACCTCTCCAATGTAAAAGATTAAATATTAGATACAGTATTTCAGGCATAACAATTGAAAATCATATAATATGTCTTGGGTCTGACTTAAACCAAATCGAAATGGCTTTGTTGCCAGCCTATTATTATCATCATCATCATCATCATCATCATCATTATTATTATTATTATTAACAAGTATTATAAGTTGAGTTGAGTTAGAAAGGTAATATTAATCCTCTTACCTTGGAACCATGCGGGAAATCAAACAAATGAGTCATAATCTTATCAGTAAAACAATAATCACTGTTTGTCAACAAGAACAATTTGGCTCCGCTTTCTCGAATCCTTGTTAACAACATTGGAAGACGTTCATCTTTCTTTAAATATTCGTCCAAATCGCGTATCGTTCGGGACTTGAGATCCCCTTAAAAATAATAAATAAATAATTAGAATGAACCTGTTACAAAAAGTTTTCATATTTATCAGAGCCACTGTATAAATTGATACAGAAAGAGTTGTTCACGCCAGGTTCAATGCGACCGTCTATTGAATGCTGACTAACGTGAAAATATTAGCAAGTTCAAGCAGGACTTTTTCCCCGTATCTTTTGGGACATTTTTAACCTAATTTTAAACATATTTCCAGTGATTGACCTACTTTCATTCTGTTACTATTAAGGTTCGGCTAATAAAAAGTTTTTAGTGAAAACGTCCTTGTTTTTCCTAGTCTCCGCTGTCCCTTATTTTCCGATCCTTACTTTATCCTGACTGTCTCCTTGCTGAGACAGAGTGGATAATTGTCAAGGTATTGGATAAAGGTACAGTTTCTCAAAAAACTTTCAAAAGATGGTTCAGGAAATTTAAGAACGGACACAACTTTCCAGCAGACCTAATATTTTAAACTGCCTTCCAATCGGGCTAAACTTTTAGAAAGTATTCAGCCAAGTGAGGGTTTCAGGAGCTTATCGGCGTAAATGGGTCAAACGAGTGGTTCCTACGACCCCCCACCAACTCCGGTATATTTCATGGCGTCCCTGGAAAATTAAAATTGTTTTGAGGGCCTCTGAACAACGTCAGGGGATTACGTCCCAACATTTTTTTCCCAAAGGTAACTGCCACCTGTCTCTAAGCGAGACATTAAGTAGTTGGTCTGGCTTTGAAAGGGCTTTATATTCAGGGGACAGACAAGGACAGGGGACTATCCCACCAGGGATAAGATAATCGAAGGTGACTGAAGGTACAGTGTAAAGCAGGGATGGCGAACCTATGGCACGCGTGCCACAAGTGGCACGTTTGAAAATTTTGATGGCACACACAAAAAACAAATTTATTATTTTTTATTCTGAGGCCTGGACATTGGTCCGCTCCCCAGCTAACCTCTAACCCCCATTTCCTACCAACAACTTATAGTCTCTTCCTTGGGGACAGGTAGTCGTTTTCATAGGGGATAAAAAAAAAATTATTTTTTATTAAGTTCTTTTTTGATAGAAATTAACTAAAAATCTCCGATGGTTTGGGCACGTGCAGAGGCTCCCCCCAGAACGTCTGGTTCGTCGGCTCCTGTCGGAGTGCCCGGGAGGAAAGCGACCCCGTGGCCGTCCGCGGCAGGGGTGGCTCAGGGGGGTGAAGGCCTTGGCCGAATCCCGCCTGATAACCCCGGGTTCTCTGACGTCAATAGCGGAAGATCGTTCCAGCTGGAAGTCTTTGATTGCTTCCCTCACATCGCGACCCTAACGGATAAGCGGGTTCACGAAAAGTAAAGTAAAGTAATTAACTAAAAATTATTTGTGGCACGTCACCTATTTAAAAACAGAATTCTTATGACTTTGTGGCACGAACATCAATAAAAGTTCGGCATCCCTGGTGTAAAGGATAAGAGATAGTCAAAAGTAATAGTAAAAGAGTAATCATAATAATAATAAGAATGAAATAGAAGGAAACAAAAGACGAGAAGAGACAAAGATAACACTGCTAAAAAAAGAGGAAACTCATACTGATATAACAGATAGAAAGCAATAGGATAAGAAAATGAAAAAAAGAAGAAGAGGAAAAGGAAGAAAAGATAAAAGGGGAGTGGAGAGGTGACGATATACGAAGCGTGATGTGGAGTCCAGTGGTTTATGTCTCACGTGGGTGGCTAAAATACAGAATATCACCTAAGCGTTATGTAACACCTTTTGCGAATGAATACTGACAAAACACATTCACTACGTAGGGTTTCAACAGAATTCTATTTCTAACACAAAACCGAAAACTTTTCGCTTTGACTTATTTATAGATTTTAATATTCTTGTGTAGATTATTATCATATTAAAAATCTTGAGTTTTAAATGCAGAAATAGTAATGAATTAGTTAATTAAATAAATAAAAAGTTGAAATGATGCCAGATGGACAGAAATAACGGGTAATAAGAGTTAAAATGTCATTTTGAAACCCGAACCACTGATGACGACAGCAGACAAATAAATAAATTAATGTGTCACATTTTTTTACTAGCTCTACTAAAGTTAACTGAAAGATGTGTGCTGTTATGCATTCCAACACTCACTGTCATAAAAAGAATTTGAATCTTACGAAACTCAAGTTTTCAGTGAGGTTTCCTATTAACCCCTTGAGGTAGACCCAGTTGTTCTCAAACTTTTTTGCCCTATTAACCAACTGACGATCGATGCTCAACAAAGGAATCCTTTTGCTAAGAACACAATGGCCATACCTAAGGCTTTGTACGGGGGTTGTCACGCTATGGTACTACTAGTTGGGTGTGGTATAGAACCAGAATTGAGAGTGCTTACTGTAAATAGAGCTCCAGTCGATTTTGAGGACATTAATATATATCCAGCACGAAGAACTTATTATGCCATTGTGTCGATACATCGAAATAGTGTCGCTTTGAAAGGAATACCCTTTTACAACGAAAAAACTGGGGGTCCCCACGAGTAAGACAACATTTTCGATGCTGTCGTTAACGTGTTACAATAAATATGGATGATAACAATCACACTATTTTATATTAAATCCCTGAGTTGGACACTGACATTGTTCAAAGACCTCTACATCAATCCTAACATCTCACAGACTCCCACAAAATGATATCGACAACCCCAGGGGTTGCGTAGATCCAATTTCAAAATGTCTACGTACGTGTATATGAACCCAGTCGACAGCATTTCTAACATCTTGAAATATCGATTTAAAGGACATGAATAAAGTTCCGCTTTTTACTCCCGTTTTCTCCCTAAAAAAGGAAAACACATTCTCGGTTAAAGGTGCAATTTTGAAAGAAATTTTTAGGCAAAAAGTCAGCAAAAGAAATCATCTCAAACATACCTGGTGTACTGAGTTGAATTCGTAAAGAAATCTATTAAGCATGCCAACAGATACGTTTCAGGCAAGTTGAATAGAGTATTCAGAACGTAGACTCTACTTTCATCTAGTTGAAGGAATTTATTCGGATACAATTCGTAAACTTGGGAACTGAAACACAGAGGAATTGTAATGATATTTTGTTGTGTTTTAATTCCAAGCCTATAACTGCTGTGATTCGAGGTTATTATTCATTAGATAACAACTATTATTTTCTTCAAGAACACATCGAGTTAGCTTTACAATAAGCACTCCGATCTAATGTTTTGTAATTGTATAATCATAACTGTTCAATTAACTGTTAAGTTAATCGAGAGGAAATCCAGGAAGAATATTTGAACAACAGAAGGTTGAGGAGCCCCTGGTTAACATTATGACGTCCGGCGACACTACAGTGGTGACTGTGAAATAATTATAGTTGAGTTTTTAATCCAGTTTTTTCACTCTTTTTGGATGTATCAGGATACGGAAGGAGAATTTGAACTTATAACTATAACTTCTACACCACAGACACGACATTAATGAAATAACAGGTAGTGGTGTCGGTGGCAAGCGAAGAAATGTTTAAAAACGGAGAGGCCGGCAAAGTGTAAATTCATCGCAGATGATCGCTATGAGGTTTTGAAAGGCAAGTTCGCAAGAGAGAGAACACGTGGACGAGATTCGTAGGTGTTAGGGCTTCTCTGTGTTTATCTGGCAAAGGTGGAGGTCAACTGCGTTGTTGGAGATTTTCTTTCAACGGTTCGAGTCTTTTTCCTATCGTTTTGAATATTTATGACTGTAAATTTGTATTTTTCAAATGTTGTTTTAATATAACTTAACACACTGACGACCACTCGACTCACCGGTGACGTGAGTGACATTTTTATCTTTGGAGCCATTTTTACACCTTTGAACGTAACTTTAATCCAATCTATGTGCAGTAATGTGTTCTTCTCTCCCTCGAGAAGATATTGTATATAGCGAAAGCAGTTAATTTGGCAGAGTCAAAGTTTCTAAAACGATTTTTTTCTAATTTAAGGAAATTCTTTAAGTTTGTGGTATTTTTAAGGTAAAATAAGCGTAGAAAATCACTTGAAGCTTATACATATTTCATTTAGTATTTATGGTAAAACTTTTTTCCCGTTAGCTTCCCGTAATCACCTAAGGTGATTTTGGGGGATCAGGCGACACCTCATCTGAAATGGCTTTATTAACGATTCATGATAGCCATAAAAATTTGTGAAAATGCAAAGGAAGCATTGACCCACAGATGCGCAGCCACCTGTAGCCGAGTTTTAAAAAATTTGTATACGGGTTAAGTAATGTCTGACTAATAAATAACTCAAAAAAATAAAATAAAATAAAACAAAATATAGGTGATTTACAACGAAAAAACTGCCGGTCCCCATGAGTAACATACCATTTTCAATGCGGCCGTCAACGTGTTAATCATACATAGAATGCACGTGTGTTTCTACAACAATAATGCCTTGTGGGGCCTTTCAGGACAGCATTTCTTTCTCTTTAACAGTACCCAATGTTTAATTCACATGTTTTTCCCACACCTTTAAGAGGTATAAAATGTAACAAAGTTGAACAAATGAAAGCGCGTTCGGCAAAGTTTTCAAATCAAGAATCAGAGAATCGAACAACTGCCATATGCTGGTACATACTGCTTACCCTCAGGTCCATAACATCGACTGCCGATTTAGTTTTTATATTAAATTTACCGGAAATTTCTGTCCGTTTTAAGAGTAATACGAAAGTATATTGTCAGTATTATTTATGAGTACTTTGTATCGGAAATGTCCAATATTATCAAAAACAGGTTTTATTGTAGCATAATATTGGTCATTAAAGACGGTCGTTCAGAGGTATGCTAATCAGAATGATCAAAATCATCTAGATAAAATTTCACGAACCTTCTTATGCAAGTTTTATCAGAAACTGTATTTTCATAAAGTATCATCTCCTTCTTATCACAATTTATACAAATTTCATAGGTTTAAATGAACTTCAAATCTGTCAATCAGACAGTCTGTTCTTAGCTAATACTAACATGAATTATCTTCGTTTTAGATCGTTAGCTAAACCAGTATGTATACTGTGTAGGTGATTAAACGAGAGAATCAAAAAAGCGTCAAATGAGTATATGCAAACGTGTGTCAAACTTGACGAAACATTATCGGAAAGAACATTTCGAAGACCTAATATAATAGGAAATTATCTCAGGATTTCCTCGGATGTTAAGTGCATTCTATGGTTAGTAATACTTCATTGTCGAAAGGAAATCCCCTTCTTTGTATGATGCTGGTAACATGAGTCAAATTGGGGACACTTACGGCTTTAGAAAATCGAACCCATTCACGCAAACCAGGATATTTCCGTAGGCGTCCACTTTCAAAAGGTTTCCATAATGCGTGTCAAACCAAAGACCTCTGAAAAATTAAAATGGAAGTTCATACAATAATTTTTGACAAAGCGGAAAACTCGGAAAAGTTGCCCAAAAAAAGAAAAGAAAAAACGTTTTATACACCTCACTGGAAACGAAGGATCATATTCGAATTCCAAAATCTCTTCTGGATAACCGAAAGCCACAAGTCTCTCCTTGACCAAATTGAATCCGAGAGTTTCATACTGAGGAGATTTATATTCTGAAAAAGAAAATGGCGGACTCATGAACTCTTGTCAACCGGAATTCTCTTTTCTCTCTCTCTCGAACAAAAGCTCTTCTTTGTTCTTTTACTCTGCCTCTCTTTGTTTCCTCTTTCTCTTCAGCCTCCTCCCCACCTCATAAATCTTTCCCTTACCAGCCAATGTGTAATCCATGTCAAATCCATAGAACTTTATGTGTTCCAAGTGCAAGCTCCTGTTGACAAATATCCTGAAATCAAAACAAATATTTTTTTATTTATGTCTCAAGCGACTTGGGTCGGTTCGTTTATGTTATTGACGTTCGACACGTTCGCACATGACACCCACATTTCAAATTCTTAAAGATTTATTACGAGAGAATTCATTCGCTGATAAAACTCTATAATACATTTAGTGTGTGTGTCCTCCGTTGAATGTTTCTTTTAAAGAAAAAATGGAAACGAGTTCTTGGTATATAGATAAACGAAAATCTTTTTCTCTGATTTTATCTGATGTTTGATAAAACAATCATCGAAGGTTTCGTCATTTTAAACCGTTTGAATAACAAAAGGAAAACGACAAGAAAAATTGATCCATTGCCTCAAATAACGCGGTGAATAACACCTCCTTTTAAACACTCTCGATTCTCGTTACATTACACGCCATTTAGCCTTTGCACTGAAGGCTTTGCACCAATTGGCGGATGACCTTCGGCCCAATTAAGGGGTCATAGATTATGGTTCACGTGGACCCAAAAAGAATGGGATTCCCATTCTGCCTAACACACTCCTCAGCAACAAGTTGACACAGAACCGGTGACACCATACCCACCTGTTAGACAGCGGTCTCTTATCCACCCAACGAGTGGTCTGCCCCTCAGCAAATGCATCCAAGTCTTGTTCCCCCAAAGAAAAGCTCGTGTTCCTTGGCAATACGGACAAATTGTCAAACTCGAACTTCCCTCTGCTTGAACTTCTCGACCTCATCTCCTCCGAACTGGAAAAGCTTTCTCTTCTCCCGCTTTGCTCCGCTCCCGAATAACTTCGTCGTCGAGGGATTTCATAATTGGCTCCGAGGGTCATGATTTCTTGAGCAAGTCGATCGATGTCGGACACTACTTCGTCCTTGACAGAACTCACATCGTTGTCAGGAATGATATTGCGAACGGCAGTAGGGTCATCTGGGAACCGACATTTCTTGCCTGTCGCGTTGGTGCTATTGCTGCTCGACATTGTCTCTCTCTCTTGTGTATTTTGACTCTTTTAACGTTCTTTCTTCGATTCTCTCACACCACTTGGTCTTTAGAAGTTTAATCTTTCCAACAACTCGAAAAAATATTGTCCACTGACCCGGTTCCGAGCTTTGAATCACTACCCAACACACATCAATGTTCACCTTTCAAAATTTAAGGAAACCATAAGATGGCCTAAAAACACACAAAGATCACATTTTCCTCTCATTCTCATGTATTTATTCATGGCTTAATTAATTTCTACGACGACTAACAAATAGCCCCGAGCTAAATCCTTGGTCTCACCCTGTCTTCTCGCAACTGGTCTCTTTCAATTGCGATCAAAACATCAAAAGATCTAACCGTGACCTGTGGAAAAACCTAGTCTCCTCTCCTCTCGGTTCCCCTAAACGCCTCTAAAACTGAGACCGCCTCTAAACTGTCGCCGCCTTACACATCTGAAGGCTCTTTCTTGTCAACTTCCAAATGAACACTGACAGAACCAAAGTACCTCTGAATAGAGGCTGTCGCTGAAACAAAGGCCTCCCTTCAGTCCTCGTAAGTGGCTAGGGTGGTCTGCTCACAAATCAATCAGTACCAGCTTTAGGGTTTGATTGTCTTGGCAAATGATTAGGAATTAGGCTGTAGTGAGTACTCTTCTAAATCAAACATCCTTGTAAAAAAAGTTGATAGGGATAGTTTTGAGATTTTCGCGATTGTTGATATTAATGTTAAGATTTTGAGTATTGAGGCGCACAAGTCGTTGCGTTGCTTGCGTAAGAATGAGCTTTCTTTTAGTTTGCCCAGATGCTGAGCCTCACTTCACACCTAAAGGTACCATCCTAAGTGGAAAGAAGTTCGGCATCAACTACTAGAAGTTGTTTACAAAATGAATCACCCCAAAATTGTGCAATATTTATGAAATAATTTCAACACGAAACAGAACTTTTTCCAATGAAGAAGGTTTTGCCTCTAAAAGGTCAAAACGTACGGGCAAGCTAAGACAAATTCTGTTATGTAGCCAACAATACTAACACTAAAGAACCTAATTTCTCATTTTAGGTCTAGATGACCGAATCAGTCACGAAGAATGAGCAGCGGATCAGGGAAAAAGCCATCAATCCTATTATGAATAGATTTAGCCACCATAGGCTAAACACACAACAGTATAAATGTGGGAATTCAGGCTCACAACCACAACTCGATTTTTCAAATAAAAAAATCAAAAGCAAAACGATGTTGTGGAAGTTAATGATCACAAAAGATGATCAAGGAAACGCAAAATCTTGGATGAAGAACTGACCAGATGGGAAAAATGTTGACGTTATAACCTTCACTCTAATTAAACATACTCTATTCCTGTATCAACTTTCGAAAAAGTAATAATTCGTCCACTAATATCAAAGTAACACAAAAAACAACAACGATCATAATTCACCAGTCTCGAGTAACACTCGGACCAAATGATATATCAATCTAAAGAATTTTTAGAAAAGGATTTCCTGGATATACACCAACAAAATCCCGCGAAACCACGATACCGTACCTTAATGCAACACCCAAAAACGTATCGCAAACCGACGGAAGCGACGTGCACACGACCGCGCACAAACATTCAAATATTTATAAAATTAATTTATTTAAAAATCACAGTCAAAGGTCGTTTATTCGATCAAAAAACTCTCAAGGTCGTGACATTTTTGTTTTTCAACACTTCGTACAAACCTAATTCATGGCTCGCTAAGGAATTTTATTGATTTTTTTTTTTTACGTCGTCTTTTTGTTTACATTATTATACTAGGATATACACAAGTTCGTTAGTCGAAACAAAAAAGAAAAAAAGACTTTCACACCAGAAATAGTGTGTACACTACCAAAATGTTTTAAGCAAATGAAGTAGAAATCGGAAATTTTGAATTGGACCCTGATAGGCACAAGACTGTCATACTCAACATTTCCCCTAAGGCTGTCCTCTCGGCTAACACTGCATCACATTAAAACGGCAATTTTGGTAACTATGACACACTTGATAACAATCCGATTTGATTTCTCTTGTCGTCTTGTACGATTTCCCTTCTTGACAAACGCGCAGCCTCAAAGGAAACATCCCAGAAACACTATATTATGTAAACTTTACGGTAAAAGTGATAAATCGGACGAATGTAACATATAATTTCCGGCAATTAATCATAATCGTCAACTAAGCTTGGAAAATGTGACTTATATCTAAATATTTGTCACATTTACCGGCTATTTTATAGAATCTCCAACTCTTAATGAGAAATTTAATAAAATCTGGCTCACGTACTTGAATTTTGTCAATCTGCTGACAGAAAAGCATCTGAGTAAACTTTTATTAAATTGCCCGCTACGAGCTGAAAATTTCATAAACTATCCAGCAAACGTGATAAATATTCAGACATAATTTACATTTATCAAGCTTAGTACGTAATTATGAATAATTGCCGGGGATTATGTATAGTGATTCATAAGCAAATAGAAACAAAATTCGAGAGGAATTTAATCCACTGCACCTAGAAGTAGTAGACGAAAGTTATCACCATTACAATAATTTATGAGAGCCATTTTAGAATTGTGTTGGTCAGCGATACATTCGATTCGATAATCGATAAAGTCAAATGTATGTTATACCGTCATCGTGCGATATAACCGTTTGACCCTAACAAATTAATAACGTGAAAGAAGTTAAAAGAGAAAAAGAAATGCCAAACCTAATTACACACACACAGAAACAGTTTTCCTTTCTCGGTTAAAGCGTCAAGAACTAAAGGTCACGATTAGGTCACCTCATTCATCCAAATCCAACAGCCCAACAGTCGGAAACCTGCAAACCACCAGCTGGAAATGTCTCAAAATCGGAATAAATACCTTCCTCTGTACAAATTTACGTTACGTCCTCGGTCGCATAACAAATGTGTCACGTTTCTCACTCCAGACTTGAGTTGAAACCAATAAAGGAAAGAAGGAAAGATAAAGAAGAAAAGAACGACAACCACGACGGTGAGGACGATGAATTCACAGAACGACCAAACTCACAAAAATGGAAGGCAAACACGGATAATCACATGAAGAATTTAAAAGAATTTCCTTTCGAAAACGTTAATTAACATTTGAAAAAAGAAAACAAATAAATTGGTATCACGTTTAAAACACGCGGCACACATCACTTCTTCAAGAGATTATTATAATTTCAACCCATAAATTCTCACAGCAGAGATTACTAGCAGGCGGTGGTGACATGAAAAGTACTCGACTGAAAGTAACGTCGTCGATTCAAGTATGGAAAACTTTTCTGGCGGACGGACCTACCCAAGAGAACGTGACCTTTTGTTTGGCCACGATTCGCGATTTTCGCGAGCAAGCTCGGATATTTGCGTGTGTATACGTGTGTGTCGAGTACGTGAAACACGTCACGTCCGTTCGTTTCAAAATAAATCCCACCAAACCTTTTCTCTATTCTCTCTCTCTCTCTTGGTTGCGTGTTTGCTCAAAAGGTTCGTTCCTCAATACAGGGCGGATTGCGACCTTGAGGCACCAAAACTTTATTCCATGACGTCATGAAGAAAATCGGTTTCACTTTTATATTTTTGCCTGCTAGTAGAGCGCGTTCCGATCATCATTTTCACCTTCCCTCGGGGGTGGCCGCGGGAGGAGAAACGATATCTAGGTTTTTGATATCTCTCACTTTCTCTATTTAAAGCTCCCATTTCCACGCCATTTAGCCTCCCCTCACCCCCGCTATCCCGTTTTCTCATTTACTTTTTATTTCTGGCTTTCGCTTTTATCACTAACTACTTCACTGTTACTAATGGTAAACTTTTGGCTGTTAAATTTTTGGCTTGATAAGAGAAAGTTTTCTCCTACCTTATCAGACCGTTCACTTTCTTTCACATCTAACTCAATGGAAGGGAATTCAGTCTGGACTTTCAGAAATTATTATAAAACGAATCCTTTTAGAAAGTGTGATATATTTATGAAATGAATTCCCTTAGAAATCGACTTGAGGTAGAGACCGACCTTCCTTCCACTATGAATACTATGAATACTTGTGAATGCCTGAAAGAAGGCGAAATTCCTGGACAAGCTAATAGAAAGCTTTCTCCCCTAACTAAAAATCTGACTTTAGCAGAGGAATATCCAAAAGACTAAAACTAATGGTAATAGTCGCTAAAATTAAAAAACCCATCAAGTACTTTCTTCATCATTACAGTTTCTAACTTAAGAGGTTTATGTAAAACGATGAGACGGCTTGTATCACTATTGGGTCTTGCGAGTAAACCTGCTTCGTTGACTTGGCTTTGTTCAGAAAAGTGACAAAAGCCAAACATCTGGGCAAACTTTTATTAAATTGTCTTAATTAACAGTTTCGAAGATTTTATAAACTAGCCGGCAAACATTATGAATAAACAATAATTTATCACGTTTACCAAGTTGGTGGATAAGAATAATTGCCGGAAATTGTAGACGATACCCAATTTATCTTATTGTAAAATATACAAAAATTGCTCAAACCATCATACAAACGCTATATCACCAGCCACAAGTGGAGGGTAGAAAACAAGCTGCTGAGTTGCGATTGATTGTCATGACTTTTAGCGGTGTCCACACATAGTGCACTGGAATGCAGATATAAATAAGGTTTCCATATAACATAAGGAGCCTTATCTGTTGCCACTACCTTCATAGTGATATGATATCCCTCAGTCACCACGTTTAAGAACTTTCGAGCAATCATCAAGATTGGATGAATGGTGGTATGCTTTAAAAACAATAATTCTTTTGACTTGGATAATTATATTATCTCTGCAGTGACACCCATAAAATGTCGTCGATAGTCATTTTCACAAGGACACTACTGCGTTGGTTTCAAATTTGAAATTTACGGATTTCCGGCAAGAAAACCACTTCTTGGAAAGACAAAAGGAGGAACCTTAAAGACTCGACCTGATTCATCCACCTCTCCTCTAAGTTTTCAAAATAAACTATTCATTTCAACATCCATCACAAAATCCCTTTTCCGTAAAATAAGTGCTTCAGAAGTGAAAAGCTTCTTTTTCCCCTCTCCACCTCATCTCTATTTTTGACTTTCTCAATTCTCATTGGAAACTTTTAGTAAAGATGCGTTTCTTCACTTCGAAAGAAAAAAAAATCTGTCATAAAAATAGATCGCATGAAGTTTTCTTGGCATGTGGTATGTCGCCCCATTTGACGTCACTTTCGCATTATCACATTCAAGTATTTTAATCTCTGACCCCCTCAACACTCTCATGAGAACTGAAAGAAGCAAACAAAATCCGAGATAACGAGAAAGGACTTCAAAGCCAATGGATGATTCATTTTCGTGAACACCATCTGAAAAATTATTTTTCACTTTGACAACTGTTCTTGAGTGCAAGGAAGAAGGTAGAAAGTCCCTCATCCATATGGGTTGCAATATACCGGAAGTTTGAACAATGATTTTTAATACACATTCCCTCGAAATGAATTCTCCTATGTCTCCGAAGTGGAGGACAAAGTGAACTAAGTCTCAAATGAAAAGTATTTTTTGGTTGTTCGCTATCTAACATGTTCCAAAGAGTATCCTCTTACTCCCAGAGGAATTGCTGGAGGTAGCGCATCAAATTCCAGGGAAAAAACAAGTGAAAATAAACTGATTTCATTTAAATCTATTTCAGACCATCCTCTAGTTTCATCAAGTAACATGATCAAATTCTTCATTTTTTGGTAGCCAATTAGATACCTGATCGACATCTGATCTTAATTCTGAAGCCTGAATAAGGAGAATTACTATTTCAACATCTTTCGAACTAGCTACAGCAAACCACAATTTAGAAACAAAAACCTTTAGGATTTTGAAACAGGGAACCCAAAAAACCTATCAACAGAGTCTGTACAGAATACAGAAAACTGTATCAATAAAACGCATCAGTCACTTTAAATCAGAAATATGGAAAACCAACAGAAAGTAACCAAATACAAGAGCATTTATTTTCTGAACAACCTAGAACTGTAAAAGGCTTGAAAAAGCAAATAAAAAAAAATTTTTCCCCAAACAAATTTCTTTCTTCTCTTTTTATTTATAAAGGAATGAAAATGTTGCCTAGGACTAATTTAGAACTTATTTTATAATAAGTAAGCAAACAAAAGTAAATTTTTAAGTAGTTATAACCAACTTTGTACCAGTTTTATCAGCGACGAATGAATTTGGCACAAAAAATCTGACGAAAAAGCCTGTCACACATTCGACTAATCTAACCTAATTATGTTTGACACATATTTACGATCTAAAAATCGTTTCAAATACGTAAATTATACAGTGATCGTTTTATTATTCTGTAAATCAGGGTTTGCATTTAAGTGCACATTCGGCCAGGTGGGCTAAATTTACTTATTCTGTGTTTGTGCCGAGAAACACCGCACTTGATAGATTCTCTTAAGTTCTTAAAATACATTAGCAGTACAGCAGGCCCTAGAATCTGATTACAGTATAATACAATTATTTATAAGAAATTATGAAAATTAAATTTATCTTTGTGAGACGAATAATTTTTTAAGTTGTTTGAATAGCGACCGGAACACGCAAAATATTCTGGCGCCATCTCGGACTGGAAAACACTCGCATCGTGGCCGAAAACGAGAAAAAAATTTCCTTATATAAATAGCGGGGAGGGAAAAACTGCAATACGCATAGAGCACATAAACGCGGCATGGCCTTCTTGATTGGAATCCTGTTAATGTTCTGACCGTTATTATTAACGCTTATTCATTGCCCGTTATTCAATTTACGTGTTCTATTTGTTGAATGTGTAGATTGATCTCGTCTATATATTGAAAGGAAATTATAGTGATTATATGATGTTGGTCATTCGAAATTGTTGTATGATTATTATATATAATAACACCCGATAAGGGTATATAATAATAATAGTATAAATTATTATGATATTACTAACACTCATAATGACGGATTTTTTGGAACAAATCAAAGTACAATTTGACAGAACTCTTAATTTACAGCAAAAAAAGATGCAAGCTTAGCTTCAGCTAATACAATGCTATCAATTAAAGTTTAACAACAAATATTTCATACATTCACAGCATTCTTTCTCTGTGGGACTATTACGTAAGAAAATTTCGTACGGGTCTAACTGTCATAGTGAAAATGACAATTTTCAACAAATTTGTTAGAAACATGTTCGGTAGGGGCTGGTTAATCAATTTTCTCATTTACTCATCGCAATCGCCTAAAAAACGCATAAAAGTGGAATAAATATAGTGAGTAAGCATTCAGCATAAAACCACCCACAGCACATCAAACTTGAATAAAAATTTCGTTTTAACGTTTGGGTTAGTTAAAGGTACTTTTGGACCCAAAACCCACTCTTACCAGTATAGCCAAACTTTATATTTATGCAAATTCAAGTGTATATTCAAATAATATATTACCATATACTAATTGGATGTCTAATCTTGAATGATTAGGATATGTTGAATGGTTTACAGGTATAACAATAGGAAAAATGATAGCCTGAGTCATTTAATTTAAACTGTGTAACTAGGAGTTGAACTTTTTGAAAAAGTTTCATAAATATATTTTGGTAAAGGTTGAGAATTTTTTTCGCTGTCGTTGGCGCTCTTTCATCGCTGCCCCATCTCAATTTCAAATTTGAATTCTATTTTAAATAAGTACTCAATCCAAAAGTACCCAGAAACAATTGGTGTGACTCTTTTTTTAACGCAAAGATAAATTTAAAATGAAGAGGTGGTCATTACCTGTGGTCCACTTCTCTGTACCATTTCTGAGCAGAAGAATTTGCGTTACTTTGGCTTAAAGAATCTAATCTGCTCATTGAACTTTTGCAACGTAGATCCCCATCTTGATAGCAATCAAGGTTTTCAATTAACTGATCCATTGATCTAAAAATTAAATATTTTCCGTTAGTCAACTTGACTTTGAATCACAAGCAAATCTTTCATCTTTCAAAATATTTGATTTGTAAATGTTATGAAATGTTTGAAGCAAGTTCTAAACTTAAATGGTTATACTGACAAAATTAACTCATAAATTTTGACATCAATAACCTCTCTTTGAGAAGATTTTGACTAAATATGAATCTAAATTCTTCTTATACCTCTCCCTCTCAAAACAAGAATTTTAAATACAATGTAAACTTAACAATAATTATATTTCCAATTAAAACATGAAAGATTGTTTAAATTTTTCAAATCAATCAAATTTTATCCCAATTTTTATACTCCATAGTAGTACCTAATAAAACAAATTTTTGGTTTTAAAGCTTTTTAAGGAGCTTCACATAGAGTTTATCCTAAAATTTAACATTCAAATTGAGTCTCAATCCCATTTCTCAACCAAGGATGTGAAAACGTGTTTAAAGACTTACATATAACTTCACTTGTCAGGTGCTTTGACCACTCATACACCTGCCACACTGAACCATTTAAATAATTCATCACAATAAGAGTCAATCAAAACAAATATGGAATGCATGCACACAAATTATATTCAATCTTTGTAAACAGGAACAATTTCTCATTTGCTGCTACTATTTCAAGTTTAATTTTGCCTAAGCCAAACATAATGTAAATATTGTGTATTCTCATGTTGTCAAGATATCAGTTATTTACTAAAATCATTTAAAAGTCTTTAAAAACATTGCACACTAGTTTTGCCAGCATAAAGCTCCTACTCAATAACCTTCATTTGACTTCTACAACAGCTGCTTGATTTTCATAAAGCCTACATATTTCCCAATTGAGAAAAATGAGTTTTGAATTTTTGAAGAAAAAAGAAAAAAAAAACAAAATATGTAATTGAAATAATAATAGAAAAAAATTTGAAACTCTACAGGTTGAAAGGTCTACAGATAATGTGAAATGATGTTATTGAATAACAGTCAAGGTGAAATAAAAATTAAAATTTACTGCAAACACCAACTCAATTCTCAGATGATACTGATTCCTTAAAAAGATTTTGAATTACCAAAAATGTGCACCCTTGAAACACCAAGACATTCAGACCCATAAATCACAACTGCAAAGCAGAATATATTTAACATTAAGAGACAAGCAGACTACCACAAGTCTATTTTCTATACTTAGTGTTCCACAAGGGAAACATGATTTACTGTGTATTATTAAAATGCATTTAGTACATACAAACTATTGGTTTTATAACCTTGAGTCTAAAAACCAAAGTATCATGTTTACTCCAAACAAGGACCTACCCAAGGGTTTTTGGCAATCCTTGTGGGTTTTACATACACAATTCTACAGCAAATAATTGAATTCACCGGGGGTAAAGTTTTTATTAACTTTTAAATTAAAATTATAAGAAATTTATTTTAAAAAATATAACTAGTGTAAAACAAGCGTCAGTAAACAAACTAAGCCAGCATCTGTCTGAATTTAAATGTGCAGTATCAAATTAAAATCTGCGCAGGGTCAGCATTCCTTCTCGTTATTATCAAAACAAACCATAGAGTAGAACAAAACAAATCAAGAACCGCGAAACTCCCGACGTGTCAGCAGAAAGTGTACTTGTCAAAAAAATGTCAAAGGCGCGTAAATTACTCCTTCTCATCAACTTCGATATTTCTTTCTCACACCTCAAATATCCCATCAGTCAATTCTTAGGCCTAAAAAACGGGACCTCAAATCAAGCCCTAATATTCTAGACAAGCTTGTACTTTGTCCTTTTCTCGATAAGTAGCCCATCTACGGACCAGGAAGCTGTTAGGTAAAAGACATTTTGAACATTCATTAAATCTCATGAACCACTCCCTAATGAGTTAAACTTTCTTATTTTTTCGGAACGCGCTAGTACTCGTTTATTCTTAATGGCTTGCTCATCCCACTGTTCATTAATGTGAGTTTATGGCAGCCGGAGAGCATCTCTATTTTGAACGGTCTGTGTAGTTGGTTAGGGCACTGATCAGTTACCTGGATAAAAAGCCCCTTAAAACCAACCCAGCGATTGATTGCCAAAAAATTAAAGACAGGAACTCAATGTCATAAATTTTTCCATCAGCTTGAATTAAACTTACTTAAATATAAAAATTCAAACGTAAAAGTGAATTGATTTATTTAAATACGGTTACAAAATAAATAAAAAGCCAACAATAACACAAGTAACATAATTAATTTAAAAAAACCATAAATGTGAATACTTAATTTCAACCTTTTAAAATGAACACCGACAAATTGACACTGATTTATTCCTAAATTTCTCATTTTACTGACTCCATAATTTTTATCATTCCAACTCACATTGAAATTTTATTACTTACAAACTAAAACAATAGAAAATTAATTGATTTTTTTGCCCTCATTTAAAACAAAGCACTGAACACAAGGCATGGGGAAGTCACAACAACTATTTTCCTTAATTAGTCTTTTCTTGATTACTATTTTTCAAGCGTGAAATTTATTTAATTAAATTCCTTACAATTCAAAATTCTTATCATCTGCCTAACACCTAACGATAACTAAAGACAGAATGAATTTTTTAAAAACATAAATAATTATACATTTATATAAAACAAAACATTTACTGTATTCGTAGTGTAGACAAAGTTTTCAATATAAATCAGTAAATATAATATTGCTAATATAAAAAAAACTACCATAAGATTTGTTTTCTTTAAGATTCCCTCTCAGCTTTTTTGAAAAAGTGCTCCTACAAAAAAATACGTTTTCTTCTGTTTTGGTTTAAGAATAAACTACATTTTACGATTTTTGGCCAATTGTGTTTTTTATATAATGAAATTAACAACATGCCTCGTGGAAATCGATTAGACTAGAAGTGAAAAAAATCAACGTATACTTAAATAATAGTACATTATCTTTAGAGCAGGAAAGAAGAAGTTCGATGGATAGTACAAACAAAAAACAATGCCTTGGCAGCTATTTTGTTTGTTTTTTTGTTTCAGTGGTGAAAAATTTTACTTTTTCATGAATATCAGCTGACATCTTTTATCTAATTTTGTTTTACTGCCATTTTTAATTTCTTTTTACAGCTGACAGCAGAATATAGACCGCATTAAAAACAAATTAAACCTTCAAAAGTATGCTCCTTCTCCAAAATGATTATTCAGAGAAAGGAAATGAAAAAATGGCCGACAAAAATTTCAACATTTTTTTTTGAATCTCTACTTAAGACTCAAAATCAAATTCAACAGATTAAAAATCAAAACGTTTCCAAAGCAAACATTAAAAAGCATAAAACAGTTCTAAATTTCAAAATACAGTTAAAATAAAAAAAATTAAATTACAACCCATAAATCAGACAACATAAAAGCAAATAAATTAAACCGACAGAAAAGAATGAAGATCACTCCATCTCCTGTAGGGTTATAACAATATTCATACTAATTCATAAATTGGAGAGGCAAACTAAAATAACCTTTTACAACCGTTTCAAGCATAAAAAAAATGGCGTCGGGATACTTATGATAAATACCGAATCTCCTATTGGTGATAAACACCAAATATCAAAGCACAACCTTAAAACTTATTAATTTTCCTAAATATCTTTGGAGGACAAGTCTGAAACGTAGAAGTCTACTAAACAAAAAAGATCTTAAATATATAGCTAAAAGAATGCATAATAGATCAAATTAAAAAGTACAACATAAAATACACAAGAGAGACTGTTACGGTTTAAAAAAGGGCAACCCAATATTGCTATTTGATTTATTATAATATTTATTATCTTCTTAATATTTATTATGTTGTATAAATATTTTCAAAACTTAAATATATTTCTTTGAAACAATTTGTTTAAAAAAAATTTAATTATGAAATAGTCACATATCAAAAATAGTTGGATAATTTATATTGTCTTCATTTTTAGCGTTAACTAGCACAGCCTTCTATATTGGAGAATTAAATTAATCTAAGCTGAGCTTAGCGATAATTATAATTAGCTTGACTTTTACAACTAATATAGGGGTTTTGCAAAATCTTAGGTGTTGTTTCCATCACCTTCAACAAAAGTTGATCAAGGTAGTCCTCAAGCTCTTTCAACTGATGATTAGAGCGACTGATGTCCTTCTGTAATTCAATCACCATGTCTATTAAATCATCCCGACTCTTTGATTCAAACTGCCTAAGTACGTCTTTGGGGTGTTTAGATCGTTCTTCAGTCACTTTGACCACTTCCTCCCCTACTACGTATCTATCCATGCTCTTCTTATCTTTTTTCTTCAGTTGAGATGGTTGGAATGATTTCACCAATTTTGTTACATCTTTAGATTCAGGCTCTGCAGACACTTGCTTTTCCAAAAATGAAGAGGTTAAAGACTTCCTTTCTGGAACTGGTGGCTTATTCACATGATTAAGCACATCATCATTCTGCTTTTCATTTTGTTTGATGGTTTTTGAGAAGGAATTTTGTAAGTTAGAAGTTTTCTCTTCTGTTTGCACAAGAGGGTTAAGGTTAGGTTCAGGTAATTTAAGTTTAGAAGAGTCAGGAATTGAATGTTTCAATGTATCCCCCTTGGCAAACAATTTTTGAGTCCACTCATCTGTAACTTTTTCAGGTGTGGAAAGAATCCTTGGAGGTTTTGCAGGTCCTTTATGTGAGCGACGTAAAAATTCTCCACCAGCTAGATTTTCTAAAGCAGAGTTGCTTGCATTGATTGAGTTGCCAGAACTTTTATGAGACAGATTATCAAATGTGAATTCATCTTCATCTTCACTTATAACACCTGGATCAACATTGCTGTGAGTTGATCTCACACTAGAAAATGGGCTGTTACTCAAACTTTCTTTGCTTCCTGCATCACTTGCTCCATCCCCTCCATTTGAATCTCTTTTTTTCCTTGACACTTTTTTGGTGATTGATTTAGCGATTTGTTTTATTCCAGCTTTCTTTTCTCCACTACTCAAACTTAACAGACTACCACTAACCATACTAGACAAGTGTCCCAATGAAGACTTGTGCTTTTCCTTTTTTAGACAAATCCATCAATGAACCAGTTGAAGCCTTCACTGTAAATCCGACTCTAACTTCCAACTCTCCTCTGTATTTATCTTTTCCTTTTTCTTTTCCAGGTTTCCCTTCAAGCTTGTACCACCTGCTTTTGGGGTCTTTCATATACATCAAATGATGCTAAAGGTATACTTACATAACCTAAGAATTCATCAATACCAAGTGTGTTCCTATGTAATGCAGTTAAGACAATAGATGCTGTGTTTCCAATGTGGGGAATAAGCAACTCACATTGCTCATGCCACTGGACATCCTTCCCTTCCTTTTCTTTGATTGATGTTTGGTATTTCTCCTTTCCTATTGCGATTGTGACAAATGGATTGTTTGTATCATTTTTTCCTTTTATTAGTAAATCTTTAGCTCTCTGAACTGTAACCTGAACATGAGTTGGACTCCACATGATTTCCTAAGCCTCTGAAATGAAAGGGAAAAAAAAATATAAAAATACTTGTGGATTAAAACAGTAAACAAAAATTTTAAACCACAAATTTGGAATTGCATGTAATGAAAACCTTATTTAGAAAAACAGAAAACAGAAAAACAGAGAAATACAAAGTAAATTTATTTCGAATCACGCTTACTGAAAGTATGGGAAAAAATCAATTAACTTTTTTTGGTAACACTAAAATTCCATTCTTGAAAAATGTTACATGTCATCCTTGATATTTGCTGATAACAATACAAAAATTCATTTTCACAAAGACCAACTTAAAAATGAGAAATTATTAAACCAAACAAATTCAAATTTCGTACTGGAATGCCAATATGGACTTAAAAATTTGACCGCATACCATCATCACCAAAGGTGTTGCCCCACTTTCCACCATAAAAATACCTACACTACAGATTTATTCCTTCAAAAACCTCCTAAATAGAACGAGCTATACCTTTTTAAAACCTAATCCTTTCGAGCGAACTCTAAAGTGCAGAATTTAGTGAAATCGCCGTAGAGAATTACTCACAGTGAAACAAAAATTTAACAAAATAATATGCAAAAATATGCGAAAGCCAAGGCCCAGAATTAACTCTCTCCCATCGTTTATGTTTCGTTTAACGTATAAATTAGATGCGGTTATTAGTCAGATTATTACCTAAAAGTTTAAATTAAAAATTTCTTATCTGACGACACTTGACACTCGATCAAAAAACGGTGGTATTTGAATTAATAACAAAAACCGTACTTGTCAAAATATTTGGTTGAAAAGTGTTACTACGATGTTGCCAGTTTTTAGCTATAAAATTAGGCTTCGGACATAGACGTAGATATGGAAGTTCTCGGCGAATAATTGTTTCATGACGTGTTGCAAAAAAAACACTAACAAAAGAGCACTTCCTATATAAATTTATCATTACCTGTTTTATTATTGTTGTTGCACCGCCTTTTTTCACAGCTTGTCAAAATGGCGGCTGAACTTCCATTTTAGACTAATAAACTAAATTTGAGATTTTTGTTTGTTTGTTTGTTTTCTTTTTTCTGTTTTAATTAATGTGACTAAATTCTTGACACCACTCCGAGGACACGCGTTGTAAATTCTTTTATCACTGATAACGACATATTTTAGACTTTCACAACGGTTTCTTACTAACGCTTCCCGTTCCTTGAGTTAATTATGGAGTTTTGAAAACAAAGTGATTGACAGTTTGTTCAAAATTTTGACCAATATTCTTTTTTGCCTACAGTTGAAGCATAAAATACCAAATTAAAAATAAAAAAAACTCTATGTTCTTATTTTTTCTTAACTCAGTTTTATTTCTATGAACGATAGAACTTTTCTAATAGAAATTTTTAAAATCGTTGTTTATATTGTACATATTACGGTAAAAGTGATAAATCGGGTACACATATAATTTCCGGCGATTTCTCATAATCACCAACTAAGCCTGGTAAATGTAAAAAATATTCAGTAATTTGTCGCGTTTATCAAGCTTAGTTGGTGATTACGAATAATTGCCGGAAATTATATATTTATCCGATTTATCACTTTTACCTTAACATATCTGAGATTCCGATTACGGCTACAGAGATTCTGAGCAAGCTTCGTACTAATTTTCGTCTGCCTCATGTAATAGCTTTTGTCGGTGGTATTTATACTCCAGTAACGATATTAGTGTGGTTGTTCCACAAATGTTATTAGAAATGGAGCTCAGTCTCTTTGTATTTAGGATAATAGTAGGGATGACCTGTCAGAATATCATGTCAAACTTTGGCTAGACTAATGCATGACGTTCTCATACGTCAAATGTACCCAAATCGTTAACTTTAACCTTTAGGCGAGAGGTCTGTGGTATAATGGTTAAGTGTCATACTAAGAAGTTTTATTCGTGAGTTTTTCCTGTATCCTGTTATAGCCAAGAGGGTGAAAAACGGGAATAAAGCTCAACTATAACTATAACTTTAAGTTTAAGAATTTAACAAATTTTTGTTATTGACGTTTTAGAATTTTGTGCCAAGCTTTGTTTGGCTAAATTTCAAGCAAAGGTACAAAAATTAATATTTTCATAACTACATGATTTTGATTACCTTCTGTTAGCAAGATGTTCGTTGCTGCAGGTACATTTTCTTGCCAAAATAAATAAATAAAAACAATAAATTGAAATTAAAAAAAAAATCTGAACACTACAAAGTAAAACTACTTTTTCAGTTCTTTCTTTTTTTACAGAAAAGTATATTTCATTTGAGTTTATAAAAAAGCAAACGCAAAGAAGAGGAAAGAATGGTTTTAAAACTTATTTATAAAAAAAAAGGAAGAGAGATTTACACGAAGTGAGGAAAACACATCTCATATTGTTAAACAGGTACAAGAAGTTCTTTAAACTTGAGGTAATAATTATAATAATAATAATGGAACGACACTTTGTTGTAACTAGGAATTCAGTCTCGTGCGGTCAACGGTCGAGTGACGAAGATTTATATATCTATTCAGTTTTCGGGGAAAATTTTCGAAATGATTGTGTTTGTGTTCGCGTTGATTAATTGCAGGTTACGCTCCTAGCAAAAGTCAAATATAATTTACTTCTTTAGCATTGCTTAAAGAAAATTAAAAGAGTAAAAATTCTCCAAGCGAAGTGCGAGCCTGTCTGTCTTAAACGGTTTTCACGGTCAAGGCTTTTTTTAACGGTAAGAGAGGATTTATAATTATTTACTTAAAACTATAACATTATTTTTGCTTCGAATTTCAGACTTTTTGATGAATGAGAATATCAAAATATTCCCTTCGCTCGACAAGGCACAATGACAAAAAGCTCATATAAGATTGCAGCAAAAACTAAAAACTATATGGAAATATTTTTGAAAGTCTCGTCGGGTATTTTTTAAGTTTGATTTTTCAAATTTTAAATTATAAAAACCAAAATTAGGGCCTTTAGACTTGCGTTATACCTAAAAGTAATAATTTTAAATCTCAAGTTATCTATGATACATAAAAACAAGTTATCTAAGCTTTTATCAATGCTTTGAACGAACTTGCAACTGTATTTGTAAGAATGGTCTTTGTAAATTTTCTGAAATATTAAATTTATCCAAATTGACACAAATTTTCAGAAAATAATTGAAAAGGAGATACATATACAAATTTACAACCACCACAAAGTACCATTTGAAAACAAAAAAGGTCTTAAAAGAAAGGCCTTCAGTTGGCGGTTAACGAGCAGAGCCCCATTCCACTGAGGGTTTCGAGAACAATACAATAAATTGATAAAAAATTAATATAAAACGAAAACTTTCATCACTTCAAATAAATAAATAAATCTTGGAAAAATTACACTATTAAGATTTTAATTAAAAAATATACCTAATATATAATTTATATTTTAAATTCCATTTTCATCCTTAGATATAAGAGGAGGGGGTTCAAACTCACGAACCTAAGTTCTTTACTACCAGACAGTAAAATTTCCAAACAAGTAAAATATATAAGAATAATTATTTAAAAAACTGTTTCGTTAATTACACTCGACGTCTTTATAATTTTATGAAATTTTTGAAGCAAGCTATTTCGCCAAAATAGGTGATGAGCTATATCAATGCAAACATGTATTTGTGACTTACAAATATCACATACTAATTTTTGTATTTTGCAACAAAAAACAAAATAGAGTCAAATAAAATTTGATAAAAAAATGTGGACAAAAACGGTGCTCCGTGAAGAGGAAAACATCATGCATTTGCTGTTAAGGTTAACGGTAATCAGACGTTACAGAGGTCAAAGTTGAGGCTGAAAGTTAGAGAAAAATGAAACGACTCGGGTAGCCAAAACTAAAAATTGTTGGCACGAGGCCTAAGAAAGTTTCAACCAACCAATAGAAAGATGATGGCTGAATTTGTGATGGGTGGTCAAGCTTGCTGAGGGAAAAGCGCGAAAGAAAGTTTGGTACAAAAACACACAGTTTGATGAACACACTGAAAAAAGATTTGGTTCCCGGCTTTCTTATAAAAGACAAAACCGTTACGGTAAAAGTGATAAATTGAGTACTATGTCTAACTCCCGACGATTATTCATAATCGCCAGGAAGTATATATTGTATATTACCTCAATTTTATCACTTTTACAGTAACATAACAATTAAAAGTAACTATATATTGTAAAACAATAACACAAGTCTCTCTAAAATGATTAAGTGGCTTTAATTAAAGGAATAACATCTCAATTACTTAACACTCTTCGTTTATTTCTAGGATTCTGTCTACAATGTCAAACAGACCATAAACTTGTCTCATTAAAACAAGAATAATATTTTATAAAGGGAAGAAGTTGAAGGTAACGATGAAACTGAATAAGTCAGTTTTGTGGCTTTTGTCACTCCTTTACATATGCAGTGATGAAGGTTCTGGTCAGGAGACTGATTTGGCTACAAGCTTCCTTTCAGGTAAGTTATCATTTCTTACTGTATTACATTTGATAAAGTTTCTACGGGTACCGGTCAACCGTCATGTATAAAATAGTCAGTTAAGCAAACTGATGGAGAAACGGCCAGCATGAGTGATTTCACTGCAAAAAGATTTTTCCAAATGTCATTCTTATTTCATTTATCTTGAGAATCACGAATCCGTAGTAAAAGATAAAAATGAAAGGAAGGAAAAAAGCGAACGACTGACAAAACCTAAATTGGACGACATGTCGATACATTTTACATGATTGGCATTAGTTTACGTCCCTGAGTCAACTGACTAACGGTTGCCTGGTTAACATTTATAACGGGAATTCTAAGGAAATATGCGTCGGAACCGGTTCTAAAGTAAGTTATTCCTCTAACGAAGCATTGCCTTAACAAGTACCGATTCTTTGATTCGCCATTAGCTTTCGGATTGTTTCATTGGAACCTGTGTGGGTCACAATGCGATTTCCCAAACAAAAAAAAGATTTCCATCAATAAAAGGAAGGCACCATTTTGGATGAAAACGGTTTTTTGTACAGCCATTACACCGGCAGCCTACGCATTCGGTTCTCAGATGAGACTGACACGTGCGATGTCACTCCCGATCTTGTGAACTAAGAAGAATGGTAAAGTTGTTCAACCGTGACGTTAATACCGCTAGTAAGAGTTTCGGTACTCACGATTACTCGGCCAACCCAAAATCTATGTTAGACAAAATTGAGAAAGAAGTCTCGAGTAGATTGTTGGAAGGTTCTCAGCTGTTCTGATGTTGCTAGACCATTGGCCACAGCAGAGAAAAATTTCTGCTAGAGGATATCACTTAAGGTTCTTTGAATGAAGTGTTAGGGTTAACGATATGGTAGCCAAGGAGCCGTTCACTATGTCGCAACATACCAAATTCTTGTAAGATAAAGGTCACAGAAATGTGTCGATATCGAACAATGTATTAATACAATAGTTGGTTCACCTGCTGACGTTTGTTAAACGGAAACAATTTTCACTCGACTCCTCCTGAGCATATATACGGTCCGAAACAAAAAAGAAAGCCTTAGTCATCATTTTTATTATGCGAAAGTGAAGTCTGTAGAATTGAGTCACAAGTTCATGGAAACACTTTTTCTTTGATGTCGCACATGAACTGATCGAGGTTTTTAGGTTTTTACGTTGGTGCGTCATTGGATTTGTTAAGAAATGTTAAAACGCAACGTCCTGATTTGAATTCTATCAAATACATTTGTCCGACTGACTGACATCTCCATCATACAGTTGACTGTTGATAGAACTAGGCTACAGTGTGGTCCCATGAGATGTCCAGTCTTCCAGCTCTTTTGGAAATGATCGATACGAGAAGAAAAGCTTTTGAGGTGTGGATTCATATTCCTTCATGCTTTCGATATAATGTTCCCCTGAGTGTCCTTTGCTTTCCACTTGATGAGTCAGTTGTCATCGTAGCCTGAGCACTCAAATTATGGAGAAATATTTTTCAATGTCGGTCAAGGTTATTCAACTTAAAAATTCATTGTCAACCGAGGAGAATTTCATTCATTCAGACGAATTCCAGAAAGGTCATTTTTGCCAATTTCACCGATTACGCAAACCCATCAGAATGACTTTGGTCATCTTGAGATGATGACTCTTTCACCCGGAAGAACTCATTGTTTATTCGACCGTGGAATTCCAATGAATTTTCTTTCTATTTCACTAACGAAAGTAACTTGCAAATATCAAATGGCCATCAATTCGATCAGAGTAAGTGGTCCAGTTAAAGATCTTTAGAAAGTTTTTAAATCCTTGAATTTTCAGGATTGCTTGACACTATCACCAGTACCGAAGAATCTAAGGATTGTCCGGGTGTTTGCGTTCACACCTTAGCAACAGTTATTTGCTACGAGGTGTTAGAAAACGTGACTTGTCCAAAATCTTCGATGAAATGTTGCGTCGAAGCTCCGAACAATGGCGAAGGGAACAAAACAATTCCGGCCCCTGATAATAGCTCCAACAGCAAACCTCCGTCTTTTACTCCTAAACCTGTCAAGACTACACAGGCAAGTATGTTGGATAAACTTCCCGAAATCCCCTTACTGTACTTCCCTCTATACTGTCTTCCTGGCAAGTTGAAAAGAAAATATACAAGACTAACAACTCTCTGAATAAAAGTATCAAGGTTAACTCTGTTACTTTCAGAATTCAGAGCCGCCCTCTTCGACAAGCACATCAACCAGTTCAAATCGGCCCAATCTTAGGGACAATGCAGGTAACATGAAGTGTAGTTGGTGGCCATTAAAATATCAGTGACTGTCGAAATATGACGTTTTCTCTTTTTTTTGTGATCAGTTAAGACATGTCCTGGTGTTTGCGTCGCGGAGCGTATAGCCGACTATTGCGAGGCAGTGTTAAATGTCAAAGATTTGTGTAAACCTGGTCTCAGATGCTGCGTGTCCAACGACATATATAGCGACAGTAAGCCAGCACAGAATCTAACAGTTATTAACAAAAACAGCACGAAGTCGTCAGGACCTCCCAACATAACCACCAGGTCTGCTTCAGAGTTGTTGCTTGTTTTCTTCTATTCTTGTCCATTTATCCACTTCTACTTATTGTAACCACATCCAGCAGGCCCTATTCTAAACCGATGGATAAAACTCCTCCAAACCAGTCAAAGAATCCGTGCAGAGGTGAGTGCGTCAGTGGTTTGTTCGCTTTGTTTTGCGATGACATTGACGAGAACGCAGTGTGTCCGGAGGAAGGAAGTTGCTGCATCACACATTCTTCACCACCTAGCACTTCGCCCGTGACCATAGCCACGACTACTACCACCACTCAAAAACCAACTCCAACTTACCCACCTCAGTCTTCGTATCCGAAATGTCCAGGATTTTGCTTGCTCAATTTGATGGCTGCTTTCTGTGAGAAACCATCGGTAAGTCCATTACAGTGTCAAATTTATGCATTTAAAGAAACTGTTCTTTTAAATTATTTTATTCTTAGGTACTAATCCCGAGAACGTCAAATTGTCAAAAAGGACACGTCTGTTGCGACAACAGCAGGTCGTCTGTTATGCCGAAACCAAGGCCATCACCAACAACGACAACGACACCAGCCACAACGACAACAAGACGACCTACATCATCGTCTCTGTCTCCAGCAGATGACAGACCGGACTGTCCAGGATCCTGCATCGTTCCTTACTTGTCTTTTACATGTTTCAGTAAGAACTTATTTTAAGCAAATGTTGACCCAGCCTCTCGATTTTAATGATTACGGTGAAGACTTGGATGTTTTTAGGAAATGCGGACATGACGGATCTCTTCAAGTGTCGCAAGTCAGGAACCCAGTGCTGCGCACCTAAATCCATTATCAGAGAACACATAGACAAGAAGAACGGAGTGGATTCCAATGCAAGAAATGACACTGCTTATTCAGGACATCACGGCCTTCACATGCCACACAAAAATATTTCTTCTGGAATGTTTAACGTGAAGTACACGTCAAGTCCTCTCCTACCACATCCGGAACATACAACTAGCGGTGAGCATCTCATTCATATCGACTCCATACTGACAGGCTTCAGACGTTTTAATGATTTTGTCCATTTCATGTTTCAGTGAGATTACCCTCAGGAGCAGAGATACCAACCCCTCGTCCCACTATATACAGTAAATATGTTTGCGGCGTAAAGGGAACTTCCAGGACTCGAGTAGGACGAGTGGTCGGTGGAGAAGACGCCGATCCTGTTGAATGGTGCTGGCAAGTGGCTTTGATTAACTCGCTGAATCAGTACCTTTGTGGAGGAGCCTTGATCGGAACTCAGTGGGTGCTCACAGCAGCACATTGTGTCACAAAGTAAGTGTTCAAAATTGAGAGGCAAAGGCGAAGCATCCTACTTCTTTCTGAATCATTTTATCTAAGAGAAAACATGGTGATTTAAGTAAATAACAAAACCTGAACTGGTTATGTACATTTGAAAAAAGGTTCCCACCGACTTCGCTTTGGTTTTGGTTTTAGTATTGTGAGATCCGGTGACGCAATTTACATTAGAGTCGGTGACCACGACTTGACCCGAAAATACGGCAGCCCAGGAGCTCAAACCCTGAGGGTGGCGACGACCTACATCCACCACAACCATAATAGTCAAACTCTAGACAACGACATAGCACTCCTAAAGCTCCACGGTCAAGCGGAACTCAGAGACGGAGTTTGCTTGGTTTGTCTTCCGGCTAGAGGCGTGAGCCAGGCAGCGGGTAAACGTTGCACAGTCACGGGCTATGGATATATGGGCGAAGGTAAGTACTCAAACATCGTGCTAGTTCCCTACTAGAACCCATTTTCATAATGGTACAATTTCACAGCTGGACCTATACCGCTCCGAGTGAGGGAAGCAGAAATCCCGATTGTGAGTGACGCGGAGTGCATAAGGAAAATCAATGCGGTCACGGAGAAGATATTCATTCTGCCTGCGAGCAGCTTTTGTGCCGGTGGTGAAGAAGGAAACGACGCCTGCCAGGTAACTAGCACAAAGAATAAACCGCAAGAAATTGTTACTAGAAGCAGATGCAAAAACGATTTTCCATTTCAGGGTGATGGAGGAGGGCCATTAGTCTGCGAAGACGATGGATTCTATGAATTGGCCGGTTTAGTGTCTTGGGGTTTTGGTTGTGGCCGAGTCAACGTGCCGGGAGTTTACGTGAAAGTTTCCTCTTTTATAGGGTGGATTAACCAAATAATTAGTGTTAATAACTTGTGAGTTAATTTGCTAAACTGTTTTAAAAGATATCAACCCTATTCTTACCAAGATTTTCAAGGGTTCAAAAAAACTGGAAAAGTGAAAGAAGCGCTTCGAAGACTTCATGTGAACAAAACAATTTGGCTTTCAGTTGAAAGAAGGATAAACGAAAGTGATATTGTAACCTAACAGAAACCAAATTAAAACTTTAAAACGTGACCAAAGGACAATCAAGATCTCATTTAGCGAGATGCTGGATTTGTCCGAATAAGAAGCCAATGAGAAAGCGCGCCAAAACGAACATCAAACACATTGTGGACATTCATATTTGTAAATTTATTGGTTCATAATATTCAATTAGTATATTTATTTATTTAGTATAATTTTACGTTTTTTCTGTTTGTTTCTCATTTGTCAACCAACTCAATTCAACTCAACAGGAGAGAGTGAAGATGGTACCCCGTTTTATTTTCGACATATTGATAACACTCAGAGGAGAATAAAACAACTACAACACTAAATACCGTCAAAATCACTACAACTCTTTTCACATAAATACTGATTTAATCATTCCAGAAAAAAAAAATTAAACAAGTAAATAACTTTTCTTTGTTTAAGTCTTTTCTTCATTAGGGAGTACTTTGATCTAGTTTCTGAGGAGGTTTGAGAGTATTTTCTGAGGGCACTTGATGGCAAATACGATAAATCAGTGGCTGACTGATTTATATGTTACGGTAAAAGTGATAAATCGAGTATTATGTACAATTGCCAGCGAGTATTCATAATCACGAACTAAGCTGGACCAAAAGTGAGGAGGATAGATGAAAATCCTAGAGACATTCCCGCCATATTGAAACAGGCATTTGTTTTTAACGGTTATGACGTCACGCTATTCTTCAGTCACGACGGTTAAAATGGCGTCAGGTCTACTCATTAACTTTTCTCATTAATTATTCACACAGGAGCCAATCACAATTTTATTTTGTTTTTATTTCATAAAAAATGTTTTCAATTAAAAATTAAAATTTTTTTTGTATACTGGAATGTGTAAGTAACCGCTTTGAATTGTTTCAATCTAACGCTTGAAGAAGTCCAATGAACTTGGCATGACATTCGAATACGCGCAGGCGTACAACCTAGTTCATTCTCGCACCACGTACTAAGTTGAAATGATGATATGATATCGTGTGCAGTGATAAGAATAATTTAAGCAAAATTGAAATTTATTTTAGGGATTTCGTTTTAATAAACCATGTTTGCCTTTAATCGAGTGCATCAAAAAGTCTTCACTTCTTTGGTTTGTACCTAATCGTTATTCATATGCTTGTAACGGGTTCGTGGTTCGCATAACGATTTTCCCTCAAGTATGTTTATCGGACGTCTGATATCCTCATTGACTTTCTATCTCCTGCTGTGTCTTATCTTGTTAATAATTTTTTTGTATCCACATTTTGGTGTCTTTTCCATGTCCTTTACATTGGTCTTGATTTAAATTGATCAAATTAAAAGGGATAACTTCTTTTGACAACAGCTTTCATTTTCACGTAGTAGTCCTTCAGACATTCGCATAACCAACGAGTAGTCTAATCAGTTTTCTTCCTCTTACAAAAAGTTCTCTGATAGACTGTCTTAACGATGTTCTAACCTCCAGGGAGAAGAGTAGCGAATATATATTAGACTGATAACTAGTTAAACTTAAAGCAGTGTCTTATTTCTCTAACTCTGTTCGTCGGGTTCCGATAGAAAAAATTTTGTTTGTTGTGCTACTCGTTTACATCTGGCTACCTCTTTACAAAATATCTTGTTACAGTTATTGCTTGTCTGAGGTCATTTCTGTTATTTGCAATCTCATCTGCACTTTTCTAGACTCCAAAAAATCTTGTTTTAGATAATTTTGTCATTGTTTAAGTAATTATCTTGGATAAAGACAAATATGATTGATAAATAAGTTGAAGTTGATTGTTTTGACCAAACAAACTACTCACGTTTTCTATTTATGATTGACAACAAAGCGAGGTTTCCTTTGTTTCGTATAAATTAACTATACACGATGACAAACACAATATATATGAGCCCACTCTCACCTTGTCTTTTACGTCACTGATGATGAAGAAGAAGAATGCGACGCTCTGCATAACTAAGCTTGAGCCTGTGGTTAGTCATCAGCTTTCCACGGAATTTGCAGGTTTCGTTCTAATGATGGCTTTATGATTATTCTGCCTTTTAGAGATCCATTCATGCACGTTTTCAACTGATTGCATAGAAGCCTGAAAGATAGAAATGAGTTGTAGGTATCAAAAAGGAAAAATTAAAAATTAAAGATGATCTCCCTTTATCGAAGCCATGCCATGGGCAGGGGGCTGCAAAGTTCAAGGAATAAGTCCATGAAGGTACAAGCACGAGACAAGAAGAAACCAAAACCTCTGAATATATGAGATGAAGAAGTGACAGAAGCCAAGCACTTGAGCAAAATTTTATTAAATTGAGTAGGCTATTTTATAATTAAAATAGCATATCATTTCAATATAATATAATCAAAATAGCATATTAATATCATTAACTTGTCAAATTTGCCCGTTATCAGGTGGTAATTATGATTAATCGTCGGAAATTCTACGTAATACTCGAGTTTTTCACTTTTATTATCAATTGCGGGCGCTTTTATAGTCCTTTCATTTTAAAAATCGTGGAAAACTTTCCCAAAGAAAGACTCAGAAAGTGTGACCACACTCTAAGGCTAAATTCTGTATACAACTTTTGCGTTATTTTATTTTAGGTGAGGGTACAGTTGCGAAGACTCTCATCTGAACATTTTGTCACCCAACAGAAACCTCTTCCACTATGCTTTCTAACAGAGGAGGAAGCTGTAATGAAAAGTACAGGTAAAGATTCACGATCTAACTTAATTATTTCAAAACCAGTTTGAAGAGCTCGCCACGCTTTTAAACTGTCTAAAACTCATTTCTCATCCGGCAGTGGCGAAACTAGCAGCAGATAAAATCACTCCACACGTAAAGAAAATGGACCAAGAGAGTCACATGTGTGATGAAGTTATACGAACCTTATTTGACAATGGAGTAAGTTCTTGGGATTTATGAACTAGGATTTGCATATAAATTCTTACTAACATGGTCGTTACATAATTTTTATAAACTTCCAGTTAATGGGTATAGAAGTTCCCGAACAATATGGCGGAGCCGGTTGCAGTTTCACGACAACCGTTTTGGTTATCGAAGAAATCGCGAAAATCGATCCGGCCGTGGCCGTCTTGGTCGCCGTCCACAATTCCTTGTGTTGCGGCCTTCTAATGAAACTGGGAAGCCCAGACCAGAAGGACAAATATCTGCCCCTACTTGCCACCGAAGGAGTAGGTGACATAGCCAATTGGATGCTGGTTGGCTATTTGAAGCAGGAAAACCTCAAAGTCCCGTTTTCGCATTTTAGGCCGGAAGTTTTTGCTTGACGGAACCTTCTTCGGGCACAGACGCATTTGCCATGAAAACGACAGCCACTCAGGATGGAGATCATTTTTATATAAACGGATCCAAAATGTGGATTTCCAATTCTGACATAGCTAAACTGTTCATTGTCTTTGCCAACACGGATCCGTCCAAAGGATATAGAGGCATCACTGCTTTCTTAATTGAAAGAGATGCTCCTGGATTGTCTGTGGGTAAGAAGGAAGACAAACTAGGTATTCGAGCTAGCGGAACTTGTCAAGTTAATTTTGATAACGTAAAGGTGATTTTATAAATATATATACAGTTTCTCTTCTAAAAAACTAATTTGAATAATTTTACGTAGCTTTTGACAATTTTATTGGTACCTTTTAGGTTCACAAAAGTGCCATCTTGGGGGAGCTTTGCCAGGGGTATAAGTATGCAGCAGGATTTCTAAATGAAAGTCGGATAGGCGTCGGATCTCAGATGCTGGGCCTGGCTCAGGGATGTTTCGATCTTACTCTTCCATACACATTGGAAAGAAAACAGTTCGGACAACCTATATTTGACTTTCAGGTACGATGGGAGTATATAGGACTTTGTGAAGACTTAGAGCAGTTACAATTGAATTGTAATTATTTTCAGGCAATGCAACACCAAATAGCTGACATTTCAATAAAACTAGAATGCTCAAGACTATTGATATACAACGCAGCACGACGAGTAGAATCCGGAATCAGCTTTGCGAAAGAAGCTTCAATGGCCAAGTTTTATGCTTCGGGTAAATCACCTTTTAAGAATCATTTTGACTTATCGATTATTAGCGGTTATGATTCCCAGTGTTATTTACAGAAGTGGCTCACGAGGTGACAAAAAGGTGTATTGACTGGATGGGAGGTGTGGGATTCACAAAAGACTTTCCACAGGAGAAGTTCTATAGAGACTGCAAAATCGGAACGATTTACGAGGGAACGAGCAACATTCAATTGACAACGATAGCGAAACATCTCAAAAACGAATACCACTCGTGAGGGGACCAATGAAACCCATGTTGTTATTAGGAAGGAGACGGGAAAAGGACTAAGAATGGCTGACAATTTAGATTTGCGAAACCTTCTTTGGTCAGTCATTCTAATCGCAGAAATTGAAGAAATGACCCATTCTGGATGTTGTTGGTTATTATATCGTTATGAAGACGAAATAACTCTCACACATCGACCATAACTTATTGCAGGAATGAAGTTTTTAACTTTCATGTCATAATTACTCGTTTTTTCATTAAAATTATGGCAAAAAATATTTATTTTAGTCATTGTCACAAGCTCTATTCCACCTCAGTCATACTCAGCCAAATTCAGGCTTACGTCGACTATGATGATGCCAACAGATCGTCACTATGTGTCGACTTTGAAGGAGGTTCTCTGTTCTATAACTTTTACGTGCGTATGTCACCGACAAAAAAGGACTTTAATGCTAAAAAGTTTGTGCCTAATCACAGTTACAGAGCAGTAATCATTTCTCAAACAGCAAATTTTTTTGGTTATCACAACCTATGTAAGATTGGAGAAATCAAAATTTTAACTGTATACGATACTTTTCCTTTCGTTTTGATGGTATCTCATTTATTGAAATTCAAGGTGTCGAGAAGAACTAACGTTTCGCAAAGATAATGTAGTAAGCAACCAACTTAATTTCTTTACAAGGCTACTTGACATTAACCAAAGGTCTCTTATAAAGGGTTCGCTATTTGAGCTTTCTCATCAATCTACATTAGTTGATAAAAGAGACTACATTGTTTCAAGAGTCAGCTGTGAGGTGTTACACCAAGAGATGAAGCTAGGCAGACATAACTACAAAAGAACATCAAATTTTATTGGAAAAGCTCAGATTATACTAAAAGAAGCTCGACCATCTGCAAGAAATCTGAAAGAAGCAACTACCATGATATTGACTGACACTCTAATAAGCCAACAGCCTGGAAATCAACCGAGTATTATTAGCATTCTTGAGAAAGACCTGAACGGTTTAACTGTAGCAAAAACAATACATCAAAAAATCATGTCAGCAACTTTTGGCCCCATTCCCAGTTTGATGATGGGAGTAGCATGTCTAGTGGATTAATGTTTAAGATACGGCATTACATATCTTCTAGTGTATAACCCAACGTAGTTCAAGTAATGGTAATCAGAAATTCCCCAAACATGAAAATAATTTTTTTTTTCTTGGAACACTAAACTTATTATAAAGTTGTGATTCGTCGGATCTGAAAATGCTCTCAAGGAAGTCACTTTTTAATGAGTTAGAAGTAATACAATCTATAAAAATAGATTTCATTAAGAAACCGGTATGAATCTGGATTAAGTTGGATCAGTGATTAATATTAAAGAGCACATGTGGCCTTGGGTCCTAAATGACCCAAAATTATTTAACATTTCACCCATTCACGAATGAAAGTCAAAACTCGTTTACGATCAGATTACTAGTTGAGAATGAAAAAAAGAAAAATTCGTTTTTAAAGTTTTTCCTGTTCGAAACACACATACAATATATAGTATTATAAAACTTTTTAGCTTTAGAACTTGTGGCATCAACTTTGGACTTTTGGTGGCCCCTCATTCTAATGAAAACCAGCCGGATTCTGAAACAAGTTCTTTCAAGTTTGGCAGTCATGGTGGCTAATTTGAGATCGGATTATTTTTACCAAAACTTTATGAGTCCTCAATCAGAAGCAAGGTTTTTAGTATAATTATAACTATTCGGCACTACAGCTCATTCAGAATCTTGGGCTCCGCAGTTGCGGCTGTCCGCCAAGCCCGGTACACTACAAGGATCCTCCAGCTACGGGTTCCAGGCCGTCATCCATTCCGCGCTTTGGTCGTTTCCGTAAATCAGTCCGGTTTTCATTTCGGTTTTGCGATTTCGTAACATTTTTGTTTTCTGTCGCAGGATTATTAGCCCTACGCTAATACTGCAAGGTAGCAGTTGTGTTTGGTGGAAAAGTTCTTCCGCTCTCTTCGTCGTTGAAAATTGAAACGGTCCCTCTTCCGTCATTGAGACCGTTGACCTGTCTCATCCGCATTTGGCCTATTATCTTCGATTGGAAGGCCGAAAAATTTATAATTTTAAGGCGGCGGTTTTTTTGTATAATATATTCACAAATATGATTGGTCTCAAAGTGACCAATGAGAGTCCGATTCTTAATGGTTAAAATACAATTTCAGAATTTTGCAATTACTTCTGGAAAATTTGGTAAATCTTTTAAAAAAAAAAACTATGCAAGCCAATTTTACCTTCTTTCAGTAGCCAACAAGTTGAAGTAAAGTGATGAACAAGTTGAAGACTGATTGAAAGAGAAATTATTTGATTTGGTGCATTACTTTTCACAGTTGTGCAAGATTTTGTAAAGAAACTCTAAACAAGAATGGGTATTATTTATGAAAGATTTGTTGTTCAAGTTGTGTCTTTTTTAACAAATCTCTGTGACAGAATGAAATAACTATAGTAATATACATTTTCAACCCCGGGTCATAAAGACTGGTACTGCTAAAAAAGACAAAAAAATTGGAAGAATTATCTGTGACGAAACACGAACCTACAGACCAAAACACCAGACAAATTTGAAAGGCAGAAACGAACTTCGAAAACAAACAAAAAAACCTGTTTGGAAGAAACGAAAACAGGGATCAGGTCCAAGATAGCGTGAAATACCTTCGTCGAGAGTTCAAAACAAAAATATTGATAAGGCAGAGGTAGCAGGATTCCCAAGGATGGAAGACACTGTTCCGATTCACTTTTACGTTTCACTTTACTACAGTCTTGGAGTGTTAAGACAAGTGAAGGCCGATTAGTGTAATTGCTTTTTGATAAACTAAACAGGGGTTTGATCTCCTCCGACTACTTTAGACGGCCTTGACAGCAAACAAATAAAATATTTGCTTTTTTTCGTTGATAAACCTGTTTATTCAGTTTCTTGCACTTAATCAACAGCACAAGGTAAATATAGGTGGTGAATTTTGTGTCGTGAGTACTAGAATTTCGAGATGTAAATCGCTTTGCGCCAGTTCGTCGAAAGCTACCAAAGGGTGAACAATGTCTTTACGATCCTCGCTTCGGCTTCTCAACAAGGTAACAAATTTTTCTTTCTTTCTTTTTTGTTTGTTTGTTTTTCATTTTTCATTTTCCCATCGTCCTTCAGAGAAAATCTCTTACGTAACGATCTGACTTGAATTTTTAAGTTAAATTAGAGCTTGTTCGAATGCTTAAGGGTAAGAACGACCACCTTACCAAATCGACAGAAGCCTGTTTCGGGGAAGAAGAAATTTTTACTCGTTTTCTGAAACTTTGAATTTTAATTTTGCTCTGGAATTTTTTTTAAATCTCAACATATGGAATTGAAATCACTCCAACACGTTTTCTACTACCTCCTTCCGGAATAACCTGCCAATTTTCGATATTTTTCTACTAATTAATGATACTCATAATTAGTATATAATTTTGTTTTAACATTTTTCACGGATTTCAGGTTGTTTTGGTGTCAATTATTAATATTATAATTAGGCAGACAAGTACTTCTTCCTTTAGTACATCCCCCCCAAATTAGTCCTAAAATAATAGTTTAAAATAAATGCTAAATTTATTTAGCGTACAGTTTAAAATAAATAATGCTAAATTTATAAAGTGCAAAAACACTAAAAATTATGTGGAAGTTAAGATAGACATTGTTCCGGTGGTAGTGTTCATTAGGTCTTCCAACCCCTTGCGGAAGAGTATTCGCGGGTTCCGGGACCTTCGAGGTAGGATTGCGGTAGAGTTTTCATCGGTTCCCGGGTCTTACCGTCCGAGCCTAGATGGTGTCCACTCAGGGGTTTTAGTGGGTGCAAATCCCACATACTCCCTCCTGCCTCCCCAAAGGCAGGACGGACAACCTTCGAGAGGTTTCCCTGGCTAAAAAGGGTTCCGGGACCTTACCGCTCGAGCCTAACATACGTCCACCAGGGGGTTTTAGTGGATGCAAATCTCACATATTTCCCTCTGCCTCTCAAAAGGTAGGACAGATAACCTTCGAGAGGTTTCAGATGGGAGAAGATGGAAAAAGACAAGAAAGAAATGAGAGTGAAGAACGATGCAGAAGGAACAGAGAGAGAAAGAAAATCGGAGGGTGAATAAATGAATTTAGAGATGATATCTAGACAATAATCACTTCAGATAGAATAGACAAAACTCGAAGAAAAACTTCACTGGGCTGAATACGGCCCTAGAACTCAAAAAGACAAATCCACTGTAAGAATTTAAAACATGTTTTGTAAAATATACTCTTCATTTTGTTGTTTTTATTATGTAACACTCAAAATTTATAGTAAGTCATTTAGTTATTTTGGAATCAAATAACAGAGATAAGAAAATCGACTTCAAAGTTTGCTGTTAAAAAAGGAAACCAAGATCAGGTCAGCAATAAACGCATTAAACGTGTTTCCGCTTTGAAGATGACTTCCAGGAAACAGTTTCGACTAGATAGTGTATTTATTTCAAGGAAAAATTACCTGTACAAGTAATTGAGTTCTGATCGAAATTAAAGATGGGTTCCACATATAACGAATCGAGTTTTCTTTTTAGAAACCCTCTGATAAAAATTTCATGAAACAGCAGTGGGTTAGGGGTTGAAAACAAAATTGTCACTGATCTATTAAAAAGGCGCCGGTCTCTAATGAATTAACTAAGCAACAATAATGATTAGTGATGAACAGTAAAATTTATAAGGTGAATGACAACAAGTCTTAGCTACAGCACGACGTCAGGGTCGATTTGTGCGGCAGCAATAAAGCTAACCTTTGCGTTATGTAACATAAAAAGTTACACCCATTGTTTCTGGGTTCTTTTGGACCCAGTATTTATGTAGCATGAGATTCAGCGTCGAAATTTCGTCCTATTTTATTTATACAATACTGATTATTGTCCTAATACAATACTGATGACTGTTCATGCAGATTGTTCATTCTCAACACCACCACTCTAGAAAAGGGCACTAACTAAGCTGAGTCTAAAATTCTTATGAAGCACACACCTTTCGAAAACCAACTCTAGTCAAGTTGGCTACTGGGCACAAACGTACCAAGTAATAACGATAAGGTTGAAGAATGATTGTTAGCTTATTTGTATTTCATGGGCTGACAAGTTACTAAGATCTATTAATGGTTATTAATCAATATTCGTGGAAGTCTGACAAAATTAGAAGAAAAAAAGGAAGGAGAGGAAGACTAGTTTTCAGTTACAAAACATGACCTTCGTACTTTAACAACACACATATGTAGAAGTAGGAAACCTGCAAATAAACACTTTGATATTGAAACTGATAAAATTTATTGAATTATTTTCAGCCTTGGAAAGCCCTGAAATGTGGGAATTTAAAAAGCAATCAACTTTTACGGAATCAAGGGAGGTTTATGTGTTCCGCTGCCACGGGAAAACATCTTCCACTCTTCAGTCTTACAGATGATGAACTCGCCATGAAAGAAACTGGTAAACAAACGAAATTATTTTCGAAGTAGAAAACTCACTTTTCCCGACAACTCAAAATTGGCAAACCCTCCCCTCCCCGCCCACACCCTCCCCTACAACAATAGCTTTGGCGTTTAATATATATTTTCTGTTCTAAATCAACAGTTAACAAATTGGCTACCCAGGAAATTTCACCTTATGTCAAAAAAATGGACGAAACTTCAGACATGGACCCCCGCCGTTGTGGACATGCTCTTTCAGAATGGGGTAAGCAAAATTGTTGAAGAAAATGAAAAGTCTCAAAGTTCCCATTTAGGAGCCTGATTCCTTATCTTCATTTTCAAACTCTGACTAAACGTTTAATATTTAGCTAATGGGCATAGAAGTGGATGAGAAATACGGAGGAACTGGCTGCAATTTTATGGTGACAATTTTATGCGTCGAAGAATTGTCTAAAGTCGATGCAGCAGTTTCAACTCTGGTCTGCGTGCACAACACTCTAGTTTGTTCACTCATAATGAAAGTAGCGAACGAAGAACAAAAAAGTAAATACTTACCAATTTTGGCTCAGCAAAAGGTTAGTAAGCAACATCCCACACATCCTCCATTCCCATACTGAGGGCTGTAACAAGAGATTATTTATTTTATTAGAAAAGTTAAATAACGAGTCTTTATATTTCCGGTAGGCTGGAAGTTTTTGCCTAACCGAACCCACCAGTGGAAGCGATGCGTTCGGATTAAAAACTATCGCAAAACAAGATGGTGATGATTTCATAATAAACGGTTCTAAAATGTGGATTTCAAATTCTGACATTGCTGAAGTATTTTTAGTATTTGCCAATGCGAATCCCAACGACAGTTACAGAGGAATAACGGCCTTTTTTGTAGAAAGAAGCATGCCTGGTCTGACAGTGGCCAAAAAGGAAGATAAATTAGGAATAAGGGCGTCGGGAACTTGCATGGTTCACTTTGATAACGTTAGAGTAAATATTTTTGATTTATAGCCATAGAGTAAAATTTTCAAGTGTGTGAGTTATCTTCTTTCCAACTAACTAATATACTAACTTTTAGGTACCAAAAACAAATATTTTAGGAGAATATGGACAGGGTTATAAATATGCAGCTGGATTTTTGAATGAAGGAAGAATTGCCATTGGGTCTCAGATGTTGGGAGTTGCACAAGGTTGTTTTGATGCAACCATTCCATATACTTTAGACAGAAAGCAATTTCGCCAGAGTATTTTTGACTTTCAGGTTCGTTATACTAAAATGGCAGTATTAGGATATTATCCTAAAACCAAAAAATATGCTGAAGAAGTTTTGAACCAATGTTATGTAGATTTCTATGTTTATATTATTCTTTTTAGTCAATGAACCATCAAATAGCTGATATTGCAACTAAAATAGAAGCAGCAAGGCTCTTAGTGTACAATGCAGCACGTTTAGTTGAAAACAATATGCCATTTGTAAAAGAGGCTTCCATGGCCAAACTGTATGCAACAGGTGGGTAGTGTCAGGAATAAAAAAAATTTCAACAAATCAGGAACAGAATCTTAATAAATCTTTAATTTACAGAAATCGCTCATGACGTTACTAGAAAATGCATTGACTGGATGGGAGGAGTAGGATTTACGAAAGATTTCCCCCAAGAAAAATTTTACAGGGATTGTAAAATTGGCACAATCTATGAGGGTACCAGTAACATGCAACTCAGTACAATTGCCAAGTCCATTAAAAATCAATACAAAACGACGTAACTATTTACGTCTTTGATTTCCTCAAAATTAAACCCTAATATATAATAAATAAAATCATGTAAAATATATACGATATAAAAGATTTTCTTAATTTTTGTACTTATCACTGCGCCCCAATTTCGAGATAATTAATAGTAATTTTAGGCTCTCGATCTGTATGACTATAAACAAATTAGAGTAAATTTCAGTTTTTAAATTATTGTTATCATCGTTGGTGTAAAAAAAGAACTCCAAAAAAAATATCCTGCAAAAACTATAACCTACTTATGGATCCTCCCAATCAGATGAATATGTCAAAAACGTTGAAATGCTTTACTTTAAATTATTCGTTAGAAAATAATATCTTACCAGAATAATGCATGTAGTCCATGCTGAAGAAGGCAAATGAAATTAGCGTGATATTATACGTGTTAAGAACAAAATTTTTATTAATAGATCAAAATGGAGTGACTCGGAAATCTAGATGTAAAAAATTTTTGTGGCGCCAAACAATGCTTGTTTCAAAACCGCTAGTTTTGAACCAAAGTTTCTTAAACAACTGAACTTCTGTTTCTAATGGCGTAAAGGTTAGTTGGTTTTATTTTCTGTTTTCTGATTATTAGGAGTTAGCTGCCACGCGTTTGTAAATTTTTGTAAGTTAAGTTAAAAAGGCTATCGTAAACTAGTTTGTTATTTAAACTGTAAAACCTACATCGTTTTTGTTACCTTTTATTTTAATGCGTGGTGAAATTTTTCAAATTTAACTGAAATATTAGGGTAAATAAAAAATTATAAAAAATTAAACCCTTGATAGCCATAAATTTATTCCCATTTAATCTTGACTCATGTCATTGTTACCTAAGTAATTAGTAAGTACTCCAACTACATTTTTTTGAATCGCTTAGTTATGCACGATGGTTTCGTCAAGGTAAAAGGGAAGAAAAAAAGAAGACAGAAACAGCAATTTCTTATTGAGAAACAAAATCTAAACTTCAAGTCTGTTGACCATGTTTATGGGTATGTGGTATTGTCATTTATTAATTTGTATCTGTTCTGCTTTGAAGCAATATAAACAAGAATGAGCAATTTTTTGTTGCAGAAAATTAAACAAAGCTTTGGAAGAATTTGAGTCTTCACAATTTTGCTTTGATATCTTGTACTCAATTGATTCCTGCATAAAGTCTACTGACTTCAGTTCTATTAAAGAGATATATTGTTATGGATTAGGAAAGTTCTCAGAGAGTAAGTCATCCTTGCATCAGCTGGCAGCATTAATAATTTTTCAAAGACAGTATAATTCAGATGTGAAAGTGTACGATCCCATTTTTAGCTCTGTTGATATCAAAGTTTTGGAAAAATTAAAGTTTGATGTTTTGTCTGAAGACGAAGAAGGAAAAAGAAAAATTCTGGACAATCAATTAACTCTTGTTTATTTGCCTCACTGTCCAAAACAGCTGACAAATAACTTTTTATGGGCCAATTGGAATATTATGTTAAAAAACTGTATTCTAATTGCAAATAGTTTTTCAAGAATTATTGAAAACAGCACACAAAAAGTGTTGAAAGAGTCTGCTGATTATATTTCAAAAATATATTCAAAAACTGAGGAAATCACACTACAAAACAGATATCATTTTGAAGACATTTTTAACGACATTTCAATTCATCATTTTAGTTCATCAAACCTTGATGCTAAATTTTTCCTTCAGACACTTGAAGAGGAACCAATTTATTTTGACAATATAGAATTAATAACAAATTCTGTTAAAGACTTGAATATTAAAAATGAGTAATATCAAATTAGTAAGGAATCTTCTGCAAGAAGTTCGAAAGAACGATTTGTCAGGAGCAAATAAATCATTATTGGCAAATTATATCATGTTACAAAGTCGGAAGCATCAAGTAACAGATGAACAACTTTGCAAAGCTCGTGAAGAAATGAAATTTTTGGGTGAAACTTATTTATGTTATTTGAAAAGTCAGAGGCTTTATGAAGAGATCCATAAAAAGTATCAGGGGAAAGGTGAGAGAAGCATTAAAGAAACTGCTGAAATTGTAGGTTTTAAACTTCCTAATGACAATGGTAAATAAAGTTTAGGAAAGTTGTTTGTAGTTTGTTTTTATAATTAAATAGATTTTCAGAATTCACTTCTCTGGTGTACTTAATTTCCTAAATTTAATCCTTCCATTGGTGAATAAAGTTGCTATAAAACAGGCATGTCAAATTGATACAGTAATGTGGGCCACATGACTAATATAAGTCAGAGATTGCATGGGTTAACTGTTCAAAAACTTAACCACTCACTCGAAGTCAATCAAAAGTCACAATGGATATCAATTAATTCAATTTGTAAGTTTTCATTG
This sequence comes from Columbicola columbae, assembly GCA_016920875.1. Lineage (NCBI taxonomy): Eukaryota > Metazoa > Arthropoda > Insecta > Psocodea > Philopteridae > Columbicola > Columbicola columbae. The sequence goes on from JADMLL010000008.1 coordinate 1,204,856, forward strand.
ACAATATCAACAGATAGAGGTAAAGTAAAAAGAAGAAATTATCTTTTAATTTAGATGATTTAAGCAACAGATAAAATGAAAAATTTAAATAGTCTCGGCCGATTGTATGACATGCCAGTTTTAGAACAATGATACACTAAACCACTTATAATAAAATTATTATTATTTTTTTACAACTCAACCAATTTTTAATACAATTCAACTAAACATTAGTGCAAGTACGTGAATACCGTTTTGGTAATGTCAGTCTCGTTTCATTACCGTTCAGGTTTTAAAAAAAAATTTTGCCACCTTTTTAAGAGATTTTAAGAAGTACAAATATTTTTTTAACAAACTGCCTTAAAACCATTTTATTTTTGCCATCAAATCTTATTCGAGGCAACGATTTGAACGTTTCGTTTCCTTTAAATTACTTTTTTTAAAAAATTCGTGTTCATCCAGTTATTAGTAATTTTTTATGAAAAGGTTTTATAACTATTTAAGTTCGAGATTATGTTTAACAATCAGTCTTTAACAACTAAAGCTCACTTGAAAACATAGCTCTTGCAGAGTCAAAAAGAATGCAAGCTGCTCAAACATCTCTCTTTAAAAAATCCAGCTTTGGTATTATGTTTTGCTGTTGAATTTAACGGCTTGAAGAACGCAGAAATCTTAACTTTTCCCGAATCTGTGCCTTCGGCTTTATTGTCCCTGGAAGTTGAAAAATGAAAACAATAAAAATTTTAACACAAGCATTTTGTACGACTGGATTTTAAAAATGTATAAGCGTAAGTGTATAAGTGTAAGCCATAAGTGTATAGATTTTTAGCATTAATTAAACAGTTTAAACAACATTTAAGATGAAATTTTTTTTATTCAACTCCCTTGAAAACTACCAATTATTTGGAAGAAATCAAAGGAAGCCTGGAGCTATGTGAGAAAATGTAGGATAAAGAAAAGGAGAGCAGGAGAGGAATGAGGAAATTTGAATAAGAGAAGCGAGTTTGAGAGTGTAGTGATCTATGTCTTTTAAAACCAGAGGTTCGTTGAAGAGTGAGGTCGCAGAGGGTTTAGGATGGTTTGCCAGTAAGGAGTATTGCGAGTGAACCTTTCTTCACGAAGGAAACCCCCAGGTCATCACGGATGATCCGGTTAGGAGCGAACCATGGAGCATTTACCATGGTTCCTAGGGTTTCGGATTGGAACCGTTCCAGGATTTCAAGGTTTGAGTTGGCGGCGAGCAGGAACCCTAGATCCAAATGGGTTTTAGGATGGCTTTGTATATGAGGAGCTTTCTAAGATGAAATTAGACAGAATGGAATCTTGAACAAAAGATATGGTTGTTCTGATCTATTTGTAGCCTCCGAATTAACATTATGTAAAATTTAACTTATTAGTTGAAAAAAAATTCAAATGTTATCTGAGTGTACTCT